>CM045745.1:11297781-11455281 GCA_024760905.1 Plotosus lineatus | reverse complement strand
ATGTAGTGCTAAATGTGTGTTTCTTAGGGTCCCCCTGGGCCAGCTGGACCAGTTGGACCACAGGGCATTAAGGTATTAACAGAGGACATGCTTAGTAAAAGCCCATAACAAAATAAAGTAAAAAAAACACAGCAAATATTTGGCGAACATTAACCAGTGAGCAAATTGGAATAATCTGATCAATCTAACATTATTTTAACAGGGTGATCAAGGTCCTCCTGGTCTTCCAGGCCTTGATGGAGAGAGGGTAAGAAAGGAAACATGAATTGTTTTTATTATCTACTTCTAGTCAAATTTTTTATCAAGAAAAATAAATTACATTTTTTTCATGTATGAAATCTGCACTGTATATCATGATGATGCTACATTATTTACAATCAGGGTCACAAGGGATCAAAAGGAGACATGGGAATGCCAGGAATGTCCGGTGATAAAGGATCCATAGGTTTGCCTGGGCTACCAGTAAGGGTCACATATTTGTACTATATATACAGTGTACAGAGATCCCTCACTTTCTGCGGTTAATTGGGACTAAGATCCCCCCGCGACCACTGAATTTTGTGAAGTAGGATCAAACTGACGAATATATACATGTACTATATGTGTATAACAGCAATAAATACATATTCAATGCTATAAATGCTTATAATAACAATAAAACATTCAAAAATAATGCATAAGATGTAAATAAAATATACCGGTAAATACACACACATGCAGACGTGCACGTACGCATGCAGATGTGCACTTCATGTAAAACTGTAAGTAGTTTTGATGGGGGGTTTTGGGTTGTTTTTTTGTTTTCTCTTTGTCTTGGGTTTTTTTTTTTTTTTTTTTTTGCATAATTGGCCTTGTTTTGTGGCAATTTCCTTAACTTTTTCCCCAATTTTTCCTTAATTTCCTTATTTTTTTAATTCTATGAATATTTAAAAAAAAAAAAAAATGCGACGCACTGAAGCAGTATGAATTGAAGCACGAAGTAAGTAGCGAGGGATCCCTGTACAGTATTACCATATAACTATACCATAAATTCATGAGATTCAGTATTAGTAAGTGTTTGTGTTAATACTTTGAAATGATTAAATTTTGATGATACTGCTCCTACTGCTGCTGCTGCTGCTGCTGCTGATGATGATGATGATGATGATGATGATGATGATGATGATGATGATGATGATGGTTGTGGTGGTGATATTTATGCAGGGTTCCAATGGTCAGAAAGGAGAAAAAGGAGACACTGGCCTCCCTGGACCTCAAGGACAAACTGTATGTTCAGTATACATTAAGATTCAGACCAAGAGAATATGACCAACAGTACAATATGTGGCATCTAATTGTTGACTGTATTTGATATATTAACAGATTATTGGCCCTCCTGGGGCACTTGGTCCACATGGTCCTCCTGGTCCAATGGTAAGTGTCTGTGGTCAGGGCTATGAAAATACTACAATGTTTACTCTTTGGTATAGTTTTTATGCTTGTAATTAACAGAACTTTCTGATTGGTAATAATTTAGCAATCTTAAAAAATATATAGAGTATAATTAAGCAATTCTCTAGCTGGAGTTATTAGGATAGACTATTCAAGGAGATTCCACCAATAAAATAATGACACCAATAAAATAATGAAAACAAAGACAATATTTGGAAGATTTCTCAAGCTAGGTCGTGGATCATTAAATGTTGCTGATTTTATGGCTAAGTTGTAAATAATAGAACCTAAAAATATTATGTTTTAATATAAAACGTTTATTTATTTGCACGTTACATGTTGCTTTACTTGCTGTCACTTTTCAGGGTCCTCATGGATTCCCTGGACAAAAGGTAAGTAAAAATCAGCATAAATAAATAAATGTCCTATAACTACATAAAATCAACAAGTAAATTATATAATCATTAAATCCAGTTAATATAGCTAATAAAGTATAAAATTATATTAAAAATGACAAAATTCTCTACTGGAAAAACCTACGAAAGTATTATTTAAAATACACACGAACCATCTATAAAGGGCAAAGGCGTTGCTTAGAGGCTCCACTTTGTATACAGACGCTCCCCGACTTATGTTTTAGTTCGGTGCCGGACGGCCGAATGTTAGGTGAAAAAAAATGTCAGTTGTTACTGTATGTTCCAGTGACGGATGACATTCATACTGTACTATACATCCATAAAACACTCATAGATCAATTATTATAAATATAACATTATAAAATAATATCAAATATATCAAATAATATCAACCATCATCATCAAATTTCAAATAAATTAAATGCAAGCAAAATAATTTCAAACATATAAATTTTAATCAAATTCACTCATCAAATAACAAATATAGTATAACCTTTAAAATTTCTCTGTGATGCGATCTTTCTGCTTGTAAATGGTTCCGATGGTTGATGGAGCCATCTGGAAGAAACGTGCAACATCCACATGTTTTTCACCAGCATCAATTTTCTTGATAATAGCCATCTTCATTTCTAACGAGATGGTTTGCCGCTTTTTCTGATTACCACTATCACTAGTAGGCTTACACCTCTGACCGACCATATTTGCTGAGGGTTACAAAAGTCTGCAAAACAGTGTAAACACAAAGATCACAGAGATGACGTCTTAACCCAAGGGTAACACGCAGTGAACTGGGAAGAAGGAGGGGCACGTTCAGTCTGTCGTTTGTAAACAATGGACGCAGCGTTGTGCAGAAGTAGTGTATTATGTCAGCATACTACGTAGGTACGTCTTGCAGTACAGAGAGCACGCTAAACTCAAAATTTGACTTTTTTTTTTAAACGTAAAATCGAAAAATACGTAAAACGAATGAACGTAAGTCGGGGAGCATCTGTATTTACAATTCAAACTCATAACTTTCCATTCACTAATTGAGAATCATAACTCGTGAGCGAGAGCTTAAATCACAACAATCATCTTTATCAGCTGTAACTAAGTAACCGCTTTCGATCATACTTTAATTGTCTGAATCAAGCTCTGGCGCTCCTCTGCGTTTAGGGGGAAGCAGGTTTGCCTGGTTTGAAGGGAGCACGCGGGGAGCCTGGGCATAAAGGCGACCGCGGACCCCTGGGCCTACCTGTAAGTAGCCAGCATTAGCTATGCCTGCTATTATGTTAATGCTAAAATTGAATCAATGCAGCCATTAACGCAACATCTCCCAGAACCTTTCCTCCATTTTCTGAGTTATTCTTGTGATTCTTGTTTAAGGACCACATGCATCCTTGCCTTTTTTTTCCCCTCCTCTTTCTTTCAACATTGCCTGCTCTTCTGTGCTTTCAGTTCTGTGCAAATGCCATAGCTGGATAATGTACTTCCCACTCTGCATTAACAACTCAGTTGACAGTTTTTTGACCACCGCACTGTTCATCATGTACTAATCCCTGTCTTCATGTCACTCATCCCTCCACAAACTCACAGGGAGCGTCTGGCTTGGATGGCAAGCCGGGATTAAGGGTGAGTCTCACATAAACAAACTTTCATCCCCCAGCTGCCTTCTCCTTGTAGGATTCAAAAATACAAACTGGACATTTTTAAAAATAGGTGTTTATCACTAAAAGAGTTACCAGTATTTCAGAGCTCTTTTCATTATGGTGTTATTCAAGTGTTCATTTTTCGTGTGCAGCTACCGTAAAAAAACAAACAAAAAATGTTCCTTTGAATAAAAGGGTCAAAGGCCACATGAGATCCCTGTCTGTCTGCTGATGAGTGTAAAATTAACACAGAATTAACACTCGGTCATCTATTAACATATTGTCATTTGTCATTACCATTTTGTTCCTTTGTGATTGACTTCTGCATGGAGATATCAGGTGTATGTGAAATGCAAGTTAATTAGCCAAGAAAAATGCCAAGTAAAGGCATGATTATGCAAACCAATGTTTTTAAACAACTACAGACTTTTTTTTTTTCAAATGCTGCTCCCATTTAGGCAGTGAAGAAGATAATACATTATGTTTTCACTGATTCGAGAAAAATGTGTGAAGAAATAATGCAGTGAATTTAATCTATTTGTTTTTAGGGTATCGATGGCCCAGTTGGTGCTCCTGGTCCTGCTGGTCCTAAAGGAGATGGGGTAAGTTTAATGAGAATGCACTTTGTAGTAGCAAGGAATTGCAATGAACCACCTTGTAGCATGTTTATCATTTAATTATTAATCAGTTTGGAAGACAAAAAAACTCAACATTGCCAAAATACTGAGGAATGACATGATCTTTGTCATGAGTTTTACAACTGGCATTCAGCAAGGAAAATCCAGTGATTCTAAAAGAAACCACCCAACCAGTGAGATGGTTAGATCATCTCAAAATAGACACACTCGATTCAAGCTTGGAATTAATAAAAACATCTAGAAATATGATCGGATTTTTTTTTTTTTTTTTTTTTGTCCAATCCCAAACTAGTCAATGGTTCTGAGACTGCATATGGAGATATTGTGGATTAATGCAACAGTGGGAAACTTGATTTGATTTCATATTTCAGCAAAAAAAAATGCTTGGAAATGTTTACACGTAGTTAATTAGTCATGTTGTTGGTATCAGGCATTCAAAAGAGTGTCAGACAGAGTGATGAGTCTCAAGTTAGAAATTGAAAGTGTGATGGTCAATGTTGTTAGTGCTTATGGCCCACAGACAGGATGTGAGCGAGAAGAGAAGGAGAGATTCTGGAGGGAGTTAGATGAAGTGATGCAGAATACCCCCAGAGGTGAAAGAGTGGTCATTGGGGCAGACTTCAATGGACATGTTGGTGCAGGAAACAGAGGGGACGAGGAAGTGATGGGCAGGTTTGGTATCCAGGACAGGAACGCAGAAGGACAGATGTTGGTAGATTTTGCAAAAAGGATGGAAATGGCTGTGGTGAATACTTTCTTCCAGAAGAGAGAGGAGCATAGGGTGACTTATAAAAGTGGAGGTAGGAGCACACAGGTAGACTACATCTTGTGCAGGCGATGTAATTTAAAGGAAGTCAGTGACTGCAAAGTAGTAGCGGGTGAGAGTGTTGCCAAACAGCATAGGATGGTGGTGTGCAGGATGATGCTGATGGTGAGGAAGGTGAAGAAGGCAAAGGCAGAGCAGAAGACAAAGTGGTGGAAGTTGAAAAAGGAAGAGTGTCAGGTTGTCTTCAAGGAGGAGTTGAAACAGGCTTTGGGTGGTCACGAAGTGCTTCCAGATGACTGGACAACGACAGCTAATGTGATCAGGGAGACAGGTAGGAGAATACTTGGTGTGTCATCTGGAAGGAAAGTAGATAAGGAGATTTGGTGGTGGAATGAGGAAGTGCAGGAGTGTGTACAAAGGAAGAGATTTGCTAAGAAGAAGTGGGACATTGAGAAAACCGAAGAGAGTAAACAGGAGTACAGGGAGACACAGCGTAAAGCAAAGGTAGCAGTGTCAAAGGCCAAACAGAGTGCGTTTGATGACTTGTATGCTCGGTTGGAAAGTAAGGAGGGAGAAAATGATTTATATAGGTTGGCACAGCAGAGAAATAGAGATGGGAAGGACGTGCAGCAAGTTAGATTGATAAAGGACAGAGAGGGAAATGTATTGACTGATGACAGAAGTGTGCTGGGAAGATGGAAAGAGTACTTTGAAGAGCTGATGAATGAGGAAAATGAGAGAGAAAAAAGAGTAGAAGAGGTGACTGTTGAGGACCAGGAAGTAGCAAAGATTAGTAAGGGTGAAGTGAGGAGGGCATTGAAGAGGATGAAGAATGGAAAGGCAGTTGGTCCTGATGACATACCGGTGGAGGTATGGAAGTGTCTAGGAGAGGTAGCAGTAGATTTTCTGACAAGAACATTTAACAAGGTCTTAGAGAGTGAGAAGATGGCAGAGGAATGGAGGAGAAGTGTGCTGGTGCCCATTTTTAAGAACAAGGGAGACGTGCAGAGTTGTGGCAACTATAGAGGGATAAAGTTGATGAGCCATACGATGAAGTTATGGGAAAGAATAGTGGAAGCTAGACTAAGGGCAGAAGTCAGCATTTGTGAACAACAGTTTGGTTTCATGCCAAGAAAGAGCACCACAGATGCAGTGTTTGCCTTGAGGATGTTAATGGAGAAGTACAGAGAAGGTCAGAGGGAGCTGCATTGTGCCTTTGTGGATCTGGAGAAAGCATATGACAGGGTGCCGAGAGAAGAACTGTTGTATTGCTTGAGGAAGTCTGGAGTGGCAGAGAAGTATGTTAGAGTGGTGCAGGACATGTATGAGAGATGTAAGACAGTGGTGAGGTGTGCTGTCGGTGTGACACAAGAGTTCAAGGTGGAGGTGGGACTGCATCAAGGGTCAGCTCTGAGCCCCTTCTTGTTTGCTATGGTGATGGACAGGCTGACAGACGAGGTTAGACAAGATTCCCCATGGACTATGATGTTTGCAGATGACATTGTGATCTGTAGTGAGAGCAGAGAACAAGTGCAGGAAAGTTTAGAGAGGTGGAGGTGTGCCCTGGAAAGGAGGGGAATGAAGATTAGCCTCAGTAAGACAGAATACATGTGCATGAATGACAAGGACCCAAGAGGAACGGTGAGATTACAGGGAGCAGAGATAAGAAAGGTGGAGGATTTTAAGTACTTAGGCTCAACAATCCAGAGCAATGGAGAGTGTGGAAAAGAGGTCAAGAAGCATGTGCAGGCAGGTTGGAATGGTTGGAGAAAAGTGTCCGGTGTGATGTGTGATAGGAGAGTATCGGCAAGAGTGAAAGGAAAAGTGTACAAGACGGTGTTGAGGCCAACGATGTTGCATAGGTTAGAAACAGTGGTCCTGGGGAAAAGACAGGAGGCAGAGCTGGAGGTAGCAGAGATGAAAATGTTGAGGTTCTCTTTGGGAGTAACGAGGATGGATAGGATTAGGAATGAGCACATCAGAGGGACAGCACATGTAAGACGTTTTGGAGACAAAGTCAGAGAGGCTAGATTGAGATGGTTTGAACATGTACAGAGGAGGGACAGTGAGTATATTGGTAATAGGATGCTGAGGCTGGAACTACCAGGCAAAAGGCCTAGAGGAAGACCAAAGAGACAATTCATGGATGTGGTGAAGGAGGACATGAAGGTCGTTGGTGTAAGAGAAGAAGATGCAAAGGATAGGGTGAGATGGAGGCAGATGATTCGCTGTGGCGACCCCTGAAGGGAAAAGCCGAAAGGAAAAGAAGAAGTTGGTATCAGGCATTCTCTCCACTTCATGTGCTTTTTCAAAACAGCCAGTAATTCCATCTAAATCAGTGGTCCCTAACCTCCGGGCCGCGGACTGGTACCGGTCCGTGGATCAATTGGTACCGGGCCGCACAAGAAATAATTATTTATTTTTGTTTTATTTATTATCTGAGTCTGAACGATTTTTAATTTTTAAAAAAACTTTTATTTTGAAAATGACCGGATTCTCTCAGTTACATGTCCATCATTTGAGCGCTAAAATGTAACCCACAAGGGGACGCCACATGAACAGAGGCGAGTTGGACATGTTTCAAACAAGATCAGGGATTTTGGATGAGACTGAGCCTGAGCCTTCATTCTCCCAGCTGGTGCACCATCACCTGTGGGTTTTTTGGGGTTTTTTTTTTTCTTAAGAAGAGTTCAAGCTCGATTAAAAATGTAACGCTTAATCCTGATTAGGGAGGCTGGCGCACATCTCAGCCAACTCGAGGCAAGGGCGAGAACCGACCGCGGTAAAATTGTCAAGCGTTGACCGGTCCGCGGTGATAAAAAGGTTGGGGACCACTTGTATACATATGTTACATAAAATGCTTTCTCCAAGCCCTTCGCTCTAAATAAACCCACCCTCTCATAGCAGTGTGCGCAGAGTTTTACATGGAGACACATTGCAAGATTGTTCAAGTTAAACATTCAAAATAAATTTTAGTTTGGTGAATATGCTTTACAATCATGGAAAGATGATAAAGAAAGTGTGTTTGGAAACTGCTGGTTGAGAAGATGAATAGGGGACGAATCTAATTCAAGTGCCTCTTAAACCATAAAAAAAGTAGATGCAGTTGAACTTCGTCAGATGAATGTTGATATTGTTCAAAATTAAATATATATTTATGAAATCTTGCAAAAATTAATATTTCATTGGGTCCGGTATTTGTTTCAAATTTCACGAGGATAGCTTTTACAGAATGAATGCAGCTAAGGACTTTATTTTGGAAACCTTAAATTAGTTCTTATACAGTAATTCCACCCCCAGTGCAGCCAACTGGGTTATCAAAGGCTGGCCATGTCTCTCACTGTCTATGGTGTGAGGTATGTAAAAGAACCATTGCTGACTTTCGACAAGAGTAGGCTGCAAAGCCGTCAGCGTGTTTCCGCCCTGCGATGGCCTGGTGAGCTGTCCAGGGTGTACTCTGCCCTTGCCCTGAGTTGGCTGGGATGGGCACCAGCCTCCCCGCGACCCTAATTAGGATGACACGGTTACAGAAAATGAACTGCACAGTCATTCCAAGGTCATTTGTTCATCTAATAAAAATATGTAAAAGTTTGTTTTATAGTCTTTCATATAAATACTAAATCCTTTTTGAAAAATTTAACTGGTTAAACGTGACTGGTTGCTGCTGAAGGTCATTATGTGTTTCAGGAATGTTAGCATTTTCACTTGCTAACATACAGCATCTGTTTTGTAATCAATATATGTACAACCAATAACTATTCTAAAAAAGTACTCTTTTAATATTTTCATTCTTAATTAATTTTTCAATTACCTTGCTTTTTATTATTTGTTCTAGGGCGAGAAAGGTGCTCCAGGTGAACCTGGACCAAGAGGACCATATGGGCTACCTGTAAGTTCACCGTTTTTATTTTAGGAATACGCGATAAAAATGCTGGAGTTAACTGTGTTGGTACCATTATAGATAAACATCCATGAAATTAAACGGTGATGGAATACTTTGATCCATTCTGGAAATTCCTTCTTTTTTTTTTTTTTTTTTCTTTTTAGGGTGCTGCTGGAACACCTGGCTTGGATGTGAGTTGAAAAGTCACCATTACTGCTGAGAAGTTTTTTGTTTGTTTGTTTGTTTGTTTGTTTTGTGTTTTCATTGGTTTCATAACAGCATTTTTATCACTCAAAGGTATGAGGCCCTCAGACGTCAGGCCTGTTAGGCAAGGCATGTATAATTATTTGAAGTTGTATTTTGCAGGGGTTACCAGGCTTAAAGGGCGAGAAGGGCGACGTGGGGGAAAGAGGAGAAAAGGTGACCATGGCTTAGATAAGTGTGCTCAGGGAATATTTCAGCTGACATTAAATACAGGCTCTGGTGTCAATGGACCATGAAAGCTTATCTCAGGGTCAGGACCGCATATTGGCGATAATATTTCACATTAGCATAAACTACTTATACAATTTGATTTATTATTATAGTTTAAAAATTGCAATACAATGGCCAATAAATATTAAAAGTAAAAGTATTCTGTTTCCATTTCAAAGCATGCTCTCAATTCATTCATTCTTCTGCAGTAAACACCTCGTCTTGGTTAGAGTCACAATGGAACCAGAGTCTATACCCAAGTATACTGAACACACATACGGACAATTTAACATAGCTGATCCACTTATCAACGTTTTTAGACAGTGACAAGAAACCGGAGAGCCCGGAGAGCATGGTTCATCAAAATATTGTTGATGGCCATATAATATTTTTCCATTCAACATCTCATTTTCACATCATTTTATCACTGCATAATCACTTAAGCTAATTTAAATAAATATCACTGGATTTCGACGTACACCAACAATACATATTTCAGAGATAGTCCATTGACAGCAGGAATTGCTGCTGAATTTTAAATTTGCATTTCTTGCAATTTGTTCTTTCATTTCATTCATGCATGCTGCTCATTTCACTGCAAAACTATTTCTGCTTAACTCAGCTTTTTATCATTTGACTGACAATTGGGGAAATTTATACCGGTTTTAATGTCATGGAATGTGCTAGACTTTTGTAATGAGAATAATAAATACACAATAAAATACTGTACATAGAATACAGGGATCCGTCATTACTTCGCAGTTCAATTCACGCGGCTTCAGTGCATCACATTTTTTTTTTAGATATTCATCAAAAAATAAGTGAAAATATTAAAGAAAATGCTACAAAATCGAGGCCAATTATGCAAACAAAACAAAACAAAACAAAAACAATGTAAAACCTCCCATCAAAACTAGTTACATTTTTGTGAGGTGCACATCTGAGTGCGTGCACACGCATCTGCATGCATGTGTGCGTGCGCACGCTCGCGTGTCTGTATGCGTGTGTATTTATATCGTATTTACATCTCGTGCATTATTTTTGAATATTTAATTGTTATAATAAGCATTTATAGTATTGAATATGTATTTATTGATATTATATACACATATACATGTACGGATACATCAGTCGAGGGGGTTAGGGGGGGTGATTCTACTTCGCGAATTTCAGTGGTTACAGGGGATCTCGGTCCCAATTAACCGCGGAAAGAGAGGGATCCCTGTATTTTATGACATGTTGTAATACAAGATTCTTTGTATTCATTTTTATACAGTGGTAAAGTCTGTTACAAAGACGTTTTGTGGTATAGTATGAAGGTTTTTGCAATAAACCACTTCATATAAATATAAGAAGTTTATATAAAGATGACAAAATTATATATTTTTTTATTTTTTAATACATCAAAATAAGCATTATGATGATACATGTTGAAAGCTATTGACAACATAAAGTATGTATGTGACTTCATAGTAAATATAGTGACTTGAAAATCTTAATAGCGAGAACCAAAGCCAATAGTCTTTTTCCTACCGCAGTCATATTCCATGACATGATGGATGTATGTTCTTTTTAATCATTGCTGGTTGTGTATAATGAGATATCAAAACTAAAGAGACACCGTCCACAGACACCAGACCAGTCAGAGGGCCCAAGTTGACCTGAGAGGGATGCGGTTGATTCCTTGCCTTTGCCGATGAATTGTACAATTTTTTTTTTTTTTTTTTTTTTTTGGCTGTGTCATGAGGAATCCCAAGGTTTGATGCAATCTGTCCCCACTTTAAGAGTCCACTTTAAGATTGACCCACAATGCACCCTCTTTGAATATTAGACCAGTTTTGCTCCTGATGTTCAGGACATATCAAGTTGCTATAAAAAAAAAAAATTACTGTAGTCCAAATAACAACAACAGAAAAGAATATACAAGGGAATCTAAGGGGGGAAACTTAATTCAATCCAGTTTTAAATTCATCAATATTTGTTCAATCATATGATTGTCTTTAATTTTTTTTCCCTTTGAAATGTGGGAAGTGTTTACTGTATTTCACATCACTACCCCTCTCCTTTTGGTCACGCTATAAACCCTGAACAGGTTTGATTAGATTAGTTCCATAGATAAAACTCTGTAATACGAGGTGTCTATTTACTTTTGATAAGTCTCTGTACAATATAACCAATGTTGCATTCTTTATATGCAGCCAATCAAAAAACAAAACTGTATCACTTCTCTGTAAATGGTTTCATGCAATACTTTAAACATATATACTGCCCTCCATAATTATTGGCACCCATTAAGGGTGGAACACATTAAGATGTGTTCTTTGGCTTCTAATAAATTCACTATTATTATTATTATTATTTTAAATACAATATAGGACCACAATGAACAAACAGAAAAATCTCACCTTTAACTCAAGTGCATTTATTAAGTGGGAAATAAATTAAGAAATTTTAACATTAAGAAATAATAATTTTTACATCAAATAATGATTCATCTACCACAATCATTAGCACCCGATGTTAATTTTTTTTAACAACACCAACAAAACAGCACCTGAACTCCTATATCAGGGGCCAAAAAAGACATACTGTGTATATATATATATATATATATATATATATATATATATATATATATATATATATATATATATATATATATATATATATATATATATATATATTGGACCAGGGTTCAAATTTGGTGAGCAGGGTGGAAATTCTAGCATGGCACCCAGAGTGATTGATTGATTGATTGATTGATTGATTGATTGATTGATTGATTGATTGATTGATTGATTGATTGATTGATTAACCAGGGGTGCCAGTAATTATGGAGGGCAGTGTCCTGTATGTGACATATTCCTCTTTTCATCACAAGTTTACACCAAAACAAATACACATTGTCATATCTGTTGCTAGTGAACTAAAATACCATAGAAGCAATTACTGTCCTTGTTCATTTAAATAATGTCAGATTGTTCTCGTTTAGCATAAAAACACACAGATTATTGTGTGTGTGAGAACTTAAAGAAAGGGATACAGTTTTTTTTTAACTGTGTGATTTTTATAGTGGTGCTTGAAAGTTTAACTGTTTTAAATGTTTTCTCTATTTCTGTAAAACATCAGATTTCCTCAGATGTCATACAAGTAGAATCCAATTAAACACCTAAACGTAATAAAAGATTACATCTGCTTATTTATGTACTGAAGGAAATTCTCCAATATTGCCCATCTGTGAGTGGCAAAAATATGTAAAACTGTTAAATTAGTAATTAATTTAAACTCAGTATAAGATTCGACTGCTTTCAATCACTGTGATCACAATCCGGTGTTGAGTGGGTGTAGAGTGGGTGTTGAGTGGGGGTAGAGTGGGTGTTGAGTGGGTGTAGAGTGGGTGTTGAGTGGGTGTCCTGTTTACTTAAAGATGGCATTCACAAATGAATGGTGATTTACACAAGTGAATTGTAAAAAGAGACTTCAGAATAGTGTCCCGAAACGGAATCTTAAGACATTGTGGGTCAAGCCAAAGAATGGATAATGCTAATGTACTTTTGACACACACAGATTTCATTCATTTTCTAAGCTGCATAATCCTAATTGGGGTCACAGGAAGAAGGGCACCCATCTCAGCCAATCCTGGGATACATCCTGAACATATTACCAGGTCATTGCAGTGTAAACACACAAATACAACCCATTCACACTCACACAACTAGGGACAATCTGGAACGCCCGATCATTCAACTAGACATTGGACTGTTGGAGGAAACCAGAGCTCCCAAAGGAAACGCCACACAAAAACAACCTGAGCCAGGGAATCGAACCCAGAACCTGCTGGCTGTGAGGCAAATGTGCTCACCACTGTGTCTCTGTGCCACCCACTCACAGATTTGCATTATTCGATCAACATCATAATAACATCAAATCAGGTATTAAGTCACAGTTTGGGTTCTATGGGTTGTGCATATTTCTGTCTTCTGGTCAGAATAAGCTGCACTATGCAACCAAATACTTTGTTCAAGGAATATAGGAGATTTATTTTGAAAATGGATAAAAAGATGGATACTGTATTAAGAACCAATGAACTTCAAAAGTCCTGAGCAACCACAACTTTATATTAAAAATAACACCGATGAATGATTTTAAAACTTTGAAGAAATAATACTATCAGTTATTATTAGTATTTATACAGATTTCTAGTACCAAAAATTATTAAAGGGTACCAAAAAAAAAACCTTTTACCAGGTGCAGAAAATCATTTTTTCTAAAATGGTGAAATTAATCCAAAACCTGAACAAACACGTTAGAGTTTTATATATATATATATATATATATATATATATATGTATATATATATATATATATACACACACACACACACACACACACACACACACACACACACACACACACACACAGTGGTACCTCACCTTACGATAGTCCCAGAATACGAAAAATCCAGTTTACTAAAAATATTTTCCTCAATTTTTTGTCTCTGTACACAAAACAAGTTCTCCTTACGAAACGCGCCAATCAAACATTCAAACAATGCACGACTTGCTCTCCCACTGATTACTTGTCCCAACATCCCGCCCCACTGGCCTCCCATTGGCTAGGAGGGATGACGCAGCTCCCTCCCATTGGACATTATGGAGCTGCATCTCCCATAATGCTTTTTGTGGAAAGGACAGAGTTACTGGCTTTTAACCGTCCATAAACATTTGTAAGATTATAACTCTGCTAAGAAGACATGGTCAACACACGCCTGCACACAAACACACACGTGCACACACACACACACACACACACACACACACACACACTCACACATGCACGTGCGTGTGTGATTTCTGGTGCGAGTGAAAAGAAGAAGCGGGCTCGTGGCATGCGGTTGAGTGATATCACAAATGAATATGGCCAAACCCGTCTACCACCGGTCCGATATTGAAGCAGAAGGAGGTCTTAAAAGGTATGCTTTTATAATTTTTAAAGGGTTTATGGAGTAGTATTTGGGGCCTTGTAACAAATCACACATTTTACATGTAAAATGCGGTTCAATTTACGAAAAGTCCAGATTAAGAAAAAGGCTCTGGGACGGATTAATTTCGTAAGGTGAGGTACCACTGTACAAGTTATTTATGATTCATAAATGAGTGTAATAAGTACAGTTCATTCTTATTGTTTTCTCCAGATAGAGTGGGCGTGATCCGGATTTAAAAAGGTAGCGACGCCCACTCCAAATTTAGCAAACTGAGTCAATTTCTTTGTTTTTTTACAGGCTTATTTCTGACAACTCTTTCTTTTGTTTTTGGAGATGCAGCTTTTTTTCTTTCTCATCGCTCAAAACTGGATTGTGTCACATAATACCTGATTTGATGTGATGGGTCACATTATATTTTTTCTGAAACATTTAATTGGATTCTCTTTATCTCCTTTTACAACTGAGGTATTTTAGGTTGTTTTTATACAGAAATATTGAAACTAAAAGCTCAGTTATCACAGTATATGTTGATAAGATGTACTTTTGATGATCTGGGATGTTGCCCCATACTTTCTCTTCCCTTGTGGCCTCTGAAACTTATCGATCCTTCTCCCTTCACCTGCAGATGTGGCCTCCCTGATTCCTCCTTTATTATCCTCCTTTCTAACATCCTCTCTTTTACTGGATCATAGCTTCACCCTCCCTTACTGACATGAACTATAGTTTAAATTATGATGAATGCAGACCAGTTATTCAGGGTTTGCAGGTTTATCTACATTTTTTTCTTGAAATTATACTCTTCCTTCTACAATATATTCAGCTCTCCAAACATATTAACACTGACATAAATACAATTGTATACACAGAAAATAAAGTGATCTGTAGTAACATTAGTCAATATTTAATTTACAATAGTCTCATTTACTTTGAAAAAACAAATACTCCAGCTGATCACACCATTGTGTCCACAGGGGGAGAAGGGAAAGAAAGGCAAAAAAGGGCCTAAGGGGGAGAAAGGAGAACAGGGTGCCCCTGGATTAGATGCACCTTGCCCATTGGTATGTGCCAGCTGTAGGCTGGAAAACCTCCCTGTGACCTAAAACAGCTGAAACCCTCAGGGAGGAGTGAACCGCTGCACAATCTGGCAACCCATAAATATCCTTCTCCAATCAATCTGTGTTTAAAGCTCTAGTTGTCTCTTGCCACAATGTTTACAAGGTATTCAAATTGACTAGATCATTGTCTATCTGGCATTATACCTTCGAAATGGAAATGGAATGGTGGGTGAAGTGTTGCCAGCCGGTTCAAGGTCACTCCTCTCTGCCCTGTGCCGTGCCCTCACAGTGAGAGGCCGGAAGGGCGCCTGCAGCCTCTATCCCAGTAACACTCCTAGTTCCGTTTCTATGATACAGGGTTTCCGGGGCTTTAAGGGTGAAAAAGGCGAGCCAGGCCAGCCTGGTCTGGATGGTTTGGATGCCCCGTGCCAATTGGTACAGTATCCTCTTTTCCTATCCTCTCCTGTGCATGCCACCATTCCTTGTTGTCCACATCGTAGCATGGCCCCCACACGAATTCATAGTATAATGTCAACGCTGCTAGATTATTCTTCAAAATATCTGACTGGCTTATTATTTAAGTAGGAAAATGCTACTTATCACATACTCAACCGCTTGAGAATGCTTTAATTTGTGCATTGACTTTATAATTCAGTCACACATAATTTGCTATCAATCTTCCTTTTATATTGCTAGTGATCTTTCTGTTCCTGATAGCAGAACATGCAAGACAGCCAATATCAATAAAATGATGTTTATTTATTTTTAACCGCAAAAACTGCAAATTTCAGTTTCTTAATCATCATTAACCTTTGCTTTTGCAACTACCTTCTGACTTGAACCATTTTTTCTTGTCACTTTAATTAAAGGGTACCTGGACCTAAAATTGACAGCGTTTAAAAAAGATCCACCATACCTTATTATTAACTTTTAAACATCGCGTGATGTCGGTAGGTTATGTATAAGTCCACGTTTCCTTTTCTTCTGTATGACATTCCTTGCTCAAGAAGGTTCAGCGCGCGTGGACATGTTGGCTTTTTTTCACCGGGATCAAAGGTCATTGTGACGTAACATCGTTGACGGTTGTATCGCCAATTGCAGAATGTCAGTATATTTTCCTCAAGCAATTCATCATGTTTACAACAATAGCACTCCTGATCGTTTTTTTTTTTTTTTTTTGATGCATGCATATTTGCTGGTTGTTTGCTACGATTTTCCCGTGTAAGAGCTTCTGCCGACTCTCCAATATCGTCCTCGGAGTCGTCACTTTCCTGCTCCGATTTCACTAAATGTGGATAGTCTTTCTTCAGTGGTTCATATAAATAACCTTCTAATCCTTCTACGACATTGTCTTCGTCCATGGTTTAAAAAAAAACAAAAACACTATAATGTCTGTTTTTTCCAATTTTCCGTGAGCTTGTGTTGTGTGTCAGGTATATATAGCCATAGGTTTAAATTGCAATCTCACAGTTCCGGTCGAGGCTTTGTCAACGATGTGACATCACAGGAAATGTGATGCTGCAAAACTCCTGTGCTCTGAAACTTGATGTTAGTGAAGCCCTTAAATCGCTTAAAGCTGGTTTGTGAGAGAATATAATAAACGCCTTATAGGTGTATTGTCACCAGCTGTCTGTCTTCCTTTCGGCTTTTTCCCTTTTTTTTACTCGGGAGTCGCCACAGCGAATCATCTTGATTCACACGTTTGATTTGGCAGAGGTTTTTACGTCGGATGTCCTTCCTGTCACAACCCTTTTAGCAAGGCACAGAAACACGCTGACAACTTTGCAGCTACTCTTTACGAAAGTCAGCAATGGTTCTTTTACATGCCTCTCACCATAGACAGTGACAGACATGGCCCGCCTTTGATGACCCAGTTAGCTGCACTGGGGGGGGGGAACAGTGACAACCTTGTGGAGAGTGGGACTCGAACCCCCAACCTTTGGATCAGCGATCCAGCGCCCTATACCACTAGACCACCACTGCCCCTTGTATTGTCACTAGCTATACACAATAAATCAAATTAGGTATATGAGCGTTTTCACTACAGGTACCCTTTAAACTCGTCTTGGTGAATTTCAGAAAGAATGTTCACATTCTCAAACTAACACTGACTAACCTGCCCCCATAAATTGAAATTTCGTGACATTCTTGCAGAAACAGCATGGGTCTAATCTTCATATTTCTACTTATCCTTGACCTGTTCCAGTTGGGCACAGCAGAAATAAAAATATATTCACCCCTGGGCTCTGCCCGCACCATTTAAAGTTTTGAGATCTTTGTGACACCAATGTAAAAATTGATTCATTATTCTTTTTGCTTTTTATATACACTACTGTTCAAAACTTGGAGTCACTTATAAAACTTGTTTATAAAAAGAAAAATCCCCTTTTTAAAATAAAAATAGACAAATCATCATTACAATAGTAGGTGGAAAAGGCTGGCTTATGAACGGGATATCTACATAGATGTACAGAGCTCCATTTCCAACACGCAGTGTTCCAATGGCACATTGTGTTAGCTAATGCAAACTTGTCACTGCGATTGGAATTGTCTCCCGAGATGAAAACTGTTGTGCTAGTTAAAGAATTTTGAGTTTGATTTTGTACTCAAAATTGCCAGAAAAATAACTGTTTTCTGAAATCCATGTATATATTTGTTCTGAGTAGGAAAAAAATAAATAAATGCTGTAAATAAAAAGCTATTTCATATAAGAAACCACCAAGAAACTTGAAGTCTATAGAATGATGTGTACCACTCCCTTTGCAGAATAGCACAAATTGGCTCTAGCTTAGGTAGAAAGAGAAGTGGGAGACTCCGAGCTAAGCGCAAGAGGACAAATACATGAGTCTCTAATTTGAGAAACCCATACCTCAGTTGGCAGCTTCATTAAACTGTACCCACAAAACAGCAGTTTCAAGTTGATCGGTGAAGGGGTTGCAAACAAAAAGGAATATCTGGAGCTGGTCAGTAAAAGAAAAAGATTAAAATGGGAAGCAGAACACAAACGGCAGAAGATGTAGGGGGCGCTATAGGTAGATATAGATAGATGTCACTAAGTTTAAGATGTTTGAGTCACAAAGATGAACATGCGCACAAGAACAAAAGAAAGATTTCTGGAGGATTGGTTGATGCTGTTGGTTAAACATGGTGGGGGAAATGTGATGATCTGGGGAGCTTTGATGGTAGAAAAAAATAGGAGCGTTGTATAGGTTAAATTAGAATCGTGAACAAGGAAGGATGTCTCTCTATTTTGCAACAACATACCATTCCCTGTAGGTAGCACTTGACTGGAATTTTCCACTACAATAGAACTTTTTTCCTTTCAGATTTTTTCCCTTTTTCAGGGGTCGCCATCGCAAATCATCGGATTCGCATGTTTGATTTGGTATAGGTTTTTATGTCGGATGCCCTTCCTGACACAACCCTTTTAGCAAAGGGCGGAAACATGCTGACGGCTATGTAGCTACTCTTTACGAAAGTCAGCAATGGTTCTTTTACATGAACCTCTCACCATAGACAGTGAGAGACATGGCCGGCCTTTGATAACCTAGTTAGCTGCACTGGGGCAGGGGGGGCGGGGAGCGGGAGGCAGGGGGGGCGGGGAGCGGGAGGCAGGGGAGCGGGGGGAAGGGGGGGGGGACGACAGTGACAACCCTGCGGAGAGTGAGGATCGAACCCTCAACCTTAGGATCAGTGATCCAGTGCCCTATACCACCAGGTCACTACTGCCCTATGTCTCCGACAGCAGAACAATTTCAAACCCAAAACACTTCAAACTATGAAAGAACGAACAGCCTCCAGGTGTCAATTTTAAAAGCTGTTGTGGGAATATCTTAACTGTATGGCGGGGAAGAAATGTTAAGTCAGTCAAACTTCGAGGTGCTTCAGGGTGCATGGAGCAAAATGTATTCATTGTACTTCAACAAACTGAGAGTTAAAATGACAGAGGTCTGCAAGGCTGTAATATCTGCCAATGGAACATTTTAGACAAAAGCAGAGTTTGTTTTCATTTATTTATTTATTTATTTATAACCCTGTTGAAGTCTTGATTATATTCCATATTCATTTTTGATGTATACTAGTTAGTATTTTCATGGAAAATGTGAGATTTCCTGGGTGACCCCAAATTTTGAACAGAAGCGTATATATATATATATATATATATATATATATATATATATATATATATATATATATATATATATATATATATATATATATATATATTCTGTAGGTTTCTTGATTTCCTTTATTTTTCCTTCTTCTTACTTTATACACACTTTCTTGCAAAATGTTTATTTTGCATTCACTTTGGTTTTCATTAAGGCATTACTGCATGTACTTCAAATATTATATAAGAATACATTCACTGCATTCCAGAGTTTGGTTTTACACATGATCATTTATAAATATAGATTTATACACGAATATTACATCATACACTTCTTATTGCATGCAATACCTTTGTGTCTTTGGTAAAATACATTAAATACAATAAATTATGTAGAATATCATTGATAATAACATAATTTAATTTTCTTATTCCTTTATACAATAGGGGCCAGATGGATTACCAATGCCTGGCTGCTGGCAAAAGGTAAGTAGCAAATCTCCACATAACCTCTGGCAGAATCTATGGTCACCACAAAAATAATATTGAAATATATTTTTTAATTAATACAAAATCAATTAATTACCAAGACCACAAAACACAATTTAGTTTAATTGCTGAAAAATTCTGGATTTTCCTTTAACAAATGTAATTATTTTAATTAAAGGCATATATAAAAATGTTCAATATCCAATAGTGGAAAATAAATGGAATCACTTAATGCTTGGAGAAAACAAATATGGAATAATCTAGTCAGTTTCATTTCTAAAATAAATATTTACATTTAAAAATTCAAATAAGCTACAGTTCTAGTTATAGAATGTATATAGTATATACAGTAAGAGTGATATCATAGTTTAAAGAGCTGTTAACAAAGAATTATCAAATAAAACAACATACATGATTGTACAGCTCCTTTAAGAAGGAAATCCACGCTGATGTGGGCTGTACCCAGTCAGTTGCATCCAATATTTGGTGTGTAGAAGCAAAATGGAGCGGTTATAAAAGGAAAAAGGAAGATATCAACGCATCAATCGAAAAAACTTAAATCAACAGCTTTGAAAATAGAATAAACAAATGCATAACAAAACAAAGGAAAATCTTATGGGCTGGGAATGGGAGTTAATGTACAGTATATAACATGACTGTATTATATTTGGGAATACTGTACAAGCACTCATTCACACACTTGTCAAATAGCTTATTCCTACTAGAGTTCTAGAAATTTGGAGCCTACCTAAGCCGAAACTAGGTAAAGGCTTTGATACACCCTGAGCGGTTCTCAGACCAACGCAGGGCCAACACACACACACACACACACACACACACACACACACACACAAAACCATTCGCACTCATTCTCACACCTTGGGGAAAAATTTAACAGATTATTAGCCCAATGTACGTTTCTTTGGAGAAAACTGGAGTACCCAGAAAATGCATACAAGAACACGGAGAGCATGCAAACTCCACACAGAAACACTCGAAACCGGGACTTGAACACTGGACCGTCTTATTGGTCTATGCAGACGCTCCCTAACTTATGTTTTTAATTGGTTCCGGATGGCCGAACGTAAGTTGAAAGTAAACTTAAGTTGTTACAGTGACGTATGACATGTGACGTGTGACGTATGATGCTCATACTGTACTATACATCCATAAATACCATTACCATATCTCATAAAACACCCCTAAATCAATTATTATAAACATAACATTGTAAAATAATATCAAATATATCAAATAATATCAACATTAATTTCAAATAAGTCACTTATTTATAACGAGTTACTGTACATGAAGCTTAAAACAGCCAATCAGTGCTTACAATATGTGAGGCGCTTAATACCGAAAGTAGTGTACTTGCGAAAGTAGTGTATTTGCTGTGGGTTATATGGACTTCTGGTCTTTCAAGTGCGTAAGGGTGCTGTTGAACTCGTTTAGAACACAGCCTGCACTGATGTGAATCACCAACCATATTTGCGTAGGGTTACAAAAGTTCGCAAAACAGTGTAAACACAAAGATCACAGAGACGACGTCTTAACACAAGGGTAACATGCTATATAACTGATATATATATATATATATATATATATATATATATATATATATATATATATACACATACATACATATATATATAACTGAATTGGGAAGAAGGAGGGGCACGTTCAGTCTGTTGTTTGTAAACAATGGACGGAGCGTCATTACGTCAGCATACTATGTAGGTACGTCTAAACTCAAAATTTTACTTTTTTTTTTTTTAAAACGGAGAAATGGAAAAAAAACATAAAACGGATGAACGTAAGTCGGGGAGCGTCTGTATACAGAACAGTAAATTGAAAACAAACTCTAACACCTGAACAGAGTAAAATAAGGCTACATTACACTGGACAGTTTGTTAGCAGCTTAACCAAATAAAATTTTTTACATTATATAATGTTAATAGTTATAGCTAAGCAGTTATGAACTGTCGCTGATTGTATCTGAACTAACCATCAACAAAACTTGGTTCCTGGTGCCATTTCATAGAAACATATGAGTACGACTGCTTCAAGAAAAATATTCTGACTTAGTCCTGATGGGGTTGCTTGTCAGGTAAAGGACTAGGGAAGATGGCAATCATTACTTCAGCACTCAGCATACAGCTGCACATCGAAAAAATAATTATTATTATTTCAGGAGCAAATAGTAACGTCTGTTTCAGGCTGATAATATCAAACAGTCTGAATCTCAATCGAATTTATGGCAAAAAAAAAAGTTCTATGATAGGATTCTATCCTGCAACTCTGACCTGTACAGTGCTATGTAAGTACTTTTAAACCATGTTGATGGGGAATATAGCGTTTCCATTACTGAAATGTAACAAACTGTCCACGTCACAAAGTATTCAGGATCGAGAAGGAGCAACAGATTACGTATTTCTTTTTAAAGCTGATAATTCAAAAATATTTATCCAACCTTGAGTGATTCTGTATTTTTTTCCTCTATGTCATCAGAGGGAAAAAACATGTTAGTAATTTATTTCAACAAATTTATTTATTTGTATTTTTTTAATATTAAATATGTCATTTGTAATTTGATTATGTGCTGCATAGTTTAAAAAAATCACAAATAAAACAAGGTTATTGATAAAATTTTAAAAAGCAGGGTGTATACCCTCGAATTTTTTTTTTGCCAGGGAATGCTGTTTTGTATATTACAATACTAGTCAGAATCGAAGCCAAATAAAACTGTGTGTTGTCCTGCTAATGTATAACTGCATGGGGTTCAAAATTCACAGTGACTGTGTAATGTTAACTGTAATTTATTGACTGTCTCTCATATCATGCAATGTTCCTTTTTGTGATTCTCTTACAGTGAACAGTCTAACTCAAACCGCATGGAATTTGTAAATAATGCTTCATGTATTTATAGTGTGTATTTTTAATTGTGAAAATGAACATGAATGGACCTTAATATAAGTATGTGTGTACACTGGGGTAAAAGTGAAAAGATCATGAACATCACCACACCGAACTGCTTTTACTCACTCTTGTGTTTACATGGCGGTGTGTCACATTCACATCACCATTGTGAAGTTTGAATCATATGTGTACCCCACCAAAAGTCTATGAACACTAAAGACAGATTTGCATGACCCTTGGGATTAGGTTGAAAACGTTAATGGACTAATGAAGTGCCTGGAATTCATGGAAGACCAAGAGGAGATGATCGTAATATCAGGATTTGCTCTCTGTCTAAATATTCATCATTATATCACGTTACCATTGTACTACCATCTCAAAAGACTAAAGACTGTCCATACATCCTAAAATAAGCATGCATATATGTCACATTGTGCAGTGAGTGAAATGTTCACATCAAAATCCAAATGTTATGGCTTCTGCAGAGCACTAACAGGCTGTTCTTATGTCGTCGAATAAGCAATGTTTGGCCCAGAGGTTAAATTTTCTTTTTGTCATCTTCTCAAGGGAGTTACACCATGGCTGGTGGCCTGAAAGAGACATTTAAGTGGAGGTAGAATGATATTGTTTGGTTTCCTTTATTCTAAGAGGTCAGTTCCTTCAGTACTTTGGCATTTCACTTCTTGGGCACTGTGACCAAGGAACTGTAATCTCTGGATGAGTAGAAGAAAGAGGCAGCTGATGGACTCTCTTCATCTAATACTGGGTCGGATGGAAAATCAGAAGCTCCAAGCTATTTTCATTGTGTTGGAGTGGGTGCGGGCAAAAGGATGGCGATTTCCAACACCTGTCCCATCATCAGGAATGGCATTTCTATATTCCTTTGAGATGAGATACTTGATGGGATCGACTGAGGATGTTATTCAGTTACTGTCATTCCTTGATTGTAAGTATTTACTTTGGGTTTTGAAAAAATGTTTTACACAGAATGAACAATTCCAAAATGTACAACATTGCAGCTCGTGAACAATATAAACAAAACAACAAGAAAAAAATTGCTCATATATGTTACAAACATCTAATGAGATAAAAATTAACATAATTTTCTTTCTTTGTAGTGATGTCATAGTTTTAATATAACTGACGTTCCTGTATGTCAAGGTTCAATGAAATGGTTTTGTTTGCTCCTGTAAACGTTTAAGCTGCACATGTTTTATTCGGAAGCTAACAGTTATTGTAATCATCACGAATTATATCATTTACATTGGGTGTGATGTCATTTGCAGAAAATGTTGATTTACGAATGATTCCAATCAAGTCAAAGTTTCCGCACAAACACAAGGAGCAGGGGTGACGTTGTTGTTATTTTCTCGAAGTTTCTCGAAAACATGCTTAGTTCCTCTAATGTTATGTGATATAACATTCCAGAGCCATTGGAAAGTTTCTCAGACACCAGCCTGCAGTCCTGTAGTATTGCGTTAATCATGTGATGACGGTTATATATACCAGTGGTCCCCAACCTTTTTATCACCGCGGACCGATCAACGTTTGACAATTTTACCGCGGCCTGGGGGCTGTAGCCTGTTTATATTGAAAATTTAATACCACGCCCTTGCCCAGAGTCGGCTGAGATGTGTGCCAGCCTCCCTAATCGGGATTAAGCGTTATATTTTTAATCGAGCTCGAACTCTTCTTTAAAAAAAAAACACACATGTGATGGTGCACCAGCTGGGAGAATGAAGGCTCAGTCACACTCGAAATCCCCACTATTGTTTGAAACATGTCCAACTCGCCTCTGTTCATGTGACGTCCCCTTGTGGGTTACATTTTAGCGCTCAAATGACCGACATGTAACCGAAAGAATCCGGTCATTTTAAAAATGAAAGTTTTTTCAAAAATAAAAGCTTGTTCAGACTCAGATAATAAATAAAACAGAAATGAATAATTATTTCTTGTGCGGCCCGGTACCAATTGATCCATGTACCGGTACCGGTTCGCGGCCAGGGGGGGGTTAGGGACCACTGATATCTACAATTAAGCTGCACTGTGTTTGTTGGGGCAATTACCTTTTAGTGGTTGACACTGACTATTGGCATTTCGGAAAAGGTCTGTTGGGCAGTTCATTCTGTGTCTGTATTTGAATATACATTTTATATTCACGCGAACGGAAACATTTGCATTAGCCTGAATAGTTTAAAGTGATGCAGTGTTTGTTTTATTCTCAAGCATATTGCTGGAAAACAGATGCATTCCTTGTAACATGAGGTAGCTTTGAAGGTCTTTTTACCTTTCAGTATTATTCATGCATGGTGGAGTCCTGTACAAACATGTCAGGCACTATGACTGGATGTAAATCTCAATTTTACTCCAAATGCCTCAAAAACGTACTCATTTGAATCTTGTGGCATGTTAGTTATCATGGTTGCATTATGGCAATGCTGCAGCACAGTTTATTTTGGGCTGTGTACATTCAGTCATAGGTTAGAGGGTCAATTTAGTCGTGCTGTTATTCTTTAAATCAAAAACGGCTCAATCTGGAAGAATGCCCACGTGCAGTATTTACAGGATGTGTGTAATATAGTCCTGCTCCCTTTCTCATAATTACTGTTGATTGAATGTATAATAATTATGTGTATAATGGACTCTGTGTGCACAGTTAAATATTTGCTGATTAGACTAAAAGTGCAATTTATACATTTCTTGTACAGTATGTTTTGATTTGTGAACCATATTCAGCTATGAACTCAAATGTCAATTTCATCCATTTATTGTAACTTATAAGAGTATATTTTAATCACTTTTACATTGGCACTGGGGAGTCATCGCTTTCCGAGAGAATAGTGTGGACGTGTAAAGGACATAATGTTGGTCATATTTTCTTTACTTTGATACAAATACAGCAATTTATTTGTGCTGATCTGTCATTTTCCGTTTCACTTTCAGTGCGTGAGAGTCAAATGCATCGCATGTTAACTTTTTACTTTCGGTATTTGGATTAACACTTTTTTTACATTTCAACACTGGTGCTGTTCAAATACATCCATTTTGTTATTGATGTTTATTTACTTGGTTTAGTAATATGTTTTGAAAATTCCACTTTTCATAAATGGTTACTTTTGAATTGCATTTTTTGTGTGTCTAGAGTTTTGTCTAGTACTATCTACACTATTTTGTTTCTTTTTATTTCCCAGAAAGCACTAGACAATAATTTAATTAATTGTTTTATTTTTTTAATTTTTAATATGAAAAACTTTGATGAGATAAATGTTATGTCATGATGATGATGATGATGATGATGATGGGGTACTTGTAAATAATGCATATGATATTGGGTCTTGGATTTTGGGTCATGTGGCGGAATCACACTTTACAGACATAGAAATGTTCTACGTGCAGGACCAACTTCTCATTACCTTGAGATGTTTGGGTTGTTTTTTAAGCTTATTCTCTCTCTCTCTCTCTCTCTCTCTCTCTCTCTCTCTCTCTCTCTCTCTCTCTCTCTCTCTCTCTCTCTCTCTCTCACACACACACACACACACACACACACACACACACTTTGAGTGACTTTTATTCATTATTAATTTCCTGATTTTTAAATAAAATCAACTTGTTCATTTTTTTTGATGAGTGTTGGCGATGTATGTCCATAACAGGCTCAGTTCATTTCAAGTATGTTTTATGTGATAGAATTTTTGAGCCAAATAAACATCTCCAGATGTCTGCTGCAGTGGTTTTGTTTATTCTTCATTTAGAAAAGACTTAAAAATTAATCCCACTTATGTGGATTAACCAAAGTGAGTACCAAACCGAAGTTCAGTGAATGACAGTAACACATAGTGTGCTGATCTAGTTTCACCGTGTGGCCTCTGGCCAATACACACTCAGCATTGCTGTTTTCATACTTACACCGAATTGTCTGGTAAACAGCGGTGTTGGCTACACAGGTCATTCATTCAGAAAACTGGAAGGAATCTCAGCTGACTCTGGTTGAAAGTAGGGTACAACCTGAACAGTTCACCAGTCCATTGCAGGGCCAACACATACACAAACAATCACTCACCTAAAAGTAATGCAAAATTGCCAATTATCCTCACATGCATGTCTTTAAGTGCTGGAGGGAACATGAACACCTGGAGGAAACCCACCCAAGCACAAAGAGAACATGCGAACGTTACACAGAATAACACTCTCTGGGTATAGGCCGTATATGCTATGAGGCAAGAATGTTAACAACACCACCATGCACCACCAGTATGTCTATATTGATTTTTATTCAGGGCTGAGGAATGAACAGCTTGGCTGTAACAGACACTACAGATAGTTCATCATCATCATTTTCTGTAACCGCTTCATCCTAATTAGGGTCACGGGGAGGCTGGTGCCCATCCCAGCCAACTCGGGGCGAGGGCAGAGTACACCCTGGACAGCTCGCCAGGCCATCGCAGAGCGGAAACACGCTGACGGCTTTGCAGCCTACTCTTTACGAAAGTCAGCAATGGTTCTTTTACATGCCTCACACCATAGACAGTGAGAGACATGGCCGGCCTTTGATAACCCAGTTAGCTGCACTGGGGGGGACAGTGACAACCCTGTGGAGAATGAGACTTGAACCCCCAACCTTTGGATCAGCGATCCGGCGCCTTATACCACTAGACCACCACTGCCCCCACTACAGATAGTTTTAATTCAAATCCAGTTGGTCATTGTGGTCTTCCTAGTTCACTGTATGCATGTGAATATCCATGTATTTGTATATGTATGCTGTATGCACATTGTGACAATTGTTATCAATATTTTACAAAATACATATATAGTACCTTGAAGATAGCGATATCTTAACAGAAATCTTGTAAAGTTTATTATTAAGATCTTAACTAACTTTGTTGAAAATTTCATAACAATTCACACTTTTGAAAACCTCTATCAGATATCTGCCATTTTCTCAGTTTTTCCTCTTTTAAATGCATCAAATTGCATTACAACTCTGGCTTTAAAAAATTATACTGTATTAAGATTTTTTATATTTATATGCTAGGTATCATTTTTAATTATTTCTAAAAGCTGTATGATAATTATTATTATTAGTAGTAGTAGTAGTAGTAGCATAAAAAATGAAAATGTTCAAGTGTCAAGACAAAAGATATAGTCTTAAGCATTTTGCAATGAAAATTAAGGAATAAGTGGTGGGCGATTACTGGTATTATATGAAGGAAGTGGTGGCCTGGTGGTAACGGGTGCTGGATCGCTGATCCTAAGGTTGGGGGATTCAAGTCCCACTCTTTACAAGGTGGTCACTGTCCCCCCCCCAGTGTAGCTAACTGGGTGATCAAAGGCCGGCCATGTCTCTCACTGTCTATGCTGTGAGGTTCATGTAGAAGAACCATTGCAGACTTTCGACAAGAGTAGCTGTGTAGCCATCAGTGTGTTTCCACCCCTTGCTAAGGGTTGTGTCAGGAAAGGCATCCGAACTAGAACTAAAAACCTATGCTAAATCAAATATGCAAATCAGATGATTCACTGTGGCGACTCCCGAGTAAAAGGGAAAAAGCCGAAAGGAAGACAGACAGACAGATGATTCACTGTGGCAACCCCTGAAAAAGGGAAAAAGCCGAAAGGAGAAGAAGAGAGGCTATGTCAAAATGAAACTGTGACTTGTGAAAGATTGTCACAATAATAAAAACGTTGACTATCTAGTTATTATGGCGTAATACATTGCAGTAATGTGGAATGTAATTTAAAATACTGGACTGTTAAAACATTTAAACAAAAACTAACCAAAAAGTTATATATATATATATAATTCTTCTATAATCACCTGAAGAGAGAGGATGGTTTCACCACCCCTCGAAACAGATCTGTAGTGATAAATGGAGTTTCAATAGAAAGTCTTTGTCCTGTCCTTTTGTTATTTGCTCTACCAAAAAGTATTGAGCACTCTCCTACGGAAGGATCTACTGAGAAAATCCTATATATATATATATATATATATATATATATATATATCTTCTTCTTCTTCTTTTCCTTTCGGCTTTTCCCTTCAGGGGTCGCCACAGCGAATCATCTGCCTCCATCTCACCCTATCCTTTGCATCTTCTTCTCTTACACCAACGACCTTCATGTCCTCCTTTACCACATCCATGAATCGTCTCTTTGGTCTTCCTCTAGGCCTTTTGCCTGGTAGTTCCAGCCTCAGCATCCTATTACCAATATACTCACTATCCCTCCTCTGTACATGTCCAAACCATCTCAATCTAGCCTCTCTGACTTTGTCTCCAAAACGTCTTACATGTGCTGTCCCTCTGACGTACTCATTCCTAATCCTATCCATCCTCGTTACTCCCAAAGAGAACCTCAACATTTTCATCTCTGCTACCTCCAACTCTGCCTCCTGTCTTTTCCCCAGGGCCACTGTTTCTAACCCATACAGCATCGTTGGCCTCAACACCGTTTTGTACACTTTTCCTTTCATTTTTGCCGATACCCTCCTATCACACATCACACCGGACACTTTTCTCCAACCATTCCAACCTGCCTGCACACGCTTCTTGACCTCTTTTCCACACTCGCCATTGCTCTGGATTGTTGAGCCTAAGTACTTAAAATCCTCCACCTTTCTTATCTCTGCTCCCTGTAATCTCACCGTTCCTCTTTGGTCCTTGGCATTCCTGCACATGTACTCTGTCTTACTGAGGCTAATCTTCATTCCCTCCTTTCCAGGGCATACCTCCACCTCTCTAGATTTTCCTGCACTTGTTCTCTGCTCTCACTACAGATTACAATGTCATCTGCAAACATCATAGTCCATGGGGAATCTTGTCTAACCTCGTCTGTCAGCCTGTCCATCACCATAGCGAACAAGAAGGGGCTGAGAGCTGACCCTTGATGCAGTCCCACCTCCACCTTGAACTCTTCTGTCACACCGACAGCACACCTCACCACTGTCTTACATCTCTCATACATGTCCTGCACCACTCTAACATACTTCTCTGCCACTCCAGACTTCCTCATGCAATACCACAGTTCTTCTCTCGGCACCCTGTCATATGCTTTCTCCAGATCCACAAAGGCACAATGCAGCTCCGTCTGACCTTCTCTGTACTTCTCCATTAACATCCTCAAGGCAAACACTGCATCTGTGGTGCTCTTTCTGGGCATGAAACCAAACTGTTGTTCACAAATGCTGACTTCTGCCCTTAGTCTAGCTTCCACTATTCTTTCCCATAACTTCATCGTATGGCTCATCAACTTTATCCCTCTGTAGTTGCCACAACTCTGCACGTCTCCCTTGTTCTTAAAAATGGGCACCAGCACACTTCTCCTCCATTCCTCTGGCATCCTCTCACTCTCTAAGACCTTGTTAAATGTTCTTGTCAGAAAATCTACTGCTACCTCTCCTAGACACTTCCATACCTCCACCGGTATGTCATCAGGACCAACTGCCTTTCCATTCTTCATCCTCTTCAATGCCCTCCTCACTTCACCCTTACTAATCTTTGCTACTTCCTGGTCCTCAACAGTCACCTCTTCTACTCTTTTTTCTCTCTCATTTTCCTCATTCATCAGCTCTTCAAAGTACTCTTTCCATCTTCCCAGCACACTTCTGTCATCAGTCAATACATTTCCCTCTCTGTCCTTTATCAATCTAACTTGCTGCACGTCCTTCCCATCTCTATTTCTCTGCTGTGCCAACATAAATCATTTTCTCCCTCCTTACTTTCCAGCCGAGCATACAAGTCATCAAACGCACTCTGTTTGGCCTTTGACACTGCTACCTTTGCCTTACGCTGTGTCTCCCTGTACTCCTGTTTACTCTCTTCGGTTTTGTCAATGTCCCACTTCTTCTTAGCTAATCTCTTCCTTTGTACACACTCCTGCACTTCCTCATTCCACCACCAAGTCTCCTTATCTACTTTCCTTCCAGATGACACACCAAATATTCTCCTACCTGTCTCCCTGATCACATTCGCTGTAGTTGTCCAGTCATCTGGAAGCACTTCCTGACCACCCAAAGCCTGTTTCAACTCCTCCTTGAAGACAACCCGACACTCTTCCTTTTTCAACTTCCACCACTTTGTCTTCTGCTCTGCCTTTGCCTTCTTCACCTTCCTCACCATCAGCATCATCCTGCACACCACCATCCTATGCTGTTTGGCAACACTCTCACCCGCTACTACTTTGCAGTCACTGACTTCCTTTAAATTACATCGCCTGCACAAGATGTAGTCTACCTGTGTGCTCCTACCTCCACTTTTATAAGTCACCCTATGCTCCTCTCTCTTCTGGAAGAAAGTATTCACCACAGCCATTTCCATCCTTTTGCAAAATCTACCAACATCTGTCCTTCATGCTCCTGTCCTGGATACCAAACCTACCCATCACTTCCTCGTCCCCTCTGTTTCCTGCACCAACATGTCCATTGAAGTCTGCCCCAATGACCACTCTTTCACCTCTGGGGGTACTCTGCATCACTTCATCTAACTCCCTCCAGAATCTCTCCTTCTCTTCTCGCTCACATCCTGTCTGTGGGGCATAAGCACTAACAACATTGACCATCACACCTTTAATTTCTAACTTGAGACTCATCACTCTGTCTGACACTCTTTTCACTTCTAGAACATTCCTGGCAAACTCCTCCTTCAAGATGACTCCGACTCCATTTCTCTTCCCATCCACACCGTGATAAAACAGCTTAAACCCTGCTCCTATGCTTCTAGCCTTGCGACCTTTCCACCTGGTCTCCTGAACACACAGTATGTCCACCTTCCTCCTCTGCATCATGTCAGCCAGCTCTCTACCTTTTCCTGTCATAGTTCCAATATTCAAAGTCCCTACTTTCAGTCCTAGACTCATGCCTTTCCTCTTCTCTCTCTGGCAACGGACACGCCTCCCGCCTCTCCTTCTTCGACGTCTTCGACCAACAGTAGTCCAATTTCCATCAGCACCCTGTTGGTTGACGGCACTGATGGCGGTCGTTGTTAACCCGGCCTCGACCGATCCGGTATGTCATTCTTTCTTGTGATTCGCATAGTTTATTTGGCATTTGTTTTACGCCGGATGCCCTTCCTGACGCAACCCTCTGCATTTATCCGGGCTTGGGACGGCGTGAGGGAGAGACACTGGTTTGTGCCCCCCCCTCACGGCTGCATTATATACATATATATATATATATATATATATATATATATATATATATATATATATATATATATATATATATATATATATATCTTCTTCTTTTTTTCTTTTGGCTTTTCCCTTCAGCGAATCATCTGCCTCCATCTCACCCTATCCTTTGCATCTTCTTCTCTTACACCAACGACCTTCATGTCCTCCTTCACCACATCCATGAATCGTCTCTTTGGTCTTCCTCTAGGGCTTTTGCCTGGTAGTTCCAGCCTCAGCATCCTACTACCAATATACTCACTATCCCTCCTCTGTACATGTCCAAACCATCTCAATCTAGCCTCTCTGACTTTGTCTCCAAAACGTCTTACATGTGCTGTCCCTCTGATGTGCTCATTCCTAATCCTATCAATCCTCGTTACTCCCAAAGAGAACCTCAACATTTTCATCTCTGCTACCTCCAGCTCTGCCTCCTGTCTTTTCCCCAGGGCCACTGTTTCTAACCCATACAACATCGTTGGCCTCAACACCGTCTTGTACACTTTTCCTTTCATTTTTGCCGATACCCTCCTATCACACATCACACCGGACACTTTTCTCCAACAATTCCAACCTGCATGCACACGCTTCTTCACCTCTTTTCCACACTCTCCATTGCTCTGGACTGTTGAGCCTAAGTACTTAAAATCCTCCACCTTTCTTATCTCTGCTCCCTGTAATCTCACCGTTCCTCTTGGGTCCTTGTCATTCATGCACATGTATTCTGTCTTACTGAGGCTAATCTTCATTCCCCTCCTTTCCAGGGCATACCTCCACCTCTCTAGATTTTCCTGCACTTGTTCTCTGCACTCACTACAGATCACAATGTCATCTGCAAACATCATAGTCCATGGGGAATCTTGTCTAACCCCGTCTGTCAGCCTGTCCATCACCATAGCAAACAAGAAGGGGCTGAGAGCTGACCCTTGATGCAGTCCCACCTCCACCTTGAACTCTTCTGTCACACCGACAGCAGACCTCATCACTGTCTTACATCTCTCATACATGTCCTGCACCACTCTAACATACTTCTCTGCCACTCCAGACTTCCTCATGCAATACCACAGTTCTTCTCTCAGCACCCTGTCATATGCTTTCTCCAGATCCACAAAGGCACAATGCAGCTCCCTCTGACCTTCTCTGTACTTCTCCATTAACATCCTCAAGGCAAACACTGCTTATATATAAGCAGCACGGTGGCGTAGTGGTTAGCACGTCTGCCTCACAGCAAGAAGGCCCGGGTTCGATTCCCGGCCTGGGCGTTTCTGTGTGGAGTTTGCATGTTCTCCCCGTGCTTGTGCGGGTTTCCTCCGGGTGCTCCGGTTTCCCCCGCAATCCAAAGACGTGCACTATAGGTTAATTGGCCGTTCTAAATTGACCGTAGTTTCTCTCCTGCAGCGGCACTGGAACCCAGTCGTATCTGCACTTGCCTTTCCATTGGATCCTTCCGGTGGCGCCGAGACAGGGGGGGGACTTGCTGCTTTGGTAACAGCCTGTCCCTCATTACTCCCTACCCAGGCTCTGTGCACTGGGGAGTATCACCAGTCGGGATACTGGCCAGAGCGCAGCCATAGTCCTTCGGGACTGATGGAGGCCTACACTATATATGTATATATAAAATGATGAGTTAAACATTGGAATGCTTAGCTACAATAGAGTCTGATGGAACTACTCTTTGAGCCTTGTGAAGATTGTTTTCTCCTCAGTGGAATGTGGAATTCCAAGCTGCTTCAAACTGTTACATAGTTGTGGGAATCCAATGAAAAAACAGGCTCACACACTTCTTCCACAGAAGGACGCCAGTAGTTGTTTCGTTTCAGCCACAGCGATCTGGAACAACTCTCAGCTACTGCACCGATCTCCTTTTTTCTGGTCATTATTTACTGTGCTCCAACGCTGGGAATGTTATTTTCCCACACTGAGGCGTCCTGTGCACATTGTACCAACTACCACTTGATGTCTTTGTTGTTCTTCCACATCTGTGACTGGTCTCTGAGGGTTCCACTTTCTTCCGCTCTTGATGGTTTCTCCTGATAGGTTATCCTTCTTGTCTTTGGATGTGTGTAGCGTGGTGAATGCTTGTGCTTTAGCGAGATTGAATTCTTCCACTAGAGATGTCACTGGTAGTGTTAGCTTGCCAGTTGTGCTGTAAATGTTGATTGCAACTGGGTGGAACCTCCGGCCATCTTTTCAGAAACTTGCTGCAAAGTCTTTTCATGGCAGACATGGGAATGTTGTATAGCAAGAAGGGCCACTGCAGTCTTGGTATAATGTCATACAGGAAGCACCACACCTTGAACCTTCCCTGCTATTGGCTGTGGCCTATCGCATGAAGCCAGTTCTTTGGTTGTTGTTTGACAGCCTTGATGTTGTTGGTGTCATTCAGGAAGTTATCATAATTCTTACCAAGGCATTTGATCTGCACCTTGAATGCTGAAGGTGTTCATAGACAAGTCCTCCTTTATGTATGCACAAGCTTCTTGATTTTGAGGTCTTGAATTTCATTCTCACCCAATTGGCTGCTCTTTCTAGCCCTCTTAATATCCACCTTGTTCCTGCAAATGATGAGGTTGTAATTGTGATGTCATCCATGAATGCTCGACATGGTGGAGGTCTTGTACTATCTTCAGCCATGGGACCTCTGCATTCCTTTCCTCCAGCTTTAAGAATTAGGTTCATGGCGGCAATGAAAAGGATGACCAATATTGTGCATCCTGCCATGATGCCTTTTACCAGCCTCTGCCAATTGGTGGTAAAATCTCCAACAGTGAAATACATCTGTAGATGATCCATGTAGTGCATTACTAGTTCAATGAGATCTTGTAGTATGAGATAGTGTTGTAGAGCTGCTCGAATAAGCTGATGTTGTACGCTTGGGTAGGCTTTGCCGAGATCTAACCATATCACTGCAAGGGTCTTCTTGTGTCTCTTTGTTTCTTTGATCAGCTGGCTGATTGCTGTGATGTGCTCGAGGCATCCTGAATGGCCCGGGACTCCTCCTTTTTGCACGCTTGGGTCCACAAATTAAATTGCTTGCAGGTAAGATGTCATTCTCTTTGCTACTATTGACCAAAAGATCTTCCCCTCAATGTCCTGCAAAGAAATCTCTTTGAAGTAGGATAACAATGAGCTCAATTCCTTGGGTACGAAGCAGCCTTCTGCTAGTGTCTTGCAAAATCTTGGATTGCCTACTGAGCAGCAAAGGACAGTGCTTATAGTTCTTATATGTCGTACCTGATGGCCCTGCTGATTGAGACTTCAAAACTGTCATGACCTCATCAAAAGTGAAATATGACATATTGAAGGGAGTGTGGGGTTCCGGAATAGGTAACTAGAAAGGGCATTCCCTGAGTGGACTGTCTCTCTCTGAATTATTGTGCGATGCTGTGATACAGTCTTCTACTTCTTCCCTTGAGTATGTTAACCTTCCACTCTTTGGCTTTCCTAGAAGGTCAGATGTGAATCTGAAGGGGCTTCTGAAGAATGCCTGTCTTTTCCTTCTTTTCTCACTATGCCTCCTCTGAAGTGTCTCTGCTTTGCGGAGTTGAAGAAGCTTCTGTTTCAGTTTGGAGTGGAGCTCTTTTAGCCCTGCTTTCTCTATACCTACTGTCTTGAGCAATCTTTTCTTGATACTCTGCCAATTTCTGAGCAGAGAAGCAATCTGGAGTTGTCTTCTGCTAGGACCTGCTTTTGGTCTTTCTTCCTTGGTCTCTTTAACACCAAAGGTTACAAGGCTTTCTTGGAAAACAAATTGGCTCATGGTCTTCATCTTGCTGACTTCATCTCTTTTCAAGGTGTTTTCTAGGATAACATCAAGGTCCTCATCCTGCTGTTTCCATCTGCGGTCTGATACTGGTGGTAAGTTCAGCCGTGGCTTTTTTTATAGCTTTGTTTCTTTGGTGAATCCAGTCTCTACTCTAGTGTCGTGTATGGCTACAGCTGGGAGCTCCTGGGCACTGTGGTTTGAGTCCTGGTCCGGACCCTCTGATGACTGATGAGCTATCTGTGTAAACTCAGAGATGGATCACTGTGAACCGCTGATAGCTTTGCGTTGTTTTTGCAATGTTTTACACTTAGTCTTCCCTTGATGGATTTTCACTCCATGCTCATTTTTGAAGAGACCACCGCAGCTGTTGCATCTTCGCTTTGCCTCGTCTAGCACTGTTGCCGTTGTTCTTCTCGTAGTCCACATGTCATTGTCCTGGTCAGAACCTGTTTTATCTGTCCTTGGCAGCAGATTATCCTCCGCCCCTCCTCGGTCTGCTTGGGGGTATTCTCTATGTAGTGAACTTGTAGCGTTGTGGGTGCAGTGCTTCGGGGTGCTAACCCTAACACGATAGCATCCCGTCTTTCCGGGCTGTCATCCGTTCTTTCTCAAACGTCAATGGGCCTTTCCCCATGGTCACTTGTCAATGATGAGTTAAACATTGGAATGCTTAGCTACAATAGAGTCTGGTGGAACTACTCTTTCAGTGTTCTTATGATTGTTTTATCCTAAGTGGAATGTGGAATTCCAAGCTGCTTGAACCTGTGACATAGTTGTGAGAATCCAATGAAGAAGCAGGCTGACACACTTCTTGTGTGCGTCCATCTATGTCAATCAGCAGGTAGCTCATCAGTGTTTCGCCCCTTAACCTGGACACTTCACCTGAGTGGGGCAGTGAAAGTCGATTGTGAAAAACCTAACCCTCACCCACAGAAGGATGCCAGTAGTTGTTTCGTTTCAACCACAGCGATCTGGAACAACTCTCAGCTACTGCACCGATCTCCTTGATAGCTTGCTTCGCCTAGTTTGGAAGCATGCCTAATTTATGCAGGAAATAACGTGCTGATGAAGACGATCCTCTTCTTCTGTTTCCTGTACACATTGTACAACTGGCTGATTATTGGTTCTGCTCCAATGCTGGGAATGGTATTTTCCCAGACTGAGGCGTCCCGTGCACACTGTACCACCTACGACTTGATGTTTTTGTTGTTCTTCTGCATCTGTGGCTGCTCTCTGAAGGTTCCACTTTCTTCCGCTCTTGATGGTTTCTCCCGATAGGTTAACCTTCTTGTCTTTGGATGTGTGTAGCGTGGTGAAAGCTTGTGCTTTTTCGAGCTTGAATTCTTCCACTAGAGATGTCACTGGTAGTGTTAGTTTGGCAGTCTTGCTGTAAATGTTGATTGCACTGAAACTGGGTGGAACCTCCAGCCATCTTTTCAGAAACTTGTTGCTAAGTCTTTCCATAGCTTCAGTGGCAGACATGGGAATGTTGTATATCAAGAAGGGCCACTGCAGTCTTGTTATAATGTCATACTGGAAGCACCACACCTTGAACCTTCCCTGCTATTGTCTGTGGCCTATCGCATGAAGTCATGTCTTTGGTTGTTGTTTGACAGCCTTGATGTTGTTGGTGTCATTCAGGAAGTTATCATAACATTCTTACCAAGGCATTTGATCTGCTCATTCTGTACTATTGGGATCTTTTCACCTTGAATGCTGAAGGTGTTCATAGACAGCCCTCCTTTATGTATGCACAAGATTCTTGATTTTGAATTCTTGAATTTCATTCCCGCCCAATTGGCTGGTCTTTCCAGCCCTCTTAATGTCCACCTCGTTCCTGCAAATGATAAGGTTGTAATTGTGATGTCATCCATGAATGCTCGACATGGTGGGTGTCTTGTACCATCTTCGGCCATGGGACCTCTGCATTGCCTGCATGTGCATCCTGCCATGATGCCTTTCTCCAGCATCTGCCAATTGGTGACTCCAATAGTGAAATGCATCTGTAGGTGATCCATGTAGTGCATCACTAGTTCGATGAGCTCTTGTGGTATGAGATACTGTTGTAGAGCTGCTCGAATAACCTGATGTGTTATGCTTGGGTAGGCTTTGCCGAGATCTTACCATATCACTGCAAGGGTCTTCTTGTGTCTCTTTGGTTCCTTGATCAGCTGGCTGATTGTTGTGGTGTGCTCGGGGCATCCTGACTGGCTGGGGATCTTCCTCCTTTTTGCACACTTGGGTCCACAAATTCATATGTGTGTGTATGTATGTATGTATGTATGTGTATATATATATATATATATATATATATATATATATATATATATATATATATATATATGTATGTATATCTGTGTGTGTTTGTGTGTGTGTGTGCGCGCGTGTCTATGTGTGCAAAAAGTACTTTATGTATATTTGTATATTATGAATATGTCATATATACTAGTCCGTCTCAAAAAATTAGCATATCATGTTCAGGTACTCTAAACGAGCTATTAACCTAATCATCTCAATCAACCAATTAACTCTAAACACCTGCAAAAGATTCCTGAGGCTTTTAAAAACTCCCAGCCTGGTTCATTACTCAAAACTGCAATCATGGGTCAGACTGCCGACCTGACTGCTGTCCAGAGGGCCATCATTGACACCCTCAAGCAAGAGGGTAAGACACAGAAAGAAATCTCTGAGCGAATAGGCTGTTCCCAGAGTGCTGCATCAAGGCACCTCAGTGGGACGTCTGTGGGAAGGAAAAAATGTGGCAGAAAACGCTGCACAACCAGAAGAGGTGACCGGACCCTGAGGAAGATTGTGGAGAAGGGCCGATTCCAGCCCTGGGGGGACCTGTGGAAGCAGTGGACTGGGCTACAGGTGCCACATTCCCCGGGTCAGGCCACTTTTGAACCAGAAACAGCGGCAGAAGCGCCTGACCTGGGCTACAGAGAAGCAGCACTGGACTGTTGCTCAGTGGTCCAAAGTACTTTTTTTGGATGAAAGCAAATTTTGCATGTCATTCGGAAATCAAGGTGCCAGAGTCTGGAGGAAGACTGGGGAGAAGGAAATGCCAAAACGCCTGAAGTCCAGTGTCAAGTACCCACAGTCGGTGATGGTCTGGGGTGCCATGTCAGCTGCGGTGTTGGTGCACTGTGTTTTATCAAGGGCAGAGTCAATGCATCTAGCGATCAGGAGATTTTGGAGCACTTCATGCTTCCATCTGTTGAGAAGCTTTATGGAGATGAAGATTTCATTGTTCAGCACGACCTGGCACCTGCTCACAGTGCCAAAACCACTGCTAAATGGTTTACTGACCATGGTATTACTGTGCTCAATTGGCCTGCCAACTCTCCTGACCTGAACCCCCATAGAGAATCTGTGGGATATTGTGGAGAGAAAGTTGAGAGCCACCAGACCCAACACTGTGGATGAGCTTAAGGCCGCTATCGAAGCATCCTGGTCCTCCATAACACCTCAGCAGTGCCACAGGCACTTTTTGTTTTTATTTTTTCCAGACTGCTTAATTCTTTAAGGTTTGTAAGGCGGCTGGTGCCTATCTCAGCCAACACGGGACAAAGCGAACAGCTTGCCAGATCATCACAGTGCTAACACACAACTTCCCCTCCAAGCAGTTTGGAACAGCCAATTAGCCTAATGTGCATGTCTTTGGATCATCAGAATAATCTGGAGTACCCAGACGAGACCCAGGCAAGCACAAGGAAAACATGCAAACCCCACACAGACATGTCAGAGCTTAGGACTCAAACCTAGGACCTTGCTGTGAAGCAGATGTGCTAACCACTAGGTCATGATGTCACTCCATTGTTTAAACAGATAACACAGGCCGCCTTACAAAGAACTACTGATTTAAGAACTAAAATACAATCATTTATTTCATACATGATCACCATGAGACCCTATAAATATGGTTTGTTCATTCTCTCATTTTCTGAAATCATTTATCCTAATTTAGAGTCATAGGGAGGCTGGTGCCCATCTCAGCCAGGCAACAAACCGCCAAGCCACTGTGGGGCAGAAATAAGCTGACAGCTATGCAGCCTACTCTTGATGAAAGTCAAAGATGGTGTTCTCATGACAGACAGTGAGTGACACGGCAAACCTTTGATAATCCAGTTAGCTGCACTGGATGACAGCAGGGACAACCATTGACAGTGGGCTTGAACCCCCAACCTTGGAATCAGTAATTCAGCACTATACCACTAGCCAGCCACTTCCCCTGAATATGGTTGTTGTTGTTGTTGTTTTTGTTGTTGTTGTTGTTGTTATATGTGATAAATAAAGCTGAAGAGAATCAGGTTTTACTAAAATATAGGAGGCTTTTGAGTGATTCATCCTGGTGAATCGATTCTCCCAATCGACTCACTTCAAAGAGTCGTTCGTTTATTCTGTGTACGAGTGCTTTCTCTCACTCTGGAAATCTTGGTTCCTCTCTCTCCGGGCCCTTTGCAATGGCAACAGAACTTTTCAGTAAGCAGAAAACCATCGATCTGAGAAAGAAACATATTGGGTAAGCAATCAGCTGAAGTGTGCCTCAGACTTTTAGAGTAAATTATGATGTGACTTACAATGGTAGTGCATTGCGTTGGAGGTATAGATAGCTCAGAGCAATTCACATACAGAACAGTGACAGCTGATGTTATATAACTAGCATTACATGTAAACTTCATTATTATTATTATTATTATTATTATTATTATTATTATTATTATTACTGTTATTATTATTATTATTTACTTTTTTAATCATTATTTTTATTATCATTATTGTTGTTGTTGTTGTTGTTGTTGTTGTTGTTGTCTTCTCTCTAGTTGTCACTTTTGTGTCACTGGTTAAAAAAATAGATTGCATTGCATTTAGGAAAGTTCCTCATTCAGTTTTTTTTCCGTTTAGTCCTTCCTGCAAGGTTTTCTTCAGCCATGACCCCATCAAGATCATCCGAGCCAGGGGTCAGTACATGTACAATGAAAAAGGCGAGCAGTACTTGGACTGCATCAACAATGTCGCCCATGGTACATGCACAAGACATTGTACTTATTGTTTCTCTGCATGCTGTCATTTATTATAAAGTAATAAATCTATGTCACTATGTCAGTGTCCATTTTCCTGTAGTAACATAAGTTCATCAGTTCATTTTCTGTAACCGCTTCATCCGAATTAGGGTCGCGGGGAGGCTGGTGCCCATCCCAGCCAACTCAGGGCGAGGGCAGAGTACACCCTGGACAGCTCGCCAGGTCATCGAAGGGCGGAAACACGCTGACGGCTTTGCAGCCTACTCTTGTCGAAAGTCAGCAATGGTTCTTTTACATGAACCTCACACCATAGACAGTGGGAGACATGGCTGGCCTTTGATAACCCAGTTAGCTGCACTGGGGGTAGTAACATAAGTATAGAAGAGATATATGGGAGCAGATTGAATATTTTTATTTTTTATTTTTTTTTAATCCCTTAGTGGGTCACAGTCACCCAGAGGTCGTCCAGGCTGGGGCAAAGCAGATGGAATTGTTGAACACTAACTCACGCTTCCTCCATGACAGCCTTGTCCACTATGCACAACGCCTCCAAGCCACACTGCCTGAACAGCTCTCTGTCTGCTACTTTACCAACTCAGGGTAGGTCTTTGCACCTAACATCAGAAAAATCATGAGAATGCAGCTTTTTGACATGCGAAAGATCTCTTCCCTCCATATATGGCCAGGATGTACTGTGGTAGCTTTTTTCAGAAGACAAGAAACAGATCTTGTTTGCTCATTTGTCATTATATAACCAAGTTCTGCAAATCTGTTTATTGTGTATTGCTGGAACAGTTCAGAGTGCATATGTTCACACAATGTTGTTTTCTACTTTAAAAATTAGCTTTGGTCTGAGAAATTCTAATCATTCAGGATTCAAGTTCAAGCCACTTGCAGTAACATATGGCTGGGTGAGATCAGAAGGCCAGAGAGCATTCTTACAAAAATAGACCCTGTGCAAGGAGAGACCAAATGAAATGCTGTGCCAGCCAGACGGTGGGCCAGTATGTTAACTCTCTGAGACAACTAAACACAGTACTGTAAACATGTACGAGTAATACAGTAGAGATGTGAATTTTTATCACAGATATGTGCATGTTTCTCTCCATATACAGTACAGTATTCCAAAGTCCTTGAACAAATAAAATTTCAACGTGCAGTCGAGCACAGTAAAAAAGCTGTGCCATCAAGTACAATTACTTCTTTTGAAACTAGCTTAAAACACACAACTGAGCACATTCAATTATTTTATTTAACCTCAAATGCAAGTCTTTACCCATAGATTTACCTGCAAAGAATAGAATACAAGTAAAATATATTTCTTTCAGTGTATTAAAATTCCAGCGTGGACTGAGCTAAGGTCACACTTTAAATGCATTAAGACGGTTACACAGTCGCACAACTGTGTGTACCAAGAGGGAAGTAGATTACTATAAGAACATCGCTCGGATTTTTCAAATGTATTTTTATTTTTTTTCAGAATCATTGCAAAGTTTGTCATTCATTCATTTTCTGTAACCGCTTAATCCTAATTAAGGTCACAAATGGGCAAAGGCAGAGTACACCCTGGACAGCTCGCCAGGCTATCGCAGCATCGCAGGGCAGAAACATGCTGATGGCTTTGCAGCTACTTTTGCTGAAAGTCAGCAATGGTTCTTTTACATGAACCTCACACCACAGACACTGAGAGACATAGCCAGCCTTTGAGAACCCAGTTGGCTGCACTTGGGGGACAGTGACAACCCATTGAGAGTGGGGCCTGAACCCCCAACCTTGGGATCAGTGATCCAGCACCTTTATCACCGGGTCACCACTGCCCTGCGAAGTTTGGAAGATTTTTTAAATGGTTAGGAGGTTCTAAAGAGCTTTTTAGAACAGAGGCAGTGAGAGCTTCATCCTTATTCATTTTCCATAAAAGGCGAGTGAACGATTGTCATGCAGTCTGCCGGTCATCTAAAAAAGCTCGTAATGCCAGTGCTGAACATTCAGTATCACAGCAGACTGAACGATTGGTGTTTACAGTCATGCATAATGACACATAAAAGCACTATGGAAAGAAAAAACTTTTACAATACTAAAAATCTCTGACATCAAAAGACATTGCAGCCATAAAGCAAGATTTTGGACAGACTGAATATCTGGCAGGGTCGCTATTTGTGAGAGTACAACTAGATTTTAATATCATGTTCCTGTATCTTTTTGGTTAATTCTTGTTTGGTGTTGGAAAGATTTTACTCCTATATTAGAAATTTTCCCACCAAAGTCAAATCAACTGACATGTCATCAGGTGTAAAGGCAGGCGTTGGTTAGATGGACTGTAGATCAAATCATCTTTGAAGGATGGGTTACAGTTCATAAGGTAAAATAAACTGACCTTATGTAGTTTTGTTTTTGTTTTTTTGTTTTTTTTTTAAAAAGTGGTGGTCTGATTGAGAGACACATTTTAATTATTTTGTAAGTAATGACCCCTCTTACGTCTTGACCTGTAGTTCTGAGGCCAATGACCTGGCTCTAAGATTGGCTTGGCAGTACACTGGGCACAAAGACATCATCACACTGGACAAGTAAGTCAATACTACGGTCCATCTCTGTTGGTTTTATCACGACATATGCAAAGAGTAACCAGGTTCGTAGAAATGCTGAGCTTGTAGTTTAAATATTAACTCTGCCATGTGTTGTCTGTATGCTGGTGACCACACACAGCCTGTGTAAGCTATTAGTCATTAGGATATGTAATGATAGTTTTACATATTGTGTCCAAAACAATTCTGACAGATCATTAGTGTGTATATTTAGGCCAACCATTAAGCAATCTTGGCGGAGGGACAAAACTTTCCAAAATGGGCATACATCTCAGCCGCCATGGACCATTGCATGACCCCACCCTCCCACCCCCACCCAGGCTTTCGAGGGGAGGGTCAACTGTAATCATTACCTGTTCACCACAAATGTCAGGCATCCTTATATGAGAATCATTCCAGCATATTACAGATTAAGTAGGACATATGCCATACTGAGATATTGATATACAGTGGTACCTCGCTTTACGAAAGTCTCACCAAACGAAAATTTCAGGTTACAAAACACATTTTCCTAAAATTTTTGTCTCTGGATACGAAACAAGTTCAAGTTAAAAAATGCAAACTCACTATTCAAACATTCAAACAATGTTCGAGTTGCTTTCCCATTAGCTGTCTCCCAACACCCCGCCCCGCTGGCCTCCCATTGGCTAGGAGGGAGCTGAATCTCCATAATACAGTATATTATTAATATATACTCCATCATGCTTTTCGTGTGCCTTCGATCCATTGTTTGACACACACGCGTGAAGGAGAGTTGTACTGTTGGTTCGTGAGTTTCGTGAGTTTTTTGAGTGTGCTCATTGCAGCGTTATTTTTTGTTATTAATCATGAGCCCAAAGAAAGTGATTCCCAGTGAGACTGAAAAGAAGAAGCGGGCTCCGTTATCAATAAAAGTAAAACAGGAGATGATAAAAAATATGAAAGGGGGATGCGGTTGGAAATCGCAAAGGAGTATGGCCGAAACCCCTCGACAATCGGAACGATATTGAAGCAGAAGGAGGCCTTAAAAGCGGAGATACAGTGATGGAGGCGATTATTTCGTAAAACGCAACCGCCATATTTAAGGACCCCATGAAGGAGGGTGGGGGTGGGGGTTCTTCGGACCCGCAACCCCCGGACTTTAAAGCATCGCATGGTTGGTTCGAGGGATTTATAAAAAAGTAAATAATTCTCTTTTACTTTTAACACATATTTCATACAAAATTGGTGTACTTTTATAATTTTTAAAGGGTTTAGGGGGTAGTATTGGGAGCCTTGGAACGAATCATGCGTTTTACATGTAAAATACGGTTCAACTTACGAAAAATGCAGGTTACGAAAAAGGTGCTGGAACAGATTAATTTCATAAGGTGAGGTATCACTGTATTTGGAAAGAGAGTTGATTATGCTTTAGACTGCGATATAATCCACGATTATAGCATGAAAATGCACTTTACATCACTTTGTATGTCCCTAATCAAGAAATGCTACTTTTGAGAAAATAGCAATTACAATAACAGAACCAGTTTCTAAATGTCCACATTTGAAACTCCTAGTGACCATAAACCGAATGAATCCAGCTCTTGACCAATCAGAGTGAGCTTCCTATCATCTTCATAGCAACAGATGTTTACACAAATATTTACACAAAGTCATGTTTGTTTTGGGAATTTTTATTGGTTTACCATTAATTCTGTAAGTAGGTCAAGTATTCTGGTAGCAAGTATGGTTAATAAGGAAATACCCTGAGCAATCACAAAAGTGTTTGGAATGAATATGTAAAAACATAAAATGAAATCAAATCACATCAAATGAATTTTAGTTGCTTACTTTCACAAATTCCACTTAAATTGAAAAAATTCCATGGTATGTTCATGTTCATTGTGCTTTTCCTGTAGTGCCTATCATGGTCATGTGTCATCACTCATTGATATCAGTCCCTATAAGTTTCACCAGGTTAGAGAATGTGAGCAAAGCCAACATGTGCATGTGGTGAGTAATGAAAACTTACTGAAACACAGCGAAAAACACAAACCCACATGTACATCCACACCCAAAAATATTCTCCAACTCAATAATCTCCTCACCCTGAAGTGACCTTTTGGCCCTTTCCTGTTCTTGCATGACTCAATATACTGTAAACAACTATGTTATCAAACTAACCACAAATCAGCAGATAACTTATACTTGAGTTTATTGAACTGACTCATATAATAATGGACTTTGATGTGAACTAAAATGAGGATGAAGACTTAATGACCTGATACATAAAACATACATACATTATAGTGCAGTGTTTTTCAACCACTGTGCCACTGCACACTAGTGTGTCGTGAGATATTGTCTGGCGTGCCGTAGAAAATGATCAAATGTCACCTAATTGGTCTAAAAAACTTTTGAAAGCAAATTAATTATTCTTTCTTTCTTTTCTTTTATCCTTTTGGCTTTTTCCCTTTCTCAGGGGTCACCACAGCGAATCATCTGATTCGCACATTTGATTTGGCAGAGGTTTTTACGTCGGATCCGGTCACAAACCTTTTTTAGCAATGGACAGAAACACGCTGACGGCTTTGCAGCTACTCTTTACAAAAGTCAGCAATGATTCTTTTACATGAACCTCTCACCATAGACATGGCCTGCCTTTGATAACCCAGTTAGCTGCACTGGGGGAATTAATGATTATCCACAAATAACGTGCCGTTGTCGAGTGTCTGTGCTGTCGAGTGATCGGCTGTCGAGAGTAACCATGTAATACTCTTCCCTATCAATAGGTGTCAGCATGTATCTAATTGCTTTGTACTTTGAGACAAGAGAATTAGTGATGCATGGGTACAAAGGTACTCTGGCAACAACATCTGGAAGGTGGCAATCCTGAAATGTTACCTCACCAAGCCATGGCAAGCTTGCCCTGTATTGTATGAGATATTAGTTAAACATTTCAAAGCTCTTGAGGAAAAGATGTCATTTTCTTTCTCTTCAGCCTCCACTGAATGTCTTGACTGGGTTAGGACCATATACTGGTCCTTCTCAAAAAATTAGCATATTGTGATTTTCATTATTTTCTGTAACGTACTGATAAACATGAGACTTTCATAATATTTTAGATTCATTACACACAACTGAAGTAGTTCAAGACTTTTATTGTTTTAATATTGATAATTGATAATTATGTTCAGTTCTGCACTCAATACTTGGTCAGGAATCCTTTTGCAGAAATGACTGCTTCAATGCGGCGTGGCATGGAGGCAATCAGCCTGTGGCACTGCTGAGGTGTTATGGAGGCCCAGGATGCTTCGATAGCGGCCTTAAGCTCATCCACAGTGTTGGGTCTGGTGTCTCTCAACTTTCTCTTCACAATATCCCACAGATTCTCTATGGGCTTCAGGTCAGGAGAGTTGGCAGGCCAATTGAGCCCAGTAATACCATGGTCAGTAAACCATTTATCAGTGGTTTTGGCACTGTGAGCAGGTGCAGGTCGTGCTGAAAAATGAAAATATTCATCTCCATAAAGCTTTTCAGCAGATGGAAGCATGAAGTGCTCCAAAATCTCCTGATAGCTAGCTGCAGTGACCCTGCCCTTGATAAAACACAGTGGACCAACACCAGCAGCTGACATGGCACCCCAGACCATCACTAACTGTGGGTACTTGACACTGGACTTCAGCCATTTTGGCATTTCCTTCTCCTCAGTCTTCCTCCAGACTCTGGAACCTTGATTTCCGAATGACATGCAAAATTTGCTTTCATCTGAAAAAAGTACTTTGGACCACTGAGCAACAGTCCAGTGCTGCTTCTCTGTAGCCGAGGTCAGGCGCTTCTGCCGCTGTTTCTGGTTCAAAAGTGGCTCCATACTTCGAGGGCCTCTTCAAGCCCACCGACACACCCTCCGTGGAGGAGGAAGACCCTGGGGTTTATAGCTGTGTGTGTGTGTGTGTGTGTGTGTGTGTGTGTGTGTGTGTGTGTGTGTGTGTGTGTGTGTGTGTGTGCGTGTGGCGTGCAGCGTGTATGTCTTATATGTGGTAGTATGTGTGTGTGTGTGTGTGTGTGTGTGTGTATGTAAGACTAATTTTACAATTAATTTCATTTTGAGATTTTTAGTCTTCTGATGGCACAATTACATGCAATTAAAACAAAAAATAATCAAAATTTTTTTAAAAATGGGCAAATTAAGGCAGATTAGGCATTTAAGTATTATGTAGGATAACCAGTTTGTAATATGACAGATGCTTATTCAGCCTCAAATCAAAACCTCAAAAATGTAACATCTGGCTCTGTTAGAAGGTTTCTGTATATCAACAAAATGCAACTGTTTTGTGTGTGTGTCTTCCCCAGACAGACCTGGGGAAGGTCAGCGACCTCATACTCTTTCTCATTGTCTTGACTCTGGAGTACTTCTGGTGGCAAGTTTGAGATCTGCCCATTCATTCATTTACATGTAAATCTGGGACATAAGCGTTTGTATAGCCTGTGTGTAATATATTTCATGAATGTATAAATGAAACGCATATGTTGACAGAATTGCTGTCACAGCCCATTCAATATTGTATTTTTATGACGTCTTAGGATGTTATCTATTGGGCTGCCAAAGGGAAATAATTCATTAATTGAACTTTCATTTTGCTTCTATTCTTCTGAAGAAGTTTCTCTTCTTGACCGTATTATGTCATAAAATCTATGTCCGTGTTTACTTATTACAATGGTTGACAAACACCACATTCATAAGTGCTCCATTTTTATGTTGGGATTGGTGAGATAAGTACTTTATGATCCACATGTGAACCCTTCCATATGACAGTTTGTGTGCTGGAATATGTGCTGGTTTGGAAGTTAGATTGATAAATGAGGGCCAATAAAAAAATTAAAAGAAAAACGTTACTCCATGATGCCAGCATGGCAGCGATCTGTAAAGTTTTATGAGGAAAGTTGACCAAAACACTTTTCCTGATCATTTACAATTAAATACAGATCTCTAATCTCAAGAAACCATTATTTTATTAGGCTCCAAGCCCAGATACCTACAGAGGGAAATACAGGGAAGATCACGCAGACCCAGCTACTGCTTATGCAGATGAAGTTAAAGACATCATTGAAAAAGCTCACACCAAGGGACATAAGGTATGGCCAGCAACATTTTAGTGTTTAAGTAAACAGAATGTATATACTGTGCCATTGGCTAGCAACTGAGCTGTCGGTCATGTCGCCTTCACTCGAGCGCCATCTTGGACAGGTCCACCTGACACCATCTTGGACAGGGGTCCCATTGGCTAGGAGGGATGACGCAGCTACCTCCCATTGCCTATTAAAGGGCTGAATCCACCATGATGCTTTTCGTGTAAAGGACAGAGTTACTGTTGTTTCATGCTTTATTTCTTGACTCAGGCTTTTAACCTTCCATAAACATTTGTAAGATTATAACTCTGCTAAGAAGACATGGTCAACACATGCACGCACACATTCACACACACGCGCGAGTGTGATTTCCGATGCTAGTGAGAAGAAGAAGAAACGGGCTCAAGTGATATCACAAAGGAATATGGCCAAACCCGTCGACAATCGGTACGATATTGAAGCAGAAGGTCTTAAAAGGTATGCTTTTATAATTTTTAAAGGGTTTAGGGTGTAGTATTGGGGGCCTTGGAACGAATCACATGTTTTACATGTAAAATGCAGTTCAATTTACGAAAAATGCCGGTTACGAAAAAAGCTCTGGAACGGATTAATTTCGTAAAGTGAGGTACCATTGTGTACATATATATATATAAAAATATGAAAGTGGGATGCGGTTGAGTGAAATCGCAAAGGAGTATGGCCGAAACCCCTCTACAATCGGAACGATATTGAAGCAGAAGGAGGCCTTAAAAGCGGAGATACAGTGATGGAGGCGATTATTTCGTAAAAAGCAACCGCCATATTTAAGGACCCCATGAAGGAGGGTGGGGGTGGGGGTTCTTCGGACCAGCAACCCCCGGACTTTAAAGCGTCGCATGGTTGGTTCGAGGGATTTATAAAAAAGTAAATAATTTTCTTTTACTTTTAACACATATTTCATACAAAATTGGTATACTTTTATAATTTTTAAAGGGTTTAGGGGTAGTATTGGGGGCCTTGGAACGAATCACATGTTTTACATGTAAAATGCAGTTCAATTTACGAAAAATGCCGGTTACGAAAAAGGCTCTGGAACGGATTAATTTCGTAAAGTGAGGTACCATTGTGTACATATATATATATATGTATACATATATATATATATATATATATATATATATATATATATATATATATATAAATATATATATATATATTGTCTTCCTTTTGGCTTTTTCCCTTTTTACTTGGGAGTCGCCACAGCGAATCATCTTGATTTGCACATTTGATTTGGCAGAGGTTTTTACGTCGGATGCCCTTCCTGTCACAACCCTTTTAGCAAGGGACAGAAACACGCTGACGACTTTGCAGCTACTCTTTGCGAAAGTCAGCAATGGTTCTTTTACATGCCTCTCACCATAGACAGTGACAGACATGGCCCGCCTTTGATACCCCAGTTAGCTGCACTGGGGGGGACAGTGACAACCTTGTGGAGAGTGGGATCGAACCCCCAACCTTTGGATCAGCGATCCAGCACCCTATACCTCTAGACCACCACTGCCATATATATAGCAATAAATTTGGTATTATTAACACCTTATATATATATATAAGGTGTTAATAATACCAAATTTATATATATATATATATATATAAGATGTTAATAATACCAAATTTATTTAATCTGATTCCCGAAACTAATGGATTCATTTTAGGTGGTGTGGTGGTGCAGTAGTTCGCATTGCTTCACAGATAGTCCTGGGTTTGAGTCTCAGGCTCTCTAAGCGTTTCTCTGTGTGGAGTTTGCATGTTCTCCCCATGCTTGTGTGTTTTTTTCTCTGGTTCTACAATCCAAAGACATGCACATTCGGCTTTGTGGGGTTTCAAAATTGCCTTTGAGTGTAAATGTGAATGTGAATGGATGTGTGTTGTAGGGCTTCCAATCAACTAAGGTAAAAGCGTACATTGCAACAGGAACCATGGAAGTGGTCCAATGCATGATGTGATATGAAAAGTTCTAAATAATGGATTGATTAATTTATTGATATATTCAAGATAATTACAACTTAAATGGTCTTTCCCAAGCTCACTGGTTTCGTATAATCTCTCCTCAGTTCCTCTGAATTCCTGACTTCCTCCTTTTCCCTTTCTTCACCTGCATTTTTGTGCTTTCCATGCAGGTTGTACAAAGCCTGGAAGTCTCACTGATTTTCACATTGTCAAATGGCCCTTAACACTCTATTATAGGGAAGCGAATGTCTGTTCCTACAGTCAGCCATACCTGATAAGTGAGCTCCAGAATTCTTATGATGGAAAAAAAGACTGAGGGAATGGATGGAGCGCTCATACGAAGAAGAAAGTTTGGATGTTTCTTCCTAGATTCTGAAAGAAGACTTCAATGTCTTCAATTTGTCCTATTCAATTTGGTGCATTACTTTCTCCTCAAAGCAACAGCTCCTTCTTTCCCTCCCGTACTTGTTCTTAGGTCTGAGCTCTCTCCGGCTCACAGAATATTAGATGGTGAAGGAAACCTCTTCATTTATGTTGTGGTCAGGGTTTGGGATCTGACATGGTCTTCTCTTGCGCAGATTGCTGCTTTCATTGCTGAGTCACTGCAGAGTTGTGGAGGGCAGGTCATTCCTCCTGTGGGCTACTTCCAGAAAGTTGCACAGTATGTATCAGCAGAAAAACACTTAAAATCTGATTAGTTTTCAAGTAGAAAAATGCCTTGAAGATTTGCTGTAGGCTAAAGCCAAATTCATTCATTTTTAGTTATTTATTTTATTTATTTTATTTGCTACCCCAGCTTTTTATTCTTCATCTAGATTGTGGATGATTGTTAATACTAAAACATCTACAAGTTTAAGCACAGTCAAATTTGGTTATTCAAAAGCCAGTGCATCCAGGATTTCTCAGGCTTTTTTTTTTTTTTTTTTTTTTTTTTTGTGTGTGTGATTGTTGCAGTTTAAAATGTCACATTTTGTGGCAGATAAAAAAGAAAATGCAAATTGCATTTAAATTAAATGTTCATTTTCTGTAACCGCTTAATCCTAATTAGGATCGCAGGGAGGCTGACGCCCATCCCAGCCGACTCCGGGCGAGGGCAAAGTACACCCTGGACAGCTCACCAGGCCATCACAGGGCAGAAAACGCTGACGGCTTTGTAGTTACTCTTGTCGAAAGTCAGCAATGGTTCTTTTACATGAACCTCTCACCATAGACAGTGAGAAACATGCCCCGCCTTAGACAACCCAGTTATCTGCACTAAGGGGGGGGGGGGGGGGGGCAGTGACAACCTAATGGAGAGTGGGACTCAAACCCCAACCTTTGGATCAGCGATCCAGCGTCCTATACCACTAGCCCACCATTTTAAATTAAATGCATTCTTCTTCTTTTCCTTTCGGCTTTTCCCTTCAGGGGTCGCCACAGCGAATCATCTGCCTCCATCTCACCCTATCCTTTGCATCTTCTTCTCTTACACCAACGATCTTCATGTCCTCCTTTACCACATCCATGAATCGTCTCTTTGGTCTTCCTCTAGGCCTTTTGCCTGGTAGTTCCAGCCTCAGCATCCTATTACCAATATACTCACTATCCCTCCTCTGTACATGTCCAAACCATCTCAATCTAGCCTCTCTGACTTTGTCTCCAAAACGTCTTACATGTGCTGTCCCTCTGACGTACTCATTCCTAATCCTATCCATCCTCGTTACTCCCAAAGAGAACCTCAACATTTTCATCTCTGCTACCTCCAACTCTGTCTCCTGTCTTTTCCCCAGGGCCACTGTTTCTAACCCATACAGCATCGTTGGCCTCAACACCGTTTTGTACACTTTTCCTTTCATTTTTGCCGATACCCTCCTATCACACATCACACCGGACACTTTTCTCCAACCATTCCAACCTGCCTGCACACGCTTCTTGACCTCTTTTCCACACTCGCCATTGCTCTGGATTGTTGAGCCTAAGTACTTAAAATCCTCCACCTTTCTTATCTCTGCTCCCTGTAATCTCACCGTTCCTCTTTGGTCCTTGGCATTCCTGCACATGTACTCTGTCTTACTGAGGCTAATCTTCATTCCCCTCCTTTCCAGGGCATACCTCCACCTCTCTAGATTTTCCTGCACTTGTTCTCTGCTCTCACTACAGATTACAATGTCATCTGCAAACATCATAGTCCATGGGGAATCTTGTCTAACCTCGTCTGTCAGCCTGTCCATCACCATAGCGAACAAGAAGGGGCTGAGAGCTGACCCTTGATGCAGTCCCACCTCCACCTTGAACTCTTCTGTCACACCGACAGCACACCTCACCACTGTCTTACATCTCTCATACATGTCCTGCACCACTCTAACATACTTCTCTGCCACTCCAGACTTCCTCATGCAATACCACAGTTCTTCTCTCGGCACCCTGTCATATGCTTTCTCCAGATCCACAAAGGCACAATGCAGCTCCGTCTGACCTTCTCTGTACTTCTCCATTAACATCCTCAAGGCAAACACTGCATCTGTGGTGCTCTTTCTGGGCATGAAACCAAACTGTTGTTCACAAATGCTGACTTCTGCCCTTAGTCTAGCTTCCACTATTCTTTCCCATAACTTCATCGTATGGCTCATCAACTTTATCCCTCTGTAGTTGCCACAACTCTGCACGTCTCCCTTGTTCTTAAAAATGGGCACCAGCACACTTCTCCTCCATTCCTCTGGCATCCTCTCACTCTCTAAGACCTTGTTAAATGTTCTTGTCAGAAAATCTACTGCTACCTCTCCTAGACACTTCCATACCTCCACCGGTATGTCATCAGGACCAACTGCCTTTCCATTCTTCATCCTCTTCAATGCCCTCCTCACTTCACCCTTACTAATCTTTGCTACTTCCTGGTCCTCAACAGTCACCTCTTCTACTCTTTTTTCTCTCTCATTTTCCTCATTCATCAGCTCTTCAAAGTACTCTTTCCATCTTCCCAGCACACTTCTGTCATCAGTCAATACATTTCCCTCTCTGTCCTTTATCAATCTAACTTGCTGCACGTCCTTCCCATCTCTATTTCTCTGCTGTGCCAACCTGTATAATTAAATTTAAATTATTTAATTTAAATTAATTTAAATTAAATGCATTCAATTAAATTAAATTATGAGAGACAGCAAAATGGTCGTATTTCTGCTTCACAGCACAGTTATGGGTTCAAGCCCCCTGAACTTTTATTTGAGGTTTGCATGCTGTCCGCATGCTAGCAAAGGTTTCCTCCAGGTGCTTGGGTTTCCTTCCACAGTCCAAAGACATGCATTTTAAGCTAATTGTATACTCTCCCAATAATGATGTACAGTATGAGTACAGTATGATGCAATGTTTGTGTGGAGGAATGCTTTGATTGGTAAAACTTGCAAATTTGTCACAATGACTGATCATATTTGTGGCGAATGGATAAAATTGCAAGGCTGTGGATAATGTCTGAGAACCGGTTGAATTTGCATAAATTGATGCAGTTTCGACATTGTGAATCCCAGGAGGGACTGAAGATCTTTTCACACACATTGTTGTCGAGTTATTTATGAGAAATCCAACAAAACTTTTGTGGGGAAAATGAAAAACAGATGAAATTCTTGATGGTACTGATGGCAAAGTTAGTATGAAAGTTGACAGTTCGAAACATGATGTGTCAAGCAAGACATAGTGTACAGATGAGGAGGTAAGGGATCTGAAGAGATAAAATAAAGCACTGCTGCGTTTGGTCTCTTTAGGAATAGATGAAGTAGGAGATAATTGCTATTGAATCCACTCTCAGAAAAAAGTAGAATGTCATTGTGGGTAATTACAGGAAATATTAATCAATCAAAGTGAAAACAGACCAACATGCCCGTGAAAAATTTTTAACTAGCATTCACGCTAATATGTAATTTTACGAAGGGTTTTTCACTGTGAATGTATATATCTATACAGTTTAAGTTTATACAGCATATATAGCAGGGGTCACCAACCTTTTTGAAATTGAAAGCTTCTTTTTGGGTACCAATTAATGCAAAGGGCTACCAGGTCGATACACACTTCTAAAATAACAAATTTGCTCAATTTACCTTTAATTACATGTTATTATTAATAATTGCTAAGACCCCTGGGCAAGGTCTTAACCACAAGTGTGCCTCTGTTCACCCAGCAGTATAAATGAATACCAGTAAAACTATACTGGGAAGGTAACCCGCGATGGACTTGCGTCCCATCCAGGAGGAGTTGGACTCTTAGTCACTTTACGTTAAAGAAACCAGGAATAAGCACAGGCCTGATGATCCATTAGCTCGAGTGTAAAAAGTCCAACAGACTTATTATTAATAATTAATGATGTTCATCTATCTAAAGATGTTGATTTTTTTTTTTTTAAATAGCAAAAAAATTAGATGCAACTCAATGGAGTGTGGCGCTGTGGAGCCACAAGTCTGTTCTAAAAGTAGCAGTGAACAGGACCGTGGGCGACTTGGTGCCCGCAGGCTCCATGTTGGTGAACCCTGATATATATGATACTACAAGTCGGCATTAACATACACAGATGCAACTTTGTGTGTTTGTACAACACAATCCTGGTTTCCATAGATATGTCCGAAAGGCTGGGGGCATCTTTATCGCTGATGAAGTTCAGGTTGGCTTTGGAAGAGTAGGCACCAATTTTTGGGCTTTCCAGCTACAAGGGGAAGACTTCATACCAGATATTGTCACAATGGGCAAACCGATTGGGAATGGGCATCCGATGTCCTGTGTGGTGACCACCAGAGCAGTGGCTGAAGGCTTCATGTCATCTGGAATGGAGTATTTTAATACAGTGAGAACCAGAATTCACATATCCTATCAATAAATTTCACTAAAGAAATTGCACTCTAAACAAGGAGATATTTAAAATTGTGCTTTTTGTTTTAAAAAAAAAAGATAGATATAAAACTAATTTTATACATAAGAAACGGTTACGATGTCTGTTTATTTATGCCTTAGTTTGGAGGCAATCCTGTATCCTGTGCTATTGGTCTGGCTGTACTGGATGTGATTGAGAAGGAGGATCTCCAAGGCAATGCTCTGCGTGTAGGGAGATACCTGATGGATTTACTGGGGGAAATGAAAGAGAGACATCCCTTAATTGGAGATATCAGGTCTTTTAAATATTCTTCTGTGGTTTCACAATTTTTTATTTTGATATTTCTCTGAATACCAACCTTACCAACATAGCTATGTCAGATCTATTTTAGTGGAACTGCAAGTCAATTTGTAGACATTAATTCTGTATACACCATAAAAAGAATCTTTAAAAGTTTTTACCTCAAATCAGATGGAGATGAAGTATGGTTTGTGAATATTCTAATGAGTGCCAGGTCGGTGATTGGCATTGCTATGTATAGTTGTGTTCAAAATAATAGCAGCCAGACATCACTAGCCTGATCAATCACTGTTTTTGGTAAAAATGATATTCTGCCATGGCAAATAATGTACTGACAGATGTAGTAGAGTACTAGAATTCCACAGATCCAACAATCATGGCGTGCATGGTGCTGATTCTGTGTAATTGTATCACTAATTGAAAGGGGCGGTCATTCATTCTCTGAAAAACAGGCACCAATTACAGATGCTCCCCAACTTATGGTTTAGTTCGGTTCCGGACGGCCGAACGTAAGGTGAAAAAAAACGTAAGTTGTTACTGTATGTTCCAGTGACATATGACGTTCATACTGTACTATACATCCATAAATACCATTACCGTATCTCATAAAACACCCCTAAATCAATTATTATAAACATAACATTGTAAAATAATATCAAATAATGAATAATCAAATAAATTAAATTAAATTCAAGCAAAATAATTTCAAATAGATAAATTTTAATCAAATTCACTCATCAAATATCAAATACAATATCACATATAACCTTTAACATGCTCTGTGATGCGATCTTTCTGCTTGTAAATGGTTCCGATGATCGACGGAGTCATTTGGAAGAAACGTGCAACAGTCGCATGTTTTTCACCAGCATCAATTTTCTTGACAATAGCTATCTTCATTTCTAACAAGATGGTTTGCCGCTTTTTCTGATTTCCACTATCACTAGTAGGCTTACACTTCTGACCAACCATATTTGCTTCGGGTTACAAAAGTCCACAAAACAGTGTAAACACAAAGATCACAGAGACGACGTCTTAACACAAGGATAACACGCGGTGAACCGGGAAGAAGGAAGGGCACGTTCAGTCTGTTGTTTGTAAAAAGTGAACGCAGTGTCATGCGGAAGTAGCGTATTACGTTAGCGTACTACGTAGGTATGTCTCGTACTACAGAGAGCACGCTAAACTCAAAATTTGACATAATTTTTTTTTTTTAAGAATACGTAAAATTGAAAAATACGTAAAACAAATGAACGTAAAGTGGGGAGTGTCTGTACTTTGAGCTTTACTCACTTTTTAAAACAGACTTCTATTACTTTGAACACAACTGTACTTTTAAAATCAAATGTCAAAGAGGAAAAAATGAAACCTGTGTTTTTCAGAGGTCGAGGCCTTTTTGTTGGAGTGGAGTTGGTAAAAGATCGGCTTAAAAGAACCCCTGCAACCGCTGAAGCTCAGGATGTGATATACAGGTTTAAACTGTTACATGAACACTCCTTGAATTTTATGTCTTCAATTTTATCTGCAAAGGGTCAGAGTGTTTGCAGGTTTTATTCCAACCAAACTGGAGTCCACCAGATTTAAAAACTTCAAACATGAGGTGTTGTCCACAGCAATGAAAACCTACATCCACACTGTCCCTTTGCAGATAAGCCCCTCCCCTAGAGGCTTTGTCTCTACTCAAATTCACCAATCAAAAGTAATTATAGTTTATAAATATCACCTCAGAACAGAGATGAATCTTTTGACTTTCCCACAGACTGAAGGATCAACGGGTCTTATTAAGTTCTGATGGACCTCACCGTAACGTGTTGAAGTTTAAACCACCTCTGTGCTTCTCCGTAGAAGATGCCGACCTGGCAGTTGAAAAAATTGACCAGATTCTAACAGGTAGCAAGGTTATATAATGATATACAAATGTATACCGATTAGCCATAACATTAAATCATTATTGACAGGTGAAGTGAATAACTTTGATTAATACATACATGGGAATGGAACCATCTGATTTTTCTGTTGTCTCAGAATTTAAAAAAAAAAAAAGAGTGGATAATATTGAATTAAGTGGTGGACAGTTAGAGTTTCATACAAGAAAATACAGTACTCATTAAACATTTAGACTTACATCATTGTACATGGCCTATAAACCAGGGGTCCCCAAACCCCGTTCCGTAGACCAGTACCGGTCCGTGGTTCATTTGATACCGGTCCACAAACAAAATCTTTCATGGTGCAAATTATAGTTTTTCTAAGAGCTTATGGCTCTTATTTTGAAAAACGACTGTTCTTGACATTGCCACAGAAGCAATGAAAGTCCTTCTTCCATTTCCAACCACATATCTTTGTGAGGCAGGGCTTTCTGCAATGACAGCCACCAGAACAAGACTACGGACTAGACTATAACCGGTCCACGGAAACATTTTCATACATAAAACTGGTCTGGTGCAAAAAAAGTTGGAGACCACTGCTATAAACAATTACAGTTTGTGATGGTCATTTGGAGCATGCATTGTTATTATCATGTTCTTGTTTTAGTTTGTTTTTCTTTATAGTATATACTAAACACCTTTATGTAGCACAAGATAGTACAGTATATACTAAAATTGGAAAACACCTTTGGCTGCACAGCATTCAGTTCTGCTCTGAATACAGAACTCACCTGACCTCCCTCTGTAATTATTGAATTATGAAAATATTTATAATCTAAACTATTTATAATATATATAAACCACAAGCACCGAATTTTAAAGTGCTTTTATGGTTCCTATGTTGTATACACTGGCCATACTACATAGTCAGAGCTGGTTTTGAACTGATCAGAAGTGGTCTTTGCAAGGACAATCGCTATCAAACCAAATGTGGACAAGGGCCACTGTGTTTTTTTCTAAATCCATTCATTCATTTTCTGAACCACTTAATCCTGATTAGGGTTAGGGTGAGGTTGGCGCTCAATTCAGCTGACTCCAGGCAAGGGCAGAGTACACCCTGGACAGCTCGCCAGGCTATCCTGGGGCAGAAACACGGTGACAGCTATGCAGCGTACTCTTGGTGAAAGTCAGCAATGGTTCTTTTACATGAACCTCTCACCATAGCCAGTGAGAGACATGCCTTTGATAACCCAGTTAGCTTCAATGGGGAACAGTGACAACCCGTTGAGAGTGGGGCTTGAACCCTCAACCTTGGGATCAGTAATCCAGCACCTTACCACTGCATTTCTAAATGACTGGGTCAATTAATCTCGAAAATAGTAGAGGTGTTTCAGGTATGCTGTCGTAAGTACCTACCAAAGATAGTCCAAGGAAGGAAAACCATTACATTGGCAAGAGTTTCATGAGAGCCCAAGGCTCACTGTTGCTCATGGGGAGGCAAGGCCAGTAGATCTGTCTCTCACAGAAGAGTAACAGTAGGATAAAGTGCAGGCTATGAGGTAAAAGTATTTAGAGAGAGAGAGAGAGAGAGAGAGAGAGAGAGACCAAGACCAGCCACAGACCAGTCAGGTGGCTTTAATGTTATGGCTGATTCCTATATGTATTTCATATTCTTAAAATTTATATACTACTTTTTCTGGATGCTTTCTTTATTGTTTGCGTACTCTTATTTTCTTAAATATGTTTTTACTTTAAGAACTTGAGAATGCTTTAGGCCTTCATATGTCTGACACTCCAGATCCTACAACTGCACAAAGCAAGCGTAAGGTAAGTTAGAGTCAAAATTTAAGGAAGATTTTCTTTCTTTGAAGGAACAATATTTCTGGCCACATTCATGTTGTACAGTCGGCCGTCTACTTACGAAATTAATCCGTTTCAGTGCCTTTTTCGTAACCTCAGTTTTCGTAAGTAGAGGTGCATTTTACATGTAAAACGCGTGATTCGTTCCGAGGCTCCCAATACTACCCCATAAACCCTTAAAAAATTATAAAAGTACACCAATTTTGTATGAAATACGTGTTAAAAGTAAAAGAAAATGATTTACCTTTTTTTTAATCTCTCGAACCACCCATGCGACGCTTTAAAGTCTGATCTGGTCTGAAGAACCCCCACCTTCCTTCACGATCCTTAAATGTCGTGGTTGCTTTTTTCCGAAATAATCACCTCCGTCACTGTATCTCTGCTCTTAATACCTCCTTCTGCTTCAATATCGTTCTGATTATAGAGCGGTTTCAGCCATACTCCTTTGCGATTTCGCTCAACCGCATCCCACTTTTGTTTTTTTTTTATTATCTCCTGCTTCACTTCAATTGATAACGGAGCCCGCTTCTTCTTTTTGGTGTCACCGGGAATCACTTTCTTGGGGTCCATGATGGATAACGAAATATAATGCTGGAATGTTCACTCTCAAAAAAAACTCACGAGCCAACAGTCCTGTTCAACTCTCCTTCACGCATGTGACAAACAGGAAGTATGGGTACAGGAAGTATGGGTACAGTTCAGCTCCCTCTTGGCCAATGGGAGGCCAGCAGGGTGGGATGTTGGCAGACAGCCAATGAGAGAGCAACTCGCGCATTGTTTGAATTGTTTGAATTTTTGAATGGCGCGTTTGTTTTTGTAACCTGGATTTTTCGTATTCAGAGGTTTTCGTAAGTAGAGGGCCAACTGTATTTATATGCCAAGCAGCAGGATTATTGTTTACCTGCAGTGGACCCAAAAGCCATGTCCTTGTATTTGATATTAAAACATGATATGTTTGACTGTCTACTGCACGCACTAAAGAAATTTTCATTTCTCACCAGGACTCAGTCGAGGAAAATGGTCATGATATTCATTTAGATGGCATTAGTGAAAAGTCGCACATCACCAAGGCTAACAAAAGACAAAGAACATAAACTTTTTTTTTTAACATTATGTATTAGGGGTGTCCAAATTCCAGTCCCAGGGCCAAATGTTAGCCTGCTGCTTTCAGCACATTGTGTTAACACAGACAGCTTGATTTCACGAGTCTTTTCCCAACTGATTACGCCATGTCAGACAAATGGGTCACAGAGCATTACTACAGCAATGCTCTCAGTCACGAAAAGCATGGAAAAACCTTTCATGAATTCTTGAAAGTCATTGTTATTTGATCTGTGAAAGATGCATTTATTCATAATGTGTGTATCATACCTACAGCTATCTGGTTATACCATGCTGCAGTTATTCCATTATGCATAGGTTTACTAAAGTATATTGGAGTTTTAAAATAATTGAGATACAGTATTTCGATCAGATATTTTGAGATGTGGGTGGTCAAAATTTAACCCTCTTTAATATATATATATATATATATATATATATATATATATATATATATATGTATATAAAATAAACATTTTTAAAAAGAGTTTGGACAGCCCTCATATCGAATGTATGTAAACATATGGAAAACTTGACTTAAGTTCAATGTTTTGATATTTATTTCCATGTTTTAATGAATTATAACATGCTTGTTATATTTTAATTTAATTATGAGCTTTTTTGTCAAGGAATTTTGAACGGTGCTAACTGATTGCAACATTAATGCCATATTTTCAGTAATGCCATTGTTATATTCAAAAGGTAACAGCAGGTAAAATGTCAATTTTAATCATGTACAGTATTCTTTTGGCCTTTTTCCATGATGCAGTACCAATGCTGATAATTAATCTAGAATCAAATACATAGAGTCTGATTGGAAAAAAAATAAATAAATAAATACCAGTTACACAAACGAGCTGGTCCCATTGATGTCCAGGGTGTGGGAGGGGGTGTTTTACTGCAAAAAATGAACCACCCCTTATTAAAACAGGAGTGAACTGAGAAATTGCTGCAAACTGACAACGTTTAACTGCAAGGTGTAATGACTTAAAATATACAAAAAGAAAGCAATACTGTACACTTTCTCACAGTAATTATAATATTTCTTTTAAAAAAGCAACTTTAAAAAGTCAAAGTGTTCAAACACAACCTAGGCACATGTGCACAATTCACATTGTCCTTTTACATCAGTGCTTCTCAAATAGTGGGGCGTGATGTGATGCCAGAGGAGGCACGTATGACCCTGGTGAGCATGCCTTTTTGCCATACTGTACTAGAATTAAGTGTAATTGCACATACACTCCAGTAGGTGGCAGAGGCGCTCTCAGTGTCGCACTATGGTCTAGCAGTTTTTTGCAGGAGCAAGTGATATGAACTGCAGTAAACCACCCCCCAAGAAACAACATGTAAAATTTTCTTTTAAAAAAACTTTTCAAATTTTCTTTTAAAAAAAACCCAATGTTAATGAAGTTTTTCTTTATTGTAAGTTGAATTATAGTTCTTTTTTTGTTTTTAATGTTAATAAAGATACAACGTTATGCAGACGTGTACTCAACAATTTTATAGACAAATAATACTATTTATAGTCACTCGCGGTGTGGTGTTGGTGGTGGTGGGGGGAGCTGAATGTTTTTTTCTTCCTAGACGGGGAGTCACAGAAAATAATTGAGAAGCACTGAATTACACTGATGCATTAGGCAATTGTGCCCTTTTGCATGTACTTGCTGAATTGTGAGACTGTAAGCTGTTGACTTGAGGACGCACTGATGTGAGTGCACTCAACATGACCTCATACGATTAGAACAGCTTGTGAAACACGGTCCTGTCTGGCTGTAATGGAGTGGAAAAGGCCAATGTTCTGCATGAAGGCCAATCATTTAAAAAAAAAAAAAAAAAAAAAAAAAAAAAAAAAAATTGAAACACGACTGTAAATAAGAATTTTTTTCAGGTACTTTGATATTTTAATTTTGTGCTTCAATTACTTGACAGTTTGCGTACGAGAAATAAAATGTGGTATGATCACTAAAGCATGTGTATTGCTTATTTGTAAATGTCCTGACGTGACTTAATTAGTCTGTGAAAACCCTCTCGTTGTAGGTAAAGGCACTCCAAAACCCACCAAGGTCTTACTGATGTACTCGAAAGGAATTTCTAACAAACTGGACGTAGCACTGTGTTCTCATCAGACGTGATTCAAATCACAATTAAAAATATTTGGCGTCTGCTATGGGTCTCAAATACAAGATCCTGCAATGTAAAATGTCTCCCTCTACTGTTCGAGGGTTCTAGTGTAGCATGATGTGGCATATTAATAAAAAAGGCCACAGGTAATACAGTATCATACCCAAGAAATGGAAGAAAGCTACTCTAAATTCTTTGTGCTTCAATCAGTGTAAAATATTTATACTACTATAATACTCATATAATACTCTATAATACTCATATCTACTGATACTATTCAACGTTACTCTGTCATATTTACACATTTGAACCTCTGGCTGATTGAAGACATCAACATATTTGTGAACAAACATTATGTTTTATGATCTGTTATCATTCACCCTGTTTCAGTGGTAGTTTTATCCAAACTCAGGGGAAAGTGGATACAGAGCCTGTCACTGGAAATAGGATACCAGTCCCTCGCAAGGTCTCTCTCTCTCTCTCTCTCTCTCTCTCTCGCACACATCTTTCCCCCTTTATGTCTTTTTATTCTTAAATATTACTGTTAGCCTTTACACCCTCCTTTAAATCAGGGTAAGTGAAATTACTTTCGTGTAAATTTGGATGCATCCAGCCTACTAACAAAACCTGCTATATCCATTTCTGGTCAAAATGCATGAATATAAATTACAATAACCATGTTAAAGGCATCTATTTGAAAAAGACGGTTCCATCTAGCTGTTTTGGAGTGAATGCTGTTTCACACATTGTATAAAGTGTGTGTGTGTGTGTGTGTGTGTGTGTGTGTGTGTGTGTGTGTGTGCATTATTTGTACTTCTTTGGTTTTCCTGCAAAAAGTCAAAAATGGGGAAAGTAGGTTCCATCCGGAGGTCAACGATATGCAGAAAATGCAAATATAGAATTCGATGAGAGTCAATTTCTGCACTGTACAATCTCAGTTATTCCCCAAACTGGAACCAGTACATTGTAGGTCTTTGCAGAGCCCATGAAGCATGTCTGGTCCATATGTGGAACAGGTTGAAGGAATGATAAGCACGTGATGCCATGTGGAAGTCTTCAAATTAAAAGAAAGCAGTTAAAATGTCCACCTGCTAAATCAAATAACTGAAAATGATCCTATTAGTAGATATTCTAAGATGGGAGGTTATGTGTTTGTTAGATTTTTTAGGATTGGGTGCAAAACAACAAACCATTACTTTTTGGAGGGATTCATGAAGGGAAACTTTTTTATGGGATGGGGGGGGGGTCCCCCTCAAATTCCTCATGTTTAGCATGGGTCAAAATTAACAAAAATAAATAAATAAATAATCTCAGCCAAAACTTATCAGATTTAGTTCGAATTCACACAAGGCGTATAGAATACCAGAATGTTGATGTAGAAATTTGGGGGAAATCACTATTATTCTATAATTCTATATTATATTCTATATTCCCTTAATTCTATATTCCTTCATAATTTTTAACTCAAGTGCCTGAGGAGCATTATCCGTCAGACTGGATAATAAAATCATGAATGAATTTGCATAATTACACTCAATAAATACAAATATGTGACTTTTGATCGGACGGCCACTAGGGGGAGACATTTCATTATACCAATGCCTAATTGTCATAAACCAGGGGTGTCAAACTCGTGCCACAAAGGGCCATGTGGCTGCAGGCTTTTGTTTCAACCTAGCATCAGCACACCTGACCTGGCTCATTCAAACAACTGATAAGAGTCTTCAGGCATTTGATTGGTCAGTCTCTGGACAGAGCACACAAATTGACCAATCAACTGCCTGAAGACTCTTATCAGTTGTTTGAATGAGCCACGTCAGGTGTGCTGCTGCTTGGTTAAAACAAAAACCTGCAGCCACGTGGCCCTTTGTGGCACGAGTTTGACACCCCTGTCATAAACTAAGGTTGGGCAACGCAGGCCACATCCGGCCTGTTGATCTTTTTAATCCGGCCTGCCGAAGATTGATTAGTACAGAATTCATGTTTGATGTGAATGATAGATTGATTGCATTCATTTGACTTTGACTTGTAATGACAACATTTCAACACCAGTGGTGCATTAGGCGCAGCCTAATTTTGCAGAGCTCGAGCCACTTCTTGTTATCACTCTTCTACTGCCCAGAGCCCATCAGCAGCAATGTCAGAGCAAAGAGAAGTGAACAGTGAGCGCCGGGTGGTTCATAAGGAATAGACACTGAAATACTTTTTTACTGAAGTCCGGTCATAGGCTGTATGTCTTATTTGCCAAGAAACCACTGTGGTTTTAAAAGAATACATCATCAGCCGCCACGTTTCCACCAAGCATGCTAATTACACCAACAACTGTCGCCGCAAGAATGTCCGGCTACCGCCGATAGGCTGGTCGCAAGCTTGCAGGCTCAGGAAAACACCTTCATCTGGACAACGTCCATCCAAGAATCAAGCATGAGGATACATGCATAATTCACCAGGACGCACCGTGGTGCAGCTCGAGCACGTAGTGAAGCCGGATGTGAAACTTGTTAAGTTTATTCGAGCGAAGGAATTTCACCATCGCCAGTTTATTCATTTTTCTGAAAAATCTGACGCTGATCACAGGGACTTGCTTTACATTCTAATGTCCGCTGGTTCAGTTTGGGGAAAGTATCTCAACAAGTGTGTAGCTCAAACGGAAGATTCTGTCATTTTTGGAGCTCCTTAAGAACCCTGAGAATGTTCCTGAGCTGAAAGACACAGAATGGCTGTGATTTCGCTTTTACTGCAGACAAACTGGTACACATCAACGAGCGGAATGTGAATCCAAGGAAAAAAACAGTTTGTGCATGAAATGCAAGGAAACGTCAGAGCCTTCGAAACGAGGCTAGTTTTATTTTCAAAGCAACTCTCAGGCGAGTCATTCCATCATTTCCCCCATACTGGCCGCGTTAAGAGACCCTGCAACATGTGTAAAATCCAGGAAAGCACTGGATGACCTGCATGAAGAATTCTGCCATCGGTTTTGTGATTTTGTAAAACTCGACAGGGCACTTCAGCTGATGTCATGTCAGCAACAGTGTTCCACTAAAATGTATGTTGATACCACTTTTTACAGTTCATCTGTAACTGCTTAATTATAATTAGGGTCGCGGGAAGGCTGGCGCCCATCCCAGCCAACTCCAGGCAAGGGCAGAGTACACCCTGGACAGCTCGCCAGGCCATCACAGGGCGGAAACACGCAGACAGCTTTGCAGCTACTCTTGTCAAAAGTCAGCAGTGGTTCTTTTACATGCCTCGCACCGTAGACAGTGAGAGACATGGCCGGCCTTCGATAACCCAGTTAGCTGTACTGGGAGGCTTTTTACAAAGAAATAAAATTAATGTTATGCAGAATTGAGTTCAGGTTACTGGCCCGGCCCGCCATGCCCCTTGCACCTTGAGAAAAATAATTGCCCACCCCGGTCATTAACCTATAGTGTTAGCCAGATTTTCCAGATTAAGTAATGCAGTTGTCACCATCATTGATTTGTGCCTGGTGGCAGTAGCTTGAGTGTCCCTCTAGCAAAATGAAAGATTTCAATCAGAAATGCTCGGAGCTCATTTTAGGCTCCAAGTCTTACCTGCTCAATTAATTAATTTCTTGAAATAAATAAAAGAAGAAAAAAAAAATCAGATGTACGAAGAAAATCGTTCATAACATACGTAGCTTAAAAAAAATCAAATCACACAGAACTGTATAAAGAGCTTTTATTTTATTTTTACATAGAAAAATTCTCCACAACAGAATTGATGTAAATCCTTTCCTTGCTTTCAATGCTCGCACAAAGCTGACTCAAAGGGTAAACCAATTTTGATCACTCAGCACAAAGCTTATAGACAAAACTTGACTTTCTTTCCAGACCAGGATATACACATTTTTCATAAAACACAATGAGCCCGAACCCTGTAAACTGAAGCCATTGGGGATGAGGACAAGGTACAGATTATCATTCCTCTCTCTCTCTCTCTCTCTCGCTCCCTCACACACACACACACACACACACACACACACACACACACACACTGTAAGGACATTTTCAGTTCAAATGTAGTCATCCATTGGTTGTTGTCTGGAGGGTGAACCATACGGCCCTGTACAGCTTTAGCCCATGAGATAACCACTGCAAATGAGATCAAATACGATCATAAATATTTTTTCACCCATTACATTATGGCTTGTTCATGAGAAAAACAACTTACATAATCTGAAGAAGCCCTACATTACAAAAATGGCTGGTATACATTTAGGTTATCCTGATATGCCACTTCATCTTTTTGTAATGTACTGTATGTATCAGCCATGTGATTTGACCATCACCAAAATATCTGAAAATCCGTCCGGGGACTGAAAGAGCTCTAGAAAGTTTAATTTCTAATCTCCATATGCATACTGTACCTCAACTTGTGGGTTTATCATGAGCGATTCCAACACTAATAAAAGTGTCACAGTCACAAATCAAATAGTCACTCTTATAGATATGTCCTGCCTCACAACACTATCATCAACAGTCATTGTCTTTAAACACAATCTGGAAACGAACTATACACATGACATACGTTTTTTGAATTGATGTTTCTTGGTCTTTAGTGCTTTAGCATGGCACTTTCTTGCTTCCTTTTGTGCAGCCTGAACTGTCCTTCTGGAGGCTGCCTTAGAAAGTTTGTTGTCCTTCTGGATGCTGAGGCGTTTCATTGAGGCTCAGATTCATAGTTTTACATTTCCAATATTAATGAGCTACTTACACGTGCACACACTCCCGCTGCTGTAAATGCCTATTTACATCAGTTAATTACGAATGACTGGTGAGTTATTGCGGCAATAATTTATTTATTCTAACAGCAGAAAAATGGTTCAGTGACCATAGAGTCGGCTCACTTGATTCAGTTCACGGAATAAACATGTGAACGTCCTACGCCTAAAACATACATGCATTCACAATAATTTGAAAAATATAATCGGAAACTAGACAAGAAAATTCTCAAACATGCCTCAAAATTAACTACTCGATCGGCGACAGAAACTGGTTGTTTCACTGGGTCTTTTCTTTGCACCGAAGTTTCTGGTCGAACGGCAAACAAAGGGTTAAGTCCGTCGGGTTCTGGAATCTTTGCTTGAACACCAAATGCTCCAGCAATTGAATGCTACGGTTCCCTTTTCCATCTATTCCCACCTAAATGTGTTTTTCATGACTTTGTCCATTTCTTTGATTTGAGCAGAATCTTTTCTCTGGATCACCGACATGCTTTCGATAGCTGAACAGATCGGAAGTGGCGCGAATGTCTACGTACATGTTTCAACATCAGCGATTGAACGGCTATTAGAAAGCCATCAGCCAATCAGCAGTAACGATTTAAGAGAGGTCATGTTATGCAAAACTCGGAACTGATTAAAAGCGGAAAAGGTTATTTTGACATATTCGGCGTGAAAAAAATCTTTTTTTTTTTTTAACTGAGCCAATGGAAAAAAAAAAAATCGGAATTTCATGAATCCACGGAAAAATCACATGCCTGATGTATGAAGAACGCTTTCACTAGTTTTGAGAAGATTGTGCAAACAAAGGGAGTCATGGTAGTCAGAACATACACTACCAGTCAAACATTTTAGTGACTGACCTAAAAAGGAAAAAAGGTGTGCGGTATATCAGGATTACCCAAGAAGAAAAGAAAAGGGCCTTAGGATTTGATTCATTAACGGCATTAACCTGCACGGTCTCAAGACAAACCCAAATGAGTTGATTTGGGATGAAGTAAACAGAAGGGAAAAACAGCCAACAAGCACATCACGTTTATAGAAACGTTCACAACAGTCTTCAGAAGAAACTTCCACAAAACACGTTTGATTTCTCTCAAAGAAAAAAGAAAGAATACAGCAAGTGACTCTTCTTCACTTCTATTTATTCATATATATATATATATATATATATATATATATATATATATATATCTTGGTAGAACAGTTTCGTTCCTAATTAAATACAGCGGTACCTTGACCTACGAAATTAATCCATTCCAAGTGTGAGCTAGTAAGTCAAAATGTTCGTTAGATAAAACAAAATTTCCCATAAAAAGTAATAGAAAACCAATTAATCCGTTCCAAACCCCTCCCAAACTCATAACCTGATAAAACATGAATATTTGTCTGTCTTCCTTTCGGCTTTTTTCCCTTTTACTCGGGAGTCGCCACAGTGAATCATCTGATTCGCACGTTTGATTTGGCAGAGGTTTTTACGTCGGATGCCCTTCCTGTCACAACCCTTTTTAGCAAGGGACAGAAACACGCTGACGACTTTGCAGCTACTCTTTACGAAAGTCAGCAATGGTTCTTTTACATGCCTCACACCATAGACAGTGAGAGACATGTCCCGCCTTTGATAACCCAGTTAGCTGCACTGGGGGGGACAGTGACAACCCTGTGGAGAATGAGACTTGAACCCCCAACCTTTGGATCAGCGATCCAGCGCTCTATACCACTAGACCACCACTGCCCCCATAAAACACGAATATTTGACCTAATATATTAAAGATAAACATGTAAGAACACATATTTCATAATAATCATAATATATGTACATTAACATTAATAATAAACAATAATAAAACAAGAATAAACAATAAGTCAACTAACCCTTCCTATCATCGACTACAGCAAAGATGTCACCTGGGCACGAAGATGTCACGTGGGCAGGCATGAGGTGGTGCGTAACAGAAGGAGAATTTTGTACATGTGCACACTACAAATGCCAACGAGAAAAGGCTTTTGGTAAGCTCCCACAAGGCCAGTGATTCCCCAATAGTGGGGCATGCCCACCCCCCACCCCCGAACATGCTTTTTTTTTTTTTTCCTATACTGTACTAGAATTAAATGTCATTGCACATCCTTTACAGTAGGTGGCAGTGGCACTCTCACTGTGTTCCCTATGGTGTAGGGAAAAAGCACCGAGCAAACGATATGAAGTGCAGTAAACACTATAGTTGTGCGTGGGGTGCTGGGGGGTTCTTCCTATAGAGGGCATCACTGAAAATAATTGAGAAGCACTGCACAAGGCGTTCTCGGAGCACGGAGGAATACACACAGAAGAATACAAGGCTAATTGGCCCAAAAAAGCCATTTCCCCAGCAGAGCTCGTAAATCAAAATTTTGCTCGTTGGATGGGGCAGATTTTTTGTGGATCGAAGCTCGTATCATGGAAAAATTCACTATAAAAACACACTCGCAAGTCAAGTACCACTGTAGTGCTGAACTATTTTGGATTAAATATATTTCTGCTACGATATATGGATTTTATGGATAATCCTGATTTTGGGTCTCATGTTCTACTGCACTAGCTGAACCTTTCATCTCAAAGCCAAACATATTCTACCACTTTCATTATTGTGAGAAAGCGGTGGCCGTGAATGCACGTAATAGTAACAATGCTTTAAAAATCAAGAAAAGTTGCTTTTTTCATGGTTTTTTAATCGTTCATATGGCGCATCCACTGTACTATTCTTTGTGAGTGAGCTGTTCCTGTCATGCATGGCATCTGCCTTAACAAGTGACAGATTCAGATAACATTCATTAAAATGCTTCCTTTAGGATTTCATGTTTCCCAAATTAGTGCAGTCAGATGTGAAGAAGATAAACTGATATACTGGGGTAAAAGTTTGGACTTACGGCAGCTTCATCCTCATGAACACTCGGGCCATGAAGAAGCTCAGCAGCACACTAACAAAGCCAATGAACAGCAGTAAGAAGCGGTTGAGTTTTGGAATATTTGGGGCATTGGAGCGGTCCAGAATGATGAAGCCAAGTCCGCCCATGGTGAAAAGGAAGCTGGATGCCAAACCCTCCATGATGTACTGCCCATTCACCCTGAGATACAGACGACATGAACAGATCTGTTGACATGTATTTACAACTCTTCCATGCATATATGCCACTCCTAAGGATAACAACTGACCTGTAAGCCAAAAACGCCACAGGTTTCTGGTGGCCGTGTTCATCAGTCATGGAACCCACACTGGGTGGCTCCACAATAACATCATAGATTATACCTGGAAATAAAACATATTAGGGAATGTAAACTAGTTTGAATATAGTTTTTATTTTTATTCCGGATGTCACAGTGGGTAGCACCACTGCTATCAGCTCCAGAGCTTGCCTTCAGTTCTGCACACATTACAATTTTGTTCATCTTCATAAGGGGTTCGTTCCAAATTCCATCTATTAGAAAATGAAAAATACGTGCGTGTGTGTGTGTGTTGACCGACAGTGTAGAGTCCTATTCAGGGTTTATTCTTAGTATCTGGTGTAGGTTCTAGATCCATTGCCTAACCAGGATAAAGCCATTACTGGTAACTATGAATGATTTCATGTTCGTCACCCTTTTTGCTAAATCATGATTATTTTCATGGTGCACATGCATTGTAATTTTAAATCTGTGTGTGTGTCCTTAGATACTATAAAAGGCTCTGATGAACAAAATACTTTATGTACTATTTATATTCATTGTTTTTTTTTTAAATGCTTAATCCTAATTAGAGTCGCAAAGAGGCTGGCGCCCATTGCTGCCGACTCTGGGCTAGGACGGGGTACACCCTGGACAGCTCACCAAGCCATCGCAGGGCCAAAACTCACACAACCATTCACACTCTAGCTCAGACCTACAGGTGATTTGGAACAGCCAGTTAACCTACTGTGCATGTTTGTGGACTGTGGGAGGAAACCAGAGTGACCGATTTCCTTTCGGCTTTTTCCCTTTATCAGGGGTCGCCACAGCAAATGAATTGCACGTTTGATTTGGCATAGGTTTTTACGTCGGATGCCCTTCCTGACACAACCCTTTAGCAAGGGACAGAAACACGCTGATGGCTTTGCAGCTATTCTTTACGCAAGTCAGCAATGGTTCTTTTACATGAACCTCACCAGAGACCGTGAGAGACATGGTCCGCCTTTGATAACCCAGTTAGCTGCACTGGGGGGGACAGTGACAACCTTGTGGAGAGTGGGACTCGAACCCCCAACCTTAGGATCAGCAATCCAGCGCCCTATTCCACTAGACCACCACTGCCCATATATATGACTGGGAGGAAACCGGAGTAGCCGGAGGAAACCCACACAAGCACGGGGAGAACATGCAAACTCCACACAGAAACACCCCAGCTGGAAATCGAACCCAGGCACTATTTACTACTGACATAATATTACTAAGTTGCTATATAAGGCCAATGTTAGTAGTAATAGAAAGTGTAAATGGAGAAGGGTTCTTTATGGTACCGGGTCTTTATGGTTGTTTATGGTACCGAAAGTAGGCGCTTGTTGCAAGTTCACTTGCTTGTGCTTGAGACAAAGCACAGCTTATCCGGACTTCCGATCCTTCAAGTGAGCAAGTGCACCGTTGAATACTGGTTTAGTACTCAGTTTTCACTTGCTCATTTGAAAGATCGGAAGCTGGATAAGCCGCGCTTTGTCTCAAACACCATGCATCACTTGCGACAAGCGCCTCCTTTCAATGGCCCTATACACCCCATCCCCTAACATTTTCTCCCCGGATTTAGACGATTCACAGACATGACCAATTTGAGATAAAAACCGCAGAAAATTGTCATCCCAGAATACTGCACATACTGACGTTGTAAAAAAATGTCCACTAGAGGGAGGCATTGCATTATATTTACTGTACATAAAGAACATAAAGGAAGTCTGTCTGTCTTCCTTTCGGCTTTTTCCCTTTTACTCGGGAGTCACCACAGTGAATCATCTGATTCGCACGTTTGATTTGGCAGCGGTTTTTACGTCGGATGCCCTTCTTGTCACAACCCTTTTTAGCAAGGGACAGAAACACGCTGACGACTTTGCAGCCTACTCTTTACGAAAGTCAGCAATGGTTCTTTTACATGCCTCTCACCATAGACAGTGAGAGACATGGCCTGCCTTTGATAACCCAGTTAGCTGCACTGGGGGGGACAGTGACAACCTTGTGGAGAGTGGGACTTGAACCCCCAACCTTTGGATCAGCAATCCAGCGCCCTATACCACTAGACCACCACTGCCCCACAAAGAAAATAAAGGAAGATGAAGTGTAATTATTCAAGTTTATCCTTTTGGTATCGTTTGTTAAACATGCTACAGAACATAAAATCTCACACACAAACATTCTAAACATTAACTTGGGTACAGTAGTGTACTGAACTAATAACTGAAAAACATTGTAATCCTAAGGCAGATTCCATTCTGATGATTACCTTGTTTCATACAACATTCACTTTCTTAGCACTTCCACAAAAACTTGATGCTATACTACCTCTGATTGACTTCTCATTTTTCTTGGACTTTCATTCGCTTTATAATGGCACTCTACTGCAGCATAACTTTTTCCTTCCTGTATCATATCAAGCAGTTCTACTTTTATATTCAGCGTCATTACCTTTTTCTGGCGCTTCGGTGCCTTACCAGAAGCCTGAGAAGGTGCATCTCTTAACAGTAATTAAAAACACACACACAAAAAAAGCACATGCACAAAGTGTGCTAGAATAAGAAAAAAGGGGCGTATACATCATATCAACCAATCAGCAGGAGGGAGAACAGCCATAGGCTGAATTTGAATCACGCATACTGTGTGTGTGTATTTTATATATATAAAATCAAATCATATACCACATATATATATATATATATATGTGTGTGTGTGTGTGTGTAATATATATATAGCGTGTGTGTGTGTGTGTGTGTGTGTGTATATATATATATATACATACACACACACACACACACACACATACACAGACACACACACATATATATAAACACATATATATACATACACTATTCTTGGCATCCGTCTGTCTCTAGAGACAATGGAGTCTGCACCTAGGCAGGTCTATCAATTAGCTGAGAGGCTGCAGCGCCGGCTGTGGCTGAATAAGCCAATGTGGGAGATGCAGCTCCTTCCACACTTGCTGCAAGTGTATTCTGCAGTTGGGATCGTGGGGCAGGCTGTGGCAGACAGAATTCTCTGCTGTTTGCGGTTCTTCTTCTCCTCATGCTGGATCTCTCTCTTCTCCTCGGCCTGCTGCACACCGGATTTTACCTTTCCACGCCAGCTAGAGCGGTCGGAGCTCGCTGCCTCGAGATCTACTGGGTTGATGCTGCATGACTTCAGGTCCCTCTTGCAGACATCCTTGTAGCGCAGGGTGGGTCGTCCTGTTGGTCGTGTTCCTGAGGCGAGCTCGCCATAGAGGATGTCCTTTGGAATGCGGAATTCATCCATCCTGCATATGTGTCCGAGCCAGCACAGGCGCTTCTGGGAGGGGATGGCGAACATGCTTGACATGCCTGCCTGGGCCAAGACGCGCGAGTTGGAGACACGATCCTGCCAGGTAATGCCGAGGAGTCGTCTGAGGTTGCGCAGGTGAAAGGCGTTTAGTCTTCGCTCCTGGTGCATGTATAGGGTCCAGGCCTCACTGCCGTATAGAAGCGTGCTCAACACGCATGCTTGGTACACCTTCATCTTCGTGTTTAGGGTCAGCCTGGGGTTGTTCCACACACGCTTCGCTAGGCGGGCCATGGATGTTGCTGCTTTGCCTATCCTTACGTTTAGCTCAGCATCCAGGGATAGGTTGCTGGAGATGGTGGAGCCAAGGTAGGTGAACTTGTCCACCACTTCCAGGGTGTAATCACCGATGTTGATTGTGGGAGTTGTGCTGACATCCTGACCCATGATGTTGGTTTTCTTGAGGCTGATAGTGAGTCCAAACTCTGTGCATGCCTCTGCGAAGTGATTGATGAGTCGCTGAAGGGCGGCTTCAGAGTGAGCAGTGAGGGCAGCGTCGTCAGCAAAGAGCACATCCCGGATGAGGACCTTGCGCACCTTGGTCTTTGCTCTGAGGCGGGCGAGATTAAAGAGGTTCCCATCACTCCGTGTGTGGAGGAAGATGCCATCTTCGGACTCTCTGAATGCGTAGCGCAGGAGCAAAGAGAAAAATATGCCGAAAAGTGTCGGGGCCAGGACACACCCTTGTTTCACGCCGCTCTTGATTGGAAAGGGGTCTGATGATGTTCCGTTATACTGAACTGTGCCAGACGTGTTGTCGTGGAATGACTCGACTATCTTCAGGAGCTTAGTGGGACATCCAATCTTATGGAGGAGGGTGAAGAGGCCAGACCGACTGACCAAGTCGAATGCCTTGGTCAGATCGATGAAGGCGAGGAACAAAGGACGCCGCTGCTCACGGCACTTTTCCTGCAGCTGCCGAAGGGAGAACACCATGTCAATGGTTGATCGCTTTGCCCGAACCCGCACTGCGACTCGGGATACACACGGTCTGCAAGTACTTGCAGGCGGTTGAGGACTACCCTTGCAAAGGCTTTCCCTACAATGCTGAGGAGAGAGATCCCACGATAGTTGTTGCAATCGCTGCGGTCGCCCTTGTTCTTGTAGAGCGTGATGATCATCGCATCTCGCATGTCTTGGGGTATCGTTCCTTCTTCCCAGCACTGAAGCAAAAGCTCATGGAGATGCCCAAGGAGGGAGCTCTCTTTTGCAGCCTTCATCACCTCTGGAGGGATTCCGTCGCTGCCTGGTGCTTTCCCGCTAGACAGCGAGTTAATGGCCTTGCTGAGCTCTTCGATGGTAGGTGGCGAGTCGAGTTCTTCCATGGTGGGCAGTGGGATGGTGTTCTCCATGGCTGTGTCAGTGACAACATTCTCTCTGGAGTATAGCTCTGAATAGTGCTCGGCCCATCTCTCCATCTGCTCCCCACGGTCCTTGATGATGTCGCCGGAGGTGGATTTGAGGGGTGCGATCTTGGTGGCACTTGGTCCGAAAGCTTTTTTCATCCCCTCATACATGGCACTGGTGTTTCCACAGTCCGCAGAGGTCTGAATATCGCTGCAAAGCTTCAGCCAGTAGTCGTTGGCGCACCTGCGGGCGACCCTCTTGGCATTGTTGCGGGCTTCTCTGTAGGTGGCCAGTGATTTCTCGCATGGCTTCCTCTTGTACTCAAGGAGCGCAACACCCTTGGCGGCTATGGCAGGCTCCATATCTTCAATCCCAGCCTCGAACCAGTCCTCGTTTTTCCTGACTCTCTTCCCGAAGGTGTCTGAGGCGGCCTGGTATACGGCATCGCGGATGAAGTCCCAGCGTGCTGTGGTGTTGTCTGTGGGGCAGTCTTCCAGGGCGTTGTCGATGGCCTCAGCAAAGCATTTGCACAGCTCGGGCTTTGAAGTTCTGGCAGTGTCGATGCGGGGCTGGCCCCTATGTTTGGAGCGGTGGATCTGTTTGGGTCGTAGACGCACCATGCTTCCGACCAGGGAATGGTCAGTGTCGCAGTCTGCACTATGGTAACTACGTGTGCAGAGCACGTGGTTCAGCATGGGTCTCCTGGTGATGACGAAGTCCAGCTGGTGCCAGTGCCTCGACCTGGGATGTCTCCATGAAACTCTGTGGTGGGGCTTGGTGGCATAGAAGGTGTTGGTAATGGCGAGGTCATGGAAGGAGCAGAGCTCAAGTAGCCGTTGTCCATTCTCGTTGAGCTTGCCAATGCCAAAGTGTCCAATGCAGCGTGGCCAGGCGGTGCAGTCTGCTCCCACCCGGGCATTGAAGTCTCCAAGCAGGAACAGGAGTGTTGGGGCGTAGGCGCAGAAAGTGTGTGTAAGTCCCGAGGAGGTGGTGAGTCGGAGTGAGAGGATGCGCTCGGTTCCCTGTGAAGGAGGTTCAATTGACGACAGCAGGGAGTTGCGAACTGCGAAACCAACCCCATAGAGTCGTCGCTCGTCTGCCTCCAGACCTTGCCAGAAGAACGTGTAGTCCTTCTCCTTGAGACTGCCACTTGAAGCAAGGCGTGTCTCCTGTAGGGCGGCGATGTCGATGTTCCGCTTGGCCAGCTCACGGCTAATGATGGCGGTTTTCCTTGTGTCGTCGACTTGCTGGAGGTCGTCAGTGAGGCCGGGACATATCGTTCTGACGTTCCAGGTTCCCAGCCGCAGGGCTGGCGGTTGCTTTGTCTTTTTCTTTCTGTGTTTTCCTGGTGCTCAATTTTACAACAAGCCTGTCGATTTTGATCTAAGCTTCACACACCCGATGAAGCAAGCAAGTTGTGGCGGGGTAGTACCTTATTGCCCGGGGGCTGCCCGGGTTGAGGCGGGCGGTAACTTCCCAATGGAGTCAGAGGACTCCTCCCACCGTCGAGAGCAACCCCTAGCGCCCGGCTCTACACCAAACGAGCCTGGGCTTATCACTGGTGTCTGCTGCTCCCCGTGTTGATGTCTATGCTGAGACAGCGAAGCTGGAGTGACCTCTCCAGGTGCAGGCCTGGGCAAGTGGTATGGAGATCCTGGAGTGCCCAGTGCCAGGATCCCCCTCTCGGCGTTGCTGGCAGAGTCCGGCGGAAAGGCGAGCCAGTACAGCCGGTGCCAGCGCGGCTGCAGGATGTTTCAGAGGGCATCGCAGAGCTCGGCCAACTGCCTTCGGGCTTCCTTACCGGATTTTCTATCTGGGTTCACTCCCATAGCCTTTGACCAGCCAAGGCCGACCTGCAAGGCAGCAGGAAACTCATGGAGGGCGGGGTCGTTCATTTTCCCGTGCAGATGCGAAGCATCTGCCCACTGCCCAATATGTGTATATACATACACACACACTAATATATATATATATATATATATATATATATATATATATAGTAAAGTACGAAAGGCACGAAAAGCAGATTGAATGATATTCCAGACTGCAGTTTAATTGTGGTAAATGTAACTGTAAGTGTAATTACTCACTCAGCTGGATAAGCTAGCAACAGTTTAGCTAGCTTCAATAAACATAAATAAACCTCGCTGTAAACTGTCAATACGAAATGTTACCCATCACCGAAATATTAATATTATATCATATTATATAAATATTATATCCCGAAGGACAGCGTAAATAAGACCTTACAGAACATTTCTAAAGAGACACAACAGTCACACAGCAAATCAGAGACCGAGCTGAATAGCTGAGTTCAGTGGAGTTTACTCACCTCCAGTGATGAGAAAGTAGGACACAATCACCACAGCATACACAGTCATAGCAGAAGGCATGTGCAGCCAGGAAGGTTTCTTTAGTTTGATATTTGGACATTCTAACACAAGAAAGGGTAAACCGATTAAAGTTTCCATCCTCCGTGTCCTGTTCACTCTCCTTCTCACCGGTTAGTGCAGCGTCGTAACGCGACGTGTACAGGAAGTAGAACTCACACACAGGCTTCAGCAAACAGCGAACCACCAAAATAAAAGTCTCTCTTCAATCATAACAAAGGCTACTTTATAAGACTGGTTAATAGACTTCCGAATACTACACCACTATACAACACAGTCAAATATAAATATGTCAAATAATACACCAGTTGTTTGTAGCATTGCTTTCAAACACCAGGCTGCGATCAATTCTGTAGTGATGCTGACTATGTTCTTATCCCTCAGCACTCGAACACACACACACACACACACACACACACACACTCACTAGTGAACGTCCAGGGACAGGACACTGAGACAGTGGACAGTTTCAAATACCTGGGCGTTCACCTTAATAATAAACTGGACTGGTCCCACAACACCAACGCCCTGTACAAGAAGGGCCAGACTCGCCTCCACCTTCTGAGGAGACTTAGGTCATTCGGAGTATGCAGACCTCTGCTCAGGACTTTTTATGACTCTGTGGTAGCCTCTGCAATCCTCTACGCTGCCATCTGCTGGGCACCGGGCAGCACAGAGCGGGACAGAAAGAGACTGAACAAGCAGGTCAGGAGGGCCAGCGCTGTCCTCGTCTGTCCACTGGACTCTGTGGAGGAGGTGAGTGAGAGGAGGATGGTAGCATAGCTCACATCCATCCTGGTCAACAGCTCTCACCCACTGCACCAGACTGTAGAGGAGCTGAGTAGCTCCTTCAGTGGACGACTGAGACATCCTCAGTGCAGGAAGGAGCGCTACCGCAGGTCGTCCTTTCCCACCGCTGTCAGACTGTACAACGCCACTTTGTAACTGTCTGTGAAAATACCGGTTATGTGCAATAAAAACCCCGTGTACTTTAATCAACCACATCTACGGCCAGTCTACAAAGCCGTTCCCTTCTTTTCTTTTATTGTTTATTAATTTATACTATTTATGTATCTATTTATTTATTTACTTATATAATATATATGTATGTGTGTATGTTTGTATCATCATCATCATCTTCTTTCGCTTAGTTCAGAGTCGGGTCACGGGGGCAGCAACCACAGCAAAGAGATCCAGACGTCCCTCTCCCGAGCCACTTCCTCCAACTCTCCCGGGGGGACACCGAAGCGGTCCCAGACAAGCCGAGAGACATAGTCCCTCCAGCGTGTTCTAGGTCGACCCCGGGGTCTCTTCCCAGTTGGACATGCCCGAAACACCACACCAGGGAGGCGTCCCGGGGGCATTCTGACCAGATGCCCGAGCCACCTCAACTGGCCCCTCTCAATGCGTTTTTGTGTTATAAAATTTGTGTTGTAAAATATGTTTGTATATGTATCTATTTTTGCACCCCCTACTGATGGTACCTCAAGAGCCTGTAACAGTGAATTTCTCCATTGTGAGATTAATAAAGCTGCATCTTATCTTATCTTATGAAATATTCTCTAAACCAGGGGTCACCAACCTTTTTGAAACTGAGAGCTACTTCTTGGGTACCAATTAATGTGAAGGGCTACCAAGTCGATACACACTTGTGACATAACAAATTTGCCCAATTTACCTTTATTTATATGTTATTATTAATAATTAATAACATTCATCTATGTCAGGGGTCGGGAACCTTTTTGACTTCTCTTCTTCTTCTTTTCCTTTCGGCTTTTCCCTTCAGGGGTCGCCACAGTGAATCATCTGCCTCCATCTCATCCTATCCTTTGCATCTTCTTCTCTTACACCAACGACCTTCATGTCCTTCTTCACCACATCCATGAATCGTCTCTTTGGACTTCCTCTTGGCCTTCTGCCTGGTAGTTCCAGCCTCAGCATCCTATTACCAATATACTCACTAGCCCTCCTCTGTACATGTCCAAACCATCTCAATCTAGCCTCTCTGACTTTGTCTCCAAAACATCTTACATGTGCTGTCCCTCTGATGTGCTCATTCCTAATCCTATCCATCCTCGTTACTCCCAAAGAGAACCTCAACATTTTCATCTCTGCTACCTCCAGCTCTGCCTCCTGTCTTTTCCCCAGGGCCACTGTTTCTAAACCATACAACATCGTTGGCCTTTAACACCTTCTTGTACACTTTTCCTTTCATTCTTGCCGATACCCTCCTATCACACATCACACCAGACACTTTTCTCCAACCATTCCAACCTGCCTGCACACGCTTCTTCACCTCTTTTCCACACTCTCCATTGCTCTGGATTGTTGAGCCTAAGTACTTAAAATCCTCCACCTTCTTTATCTCTGCTCCCTGTAACATCACCGTTCCTCTTGGGTCCTTGTCATTCATGCACATGTATTCTGTCTTACTGAGGCTAACTTTCATTCCCCTCCTTTCCAGGGCATACCTCCACCTCTCTAGATTTTCCTGCACTTGTTCTCTGCTCTCACTACAGATCACAATGTCATCTGCAAACATCATAGTCCATGGGGAATCTTGTCTAACCTCGTCTGTCAGCCTGTCCATCACCATAACAAACAAGAAGGGGCTCAGAGCTGACCCTTGATGCAGTCCCACCTCCACCTTGAACTCTTCTGTCACACCGACAGCACACCTCACCACTGTCTTACATCTCTCATACATGTCCTGCACCACTCTAACATACTTCTCTGCCACTCCAGACTTCCTCATGCAATACCACAGTTCCTCTCTCGGCACCCTGTCATATGCTTTCTCCAGATCCACAAAGGCACAATGCAGCTCCTTCTGACCTTCTCTGTACTTCTCCATTAACATCCTCAAGGCAAACACTGCATCTGTGGTGCTCTTTCTTGGCATGAAACCAAACTGTTGTTCACAAATGCTGACCGCTGCCCTTAGTCTAGCTTCCACTATTCTTTTCCATAACTTCATCGTATGGCTCATCAACTTTATCCCTCTGTAGTTGCCACAACTCTGCACGTCTCCCTTGTTCTTAAAAATGGGCACCATCACACTTCTCCTCCATTCCTCTGGCATCCTCTCACTCTCTAAGAGTGTTGAATGTTCTTGTCAGAAAATCTACTGCTACCTCTCCTAGACACTTCCATACCTCCACCGGTATGTCATCAGGACCAACTGCCTTTCCATTCTTCATCCTCTTCAATGCCCTCCTCACTTCACCCTTACTAATCTTTGCTACTTCCTGGTCCTCAACAGTCACCTCTTCTACTCTTTTTTCTCTGTCATTTTCCTCATTCATCAGCTCTTCAAACTTTCCATCTTCCCAGCACAGTTCTGTCATCAGTTAATACATTTCCCTCTGTCCTTTATCAATCTAACTTACTGCCTGTCCATCCCATCTCTATTTCTCTGCTGTGCCAACCTGTATAAATCATTTTCTCCCTCTTTACTTTCCAACCGAGCATACAAGTCATCATACGCCCTCTGTTTGGCCTTTGACACCGCTACCTTTGCCTTACGCTGTGTCTCCCTGTACTCCTGTTTACTCTCTTCGGTCCTCTCAATGTCCCACTTCTTCTTAGATAACCTTTTCCTTTGTACACACTCCTGCACTTCCTTATTCCACCACCAAGTCTCCTTAGCTACTTTCCTTCCAGATGACACACCAAGTATTCTCCTACCTGTCTCCCTGATCACATTAGCTGTAATTGTCCAGTCATCTGGAAGCACTTCCAGACCACCCAAAGCCTGTTTCAACTCCTCCTTGAAGACAATACGACACTCTTCCTTTTTCAGCTTCCACCACTTTGTCTTCTGCTCTACCTTTGCCTTCTTCACCGTCCACACCATCAGCATCATCCTGCACACCACCATCCTATGCTGTTTGGCAACACTCTCACCCACTACTACTTTGCAGTCACTGACTTCCTTCAAATTACATCATGTACACAACATGTAGTCTACTTGTGTGCTCCTACCTTCGCTTTTATAAGTCACAATTTTAGAGTATAGTACGACTGAATTTATTTTAAACAACATTGTTATAACAAAGTTATTTATTACTAAGAAATGTACTTCTTACTATTAATGCGACTTCTGGAGCTGCATGGTTTTGCTGATGGCTTTGTAGTCTGGTTGATACATAGTGAAGTTCAGCATCATGCAGGCGTTTAGGCTTCCATTTATTACGTGACCGCAGGTTGGTCTTGATGTTTTTCATGTGGGAGAAGGACTGCTCATGTGCGCATGTTGGGCCGTACATGGTCAATACGACAGGACTCACACTGCAGTCTTTATGTGACAGGAAGCACGTCCCAAGGCAATCAGCTGGTCTGCGGGTTGAAGCATAGCTGTCAACCCCAAAGATGAATAAAGAGTGAGAAGCAGGGATCCAGGGCGTGTAGACCCCGGTCAGGTCCATGGCAAAAATTTTGGTTTAAAGGGTTTTTAAGGGTGATATTTAAGCCATTTCATACAGTTTTATATGTAATGATTAAATACAGACATAGGGGAAAAATACAAAATTACACATGTGTCTTTAAGATTTAATAATGTAATGTTAATGAAATCTTTAATGAAAGAACTAATGAAATATGAAGTGTAAACTAATAACATACTGTATATCAAAAATGAGGTTGGTTAAAGTAAAGTATTAATGGTACTATTTCTCTTTTTTGAAGTTTTATCCAAATAATTATTCATAATAATATTTGCTTTCTTTGCTCATAGATGGCATGTATCATATTCAGCAACTTTGCACATACACAATTAGTTTACAAACTGAAACTAATTAACCATGTTAACAAATCTACTCTAAGGATGGCAAGTATCCTGTGCAGCAACATTGCAACAACACATGGAATTACAAACTGAAACTTATTAACAATGTTTACAATTCTAACTAAATCTACATTCGTAACTGAAAACATCACCTGAGCAAGTTTCACAACCTTTAGTTTTTAAGTGCGCTTATGTATCTGATTTTATGGTAAAGGATCCCGCAGCCAGAAGCAGAAAGAGAAGCTGTATGTTTACGTAAACAACATAGCCAATGGCATTTGCTCGCGGAAATTACATCCCTAAAAAAAATAACAAAAAATAAACTAAAATTTGGACATAATTGTATTAATGCGTGAGATTTTAGACACCTTGTGTGAGAGATTCAGGAGGAGATGAAATGTGTGAGTCTCTTGATACGTGAGAGTTGACAAGTATGTTGAAGTTTTTTTTCATTCTGTCCATTTGTGTTTTGCTTGCCAGCTCTGTTTGGTTTCTTACACATGAGCTGATCAAAACAAGGAAAATTTACCTCTTTACCCAAAAACATCTCGTGCAGGCTGTTGCATATAATCCAATAAAATTAGAGTTTCGAAGTATCAGCCCCGCCCACACACTGGAGTACGCGCCACAGTGACAAGTAGAATTGAAAATATATGTATAGATTGAAATGCGTGAGATTTATTTATGTTTTTGTTTTATTTGATGGCTTTTTTCTGTATTTTTATTTAAAGAACAGCAAAATTATGTACTAGTTATTCTGTTAAGAAAGGCCACCTGATTTATCTGAGAGCCAGATGCAGTCATCAAAAAAGGCACGTCTGCCTCGCGAGCCATAGATTCCCAACCCCTGAACAGGCTCACGGGCGACTCATGTTGTCCTGGCGGAGCGACCTGGTGCCCATGGGCACTATGTTGGTGACCCCTGCTCTAAACCATTTCAATACATAATTATTATTAAGAGTCTATGACAATGTCATAAACATTTTCCAGAGTAAAATGTTTTTTGCGAACGTGTACTGTTACGATAAACAGATAGATGTTTCTCTGCTCCTTCCTCAGATGTCATCAGCCTGGTCACCACCCGTCTGCAGCCGTTTCGACACCTAAACCTGGTGCGGTCTCTTGGTGGTGACTCCACAGTGATTGGCCAGATCACTGCCCATCTGACGAGGGCTTCCAGCTACACTGATCGCGTTTCCACCACAACCAACATGATGCTTTCTCTGCTGTGGCTCCTAGTCTCCTGATTGCATTCTGGATAGCTCTACCTCTTACTCCCAGTGATGAGAAGAGGCTGTATGCTGACCTCCCAGGGAAACCTCTTGTGCCAATTTCAACAGGAAGAGTCCAAACTGACCATCCCTTACTTCTGACCGACTCTTCCAACTCTGCATATCGGGATTTTTTTCTCTTGGAGGCTTCTTCAAATGCTTCCTCCCATGATAAAGTAAATTCTACCATTATGAGTCTCTTTTCGCTTACTGCCCACAGGACGATGTCTAATCATAGGCTCGTTGTAACAATGCTTGGAAAATCGAGTCTTACCAAGGTCTGCTCTCATTTCCCACTTGCATGCACCGTCTAGTATGTTCCTGGGTTTTTCTGATGACTTGGATGTTGTCTTCTTTCCCCCAGTTTTTGCAAAGCTGATGGCATTTGTTTTGGGGGCTACTAGATCGCTCTTCATTTGTCTTGCTCTTTCCAAAATGTCAGCCAGCTCCATCAACACCTTGTCATGCCTCCACCGATAGCTTCCTTGACTGAGGGCTACATGGCATGCAGACAACACATAACATGGTGTTCCAGTCTTGCCACACAGTGGACACGATACATTTTCTGTCAGACCCCATCTGCACAAATTTGCTGGTGTTGGTCATACACAGACCTTAGCAAAAACTGGATCCTAATTGCTTCTGTTCTCCAGATCTCTGACCAACTGAGTTTTCTTGGATCTGTGTCTCACTTTGTCCATGCTCCTTGGCTCCCTAACTGGACAGACTCGCTTCTCTGACTTCATCCTCTTGTTGTCTAATATCGTTTTGTACTAATTTTCTCCTTTCAGCCTGGTTTGCTGCAGCCCAGCTCTGTCTTGTCACCATCCCTAGACCCTGTCTGCCACTTGTTGTTGTCCCTGTAATGTCTCTATGTTTTAATCTGCTTTCTGCCTCCAGCACTGCACTGCTTGCTGACCACTTTGTTCATGTCATGATCTCTATCCCCACCCGCCTGATCTTGTCATCCTTGGAATCTCTGAGTGTCATTACCAGTCTTGCATTGGTGACTTTGAATTCTTCTACAAGTGATGTTAATGGTAGCTGAACCAAAGCACTGACTGTACAAGCCAACGCTTGTAAAACTGGATGGCACTCCTAACCACCTTTTTAAGGACTTGTTCATTGTCTCTAGGCTTTCAACCACTGTTGTTGCTACTTCATACAGCATCACGGGCCAGATTACTAGTCCTTCTCAAAAAATTAGCATATTGTGATGAAGTTCATTATTTTCTGTAATGTACTGATAAAAATTAAACTTTCATATATTTTCGATTTGTTGCACACCAACTGAAATATTTCAGGTCTTTTATTGTTTTAATACTGATGATTTTGGCATACAGCTCAGGAAAACCAAAAATCCCTATCTCAAAAAATTAGCATATCATGAAAAGGTACTCTAAACGAGCTATTAACCTAATCATCTGAATCAACCAATTAACTCTAAACACCTGCAAAAGATTCCTTAGGTTTTTAAAAACTCCCAGCCTGGTTCATTACTCAAAACCGCAATCATGGGTAAGACTGCCGACCTGACTGCTGTCCAGAAGTCCATTATTGACACCCTCAAGCAAGAGGGTAAGACACAGAAAGAAATCTCTGAGCGAATAGGCTGTTCCCAGAGTGCTGTATCAAGGCACCTCAGTGGGACGTCTGTGGGAAGGAAAAAGTGTGGCAAAAAACGCTTCACAACCAGAAGAGGTGACCGGACCCTGAGGAAGACCGTGGAGAAGGGCCAAATCCAGCCCTGGGGGGACCTGTGGAAGCAGTGGACTGGGCTACAGGTGCCACATTCCCCAGGTCAGGCCACTTTTGAACCAGAAACAGCGGCAGAAGCGCCTGACCTGGGCTACAGGAAAGCAGCACTGGACTGTTGCTCAGTGGTCCAAAGTACTTTTTTTGTATGAAAGCAAATTTTGCATGTCTTTCGGAAATCAAGGTGCCAGAGTCTGGAGGAAGACTGGGGAGAAGGAAATGCCAAAATGCCTGAAGTCCAGTGTCAAGTACCCAAGGTCAGTGATGGTCTGGGGTGCCATGTCAGCAGCTGGTGTTGGTCCACTGTGTTTTGTCAAGGACAGAGTCAATGCAGCTAGCTATCAGGGGATTTTGGAGCACTTCATGCTTCCATCTGTTGAGAAGCTTTATGGAGATGAAGATTTCACTTTTCAGCACGTCCTGGCACCTGCTCACAGTGCCAAAACCACTGGGAAATGGTTTACTGACTATGGTATTACTTTGCTCAATTGGCCTGCCAACTCTCCTGACCTGAACCCCATAGAGAATCTGTGGGATATTGTGGAGAGAAAGTTGAGAGACACCAAACCCAACACTGTGGATGAGCTTAAGGCCGCTATCGAAGCATCCTGGTCCTCCATAACTCCTCAGCAGTGCCACAGGCTGATTGCCTCCATGCCACGCCTCACTGAAGCAATCATTTCTGCAAAAGGATTCCCGACCAAGTATTGAGTGCATAACTGAACATAATTAGTTGACGGTTGACTTTTTTTGTATTAAAAACACTTTTTTTTATTGGTCGGATGAAATATGCTAATTTTTTGAGATAGGGATTTTTGGTTTTCATGAGCTGTATGTCAAAATCATCAGTATTAAAATAAAAGACCTGAAATATTTCAGTTGGTGTGCAATTAATCTAAAATACACGAAAGTTTAATTTTTATCAGTACATTACAGAAAATAATGAACTTTATCACAATATGCTAATTTTTTGAGAAGGACTAGTAATCTTGGGAGGAGGCTGTGTTGGTAAATCAAGCACTTGAATTTTCCTGGTAGCCCTGACTACCATCTTGCACTTTTGTCATCTGTTTTACATGTTCTGTCTCAAACTTGCATCAAACCACTTGCCTAGGCAATACTGGTTTTTATGTGAGATATGGAAATGGATTGGTTCTGTACCTTCAAGTTGCTGACTGATCCCTTGACAATGACCAAGCTTTTTGACTTTTCGACCTTGAAGGACATTCTAGCCGACTCTACCAGTTTACTTAAGGCTGCAAGTATCCATCTAGCTTGGACATGTGTAGATGTTGTGATATTCAGATCGTCCATAACGCTCCGACTGGATGGTTGCCTTATCCCTGATGCTAACAAGTGGCCTCTTGATTCTGTCTCTACTGCCTTGATTATCAGGTTCATACCCATCACGAACAGGATTACTGATATTGTGCAGTCTGTAACAATTCCCTTCTGCAATGGTCATCACTTTGTGGTGCATTCTGGTGTTGCAAATCTGAGTTGCCCATCAGAATACAGTAGTAGCTATTTATCAGTTTCCAAATGTGCTCTGGGATGAAGTAGTGGTCGAGTGACTTGAAAATCAACTGGTGAGGTATTGAGCCATAAGCATTGGCTGGATCCAACCACATTACTGTCAGACACAGTAGTGTGGTTGGAGCTAGCTCTACTGTATCTGACAGTAGTGTGGTTGGATCTACTGATAAAGGAATTTGTGCTTCTACTGCACATCTTAGACTCTGTGTGCTGAGACTTGAGGTTAAATTTACTCTTCCATAATTGGAGCCTAGTGAACCAAGTGTTCATTCTGAAATGTCATAAGAAAAACTGCATTGTTCAGTTCAGCTAATAACTCCATTTTATTGAATGTGCCTGAACCCCGACCTGACCAAGTGAAGTAACCTCTGATCATAACATATAACCTCATAACACTGCCACCAGAGGCTTGAACAGTGTGTCCAGCACTCATGCACTTCTTTTACCCTGGCATACCTACTGCTCTGAGATAGGATAAATTAGAGCCCAGAAGAGTTTCCATTGCTCTAGAGTCTAATTTTTATTATCTCTAGCAATCTAAAACATTTTATTACTTCTGTCAGGTTATGGCTCATATTGTGTTGAAATGTTAGTTTATTTGTGTGTAGTAAAAGTCAAAATGCTATCATGTTTTTTTTTTTTTTAAGTAAGGTGTTTATATTAAAAACACATTAGGTTATTCCACCCCCAGTGCAGCTAACTGGATTATCAAAGGCTGGTGGTTGCTGCATAGCCTGATAAATAAGGTATAATGATCACACACTCATTCAGCTTTTCTAATGGAAAGAAAAAACACCTAACATTTTATGAAGCATGAAATGACAGGTACATGTGTTTAGAAAACTTTATTTTTAAGTACAGTCATTTACTTCGATTTCTGACTTTGTGCCTGTGCCTTGAGTACTTTAACAACGATTTTCTGCTCCTCAATAAGGAAAGCACGCTTGATCCTGGGAGAAAGACAAAAAAAAAAAAAAAAAAAAGAAAGCTTTACAAAATGCATATATATTGTACATTTTTAAAATGCAAAATCATATTACTTAGTTTAAGTCTAATAAAGACATGGAGAACAAATTCAATATACATCACAACTATTAACAGGAAGAAAAAAATCAAGTTGTCTATGTTCATAATGGACATGAATGCCATCAATGGCCGACTTTTATTGAGACACGTAATGTTTAACAAAAAACACAACCTGGCCAATACATTCCTGTCTTGCAATAAAACTACAAACATTAAATAATTACAACCAAATTTGCAACCAAATTTCCAATGAATGATAATCTAACAGTGAATCTCATTTTCACAGCACAACCTGCTACCTGCACATTCACCTTGCGATAAGTCTGCTGGCACAACCAGATTTCCAATTTTCAGATCATACAAAAGAACCACAGGGTGATTCTCAAAACAAATTCACACTGTACATCACTGGAGCAAGTTCTGCCGTAATTACACATCAATAAATAATGTCAACCCATATCAGAGATTCATACGATGTCTCACGCTCTGTCTCATCTCTCATGCTAATTTGACTCAAGTGAAGCATTAACATCACTGGAATCACACTTCATAAATAGCAACAATCAAAATCTCGCTCAATATAAAAAAAATTAATTGCTGCACACCTATAGATTGCACAAAGTGTAGCGATAAACACCGAAACAGGTTTCTCCCACCATTAGTTTCTCGATTAAGTGTGCAATCACAGCAGTAGAATACACAGAACCAAGGGACTAGTACAGACGCTCCCCGACTTACATTCATCCGTTTAACGTTTTTTTCGATTTTGTGTCCCCCCCCCCCCCCAAGTTAGAGTTTAGACGTACTTACGTAGTACGCTGATGTAATGACGCTGCAGTCATTGTTTAGAAACTACAGACTGAGTGTATAAATACACACACACACTCACACACACACATTATATAGTGTGTTACCCTTGTGTTAAGACGTTGTCTCTGTGATCTTTGCATTTACACTGTTTTGCAGACTTTTGTAACCCTAAGCAAATATGGTTGGTCAGAAGTGTAAGCCTACTAGCATGGGTGCAAGTCTCATACACAGATGAATTAACTATCTGCTCAGATCGGCATAATCTAATCCATACTCAGTTAAGCAAAGAGCTGTAAAATGAATGAAAACCAGAATCCACAAATTACAGAAGAATTACAGATATTTATTACCTTTTAGCAGAACCTAAGAGTGTATATTTATTTTTATATTAATATTCATTAAGATTTGTATTTGTTCTTTGTATACATCTCTTGAATAAAGTTTACTTACTTACTTACACAGAAGAAACACTCCTCTTTGCTGGGATTCACATCAGTGCAAGCTGTGTCCTAAACGAGTTCAAGGACACCCTTGTGCACTTGAAAGACTGGAAGTCTGTATAACCCACAGCAAGTACACTACTTTCGCAAGTACACTACTTTCGATATTGAGCACCTCACATATCATAAGCGTTGATTGGCTGTTTTAAGCTTCATGTAAACTGAGAGTATAAATAAGTGACTTATTTGAAATTAATGTTGATATTTTACAATGTTATGTTTATAATAATTGATTTAGGGGTGTTTTATGAGAAACGGTAATGGTATTTATGGATGTATAGTACAGTACACGCTCGGCTGTCCGGAACCAATTAAAAACATAAGTCGGGGAGTGTCTGTATAGTCCAAAACCAGTCACTCGGTAAACAACCTTTGCTTGGAACATGGTGGGAGGGGTGAGTAGTCCCAGTTGTAACTTAGAAACATGTGCTTAATGAGTGAGGCCACCTGCAGTATAGGCTCCTGCTACATTAGGTCTTTCCTCATCCCAGCCAGACCCACACCAGACATCCAATTATATGCTTGAGTAATAAAGACCCAATCTTAACCACTGCTTCTCATACAACTAACCTAAAAAGCTAAGTCATTGGTGCACTTTGTTAAGGCAACCAGAAGATAATATGCTAATAAGCAGCCAAAAAAGAGTTCACTGAAAACATTGATATACTCTTACCTGTCACGCACACATTTGGCACACATGGAACCACCATAGGCTCTGCTTACGTGCTTCTTGGTCTTTGAGAGTCTCATTAGAACCTGAGGTCTCACTGCACGGATCTGTAAAAAAAAAAAAAAAAAAAAAAGATGCAAATAAAAACCTGAAACTTCTGAGTACACAACACAGCAACAGTCAAATGTATACAGGAGGCCCTTGACTATTCGCGGTTTTGCACTCACAGTTTGAGTATTAGCGGACTGCCAAGCAACTGACATGTCACTTGAATTCAGCTAATGACTGTCCTCCTTCCTGCTGATTGGTTGAGATGATGTAACGCCCCCTTTTCCTCATTCACGCACAAGTTGTCAATGAGCCCTTTTACTTCTGTATGTTTTAATTACCAGTTAAGCTCTATGATGTCACTCAAACACTGTGCGTCTTCTCTGGCTAAGCGATAGAAAATGCTGGATGTCTCTTCTGAAGAAATAAAACTTTCTCCTGAAGAAACGCCAGTCTCCTCTGAACTGTTGTATTAAAGTCTTTTCCAATTATTATTCCAGTACAGTATCTAAGTTAATGTTTAGAATGTTTGTGCGTGAGATTTTATGTTCTGTAACAATACCAAAAGGATAAACTTTATTACTGTACTCTTCATGTCCTTTTACATTGAACTTGGAGTGACGTCTCCAAGATGGTGCTGCCTAGAGAGCGACGTCGCGGAGTTCTCGGAGTCAAATTGTTTCTTTGTTCTTTTTAATTTGTTTTATTTGTTGTTTTGCACTACACTCGTCTATGACCGGTCGACCCTACTACAGCTATGAGCAGCTTCAGCAACTAAGCATGCAATAACTCCTATCGTGAGCTAATATGCTATGGTAGCTCAATGCTAGCCACACCCCAGCTAAGCCAAACTTTAACACAAGCAGTCTTAACCATATTAAATATTACAATTAAATATAATTAAATGTTATTAAATACCATAATATTAAATGTTAAGGGAAGATATACATCTGAACTTAAGTCCAATCGACATACTCATCCACATGTTTTATATTATGGGCATGGAGCTATGACAGCTTCTCATCAAGCGTTTCCAAAACTGTGACAGCACCTCCCTGGATAAACTTTCTTGAAATCTCAACCACATTCAAGTATCACATCCCAAGTGCCGAAGAGTGACCAAACTGACATAAAGCAAAACTTACACCACGCAGTCTACCAGGGCAGATTCCACATGCTGACTTGGGAGCCTTGCCAGTCTTCTTGGTGTAGAGATACACGATGCGGTTACCAGGGGTCCGGGATCTGGTGGTGAAATAAAGTAATATGTAAATCCGGTATCGATGACAAACGATGAGCTCGATAGGATACTCAATGACAGGGTAGGGTGTTGCTGTCACCCTCTTAATGACCATTGCTTTCTTCCAGCACATCCCAAGGTGCTAACGTCTACTTGTACAACAGTGTCTTATCATTAATTACACCTTGGATTTATTAACAGATACTGCAAAACTTGAGAATAACAAGAGTTCTAGAGGCACTGATAACCCACAATGCTTTTCTTTAGACCTGATACCTGCACAAACTAAGCAGTAATACCCATGTTTTATGTGTTTAGTTCTTGGTGTAATGTACGAACACTTCTATGAGTGTTACTGTGTATACATGGAGATGATGAAGGGAAAATGATTGACTGCTACTCACAGTCTAGTCTTGTTGGAAGTCGTGTTGTAGGACAACCTACGGCGGTAAGTCAGGCGCTGAACCATCTTGACCTGGAAAATAATAGTAGTTTATAAGAACTTATCTTTTTCCTTTCCGCCACCCCTCCCCCCCCCGTTTTCCAGGGGTTGCCAATTCGTATGTTTTGATTTGTCATAGGGTTTTAGGTCGGATGCCCTTTCTGACACAACCCTTTAGCAAGAGACAGAAACACGCTGATGGCTTTTGCAGCTCCTCTTTACAAAAGTCTGCAATGGATCTTTTACATGAACCTCTCACCATAGACAGTGAGAGACATGGCCCACCTTTGATGGCCCAGTTAGCTGCACTGGGGGGGGGGGGCAGTGACAACCTTGTGGAGGGTGGGACTCGAACCCCCAACCTTAGGATTAGCGATCCAGCACCTATTACCACCAGGCCACCACTGCCCCAAAGAGTAGTTTATAAGATTTAAATTATGAACAATTTCAACCACAATCAATCACATATGATGCCAATGTTATGCTAAATTTCAGCAATATATTATACTTCCCTTTCACATTATAAAACAACGGTGTGTTTTCTACCATTTACAGTATAACATTTAACAATAAATAATGAAAAAAGAACACTTTTTACATCACTACGGCTTACACCGTAAGTTACACCGGCTTTAGCTAACTAGCTCACATTTTGACTAGCACTCAAACAGAGAAAATAAAAAGCTTCCTGACAGGACAACTAAATCAATATCATAAAAGTTTACTTCTTTACAGGGTTTATAACATATATCAATAAACGCTATTTATATACGACGCTCCAAAACCAAAGATTACAAGCGATAAGTTTTTCAATTCTTGCGCGAAAAAACAGAATCCGCCATACCTGGTATCACCGAAACGGAAGAGGAAGACAAAGAGAAAGGGTGAAAGTTGAAAGTCCCGATAACCGGAAATGTTTTAATTTTTGAGATTATCAATTTAAAAGTCCCTGGAAACGATTCAAAAATTAAACCTAATATTTAAAACAAATTTTCATAATAATAATAATAATAATAATAATAGTTGTAAAAAAAAACAAGCCTGAATGCCAAATACACACCTTCATCGGTGAGGCAGGTGGGCCTGGTAACATATATTTTTTAAGTTTTTATCATTAGCAAACTGATATAAAATCAACAATAACGTTTATTACTGGCACAATTGTTGACCACCCGATCTGGTTTGAGTATTTAAAGGAACACTTGAGGTGGATGAACTACAACAGGAGATGACCACTCCAGATAATTTTCTTTAACTCACTAGTATTGATGAGCCTATGAGTCCAGGTGGAATAACAGAAAGGGTACGAAAGCATGTGCAGATCAACTAGTGGGGGTTTTCACAGGCCAGACCATCGCAGGTCTCACACAATCGTTCACATTCACACCTCGGTGTAGGGCTGCCGATCCAGGGAAGTTACCATTTTGTAGTCGATAAACCAAAAATTAGTATTCGTAATAGACAAAATTAGTACAGTACTCAAATTAGGTTTCCACAAAATTACATATAGTATGGACATACAGGTTATCTTTGTCAAATTTTACTGTATTTTGTATTAATAATGAAACAACAGCATATTTGAGAAAAACATGTTTATTAGACAATAAATATGTATTTATTGGTATTATATAACCCCCAGTGCAGCTAACTGGGTTATCAAAGGCGGGCCATGTCTCTCACTGTCTATGGTGTGAAGCATGTAAAAGAACCATTGCTGACTTTCGACAAGAGTAGGCTGCAAAGCCGTCAGCGTGTTTCCGCCCTGCGTTGATCTGGCGAGCTGTCCAGGGTGTACTCTGCCCTCACCCGAAGTTGGCTGGGATGGGCGCTAGCCTCCCCGTGACCCTGGTTGGGATTAAGCGGTTACAGAAAATGAACTGAAAAAACTGGTATTATATACACATATGCATATACATCAGTCAGGGGATGGGGGTGGGGGTGGTGATGATCCTACTTAACGAAATTCGGTGGTCGCGTGTGGATTTCGATCCCAGTTAACCGCGGAAAGTGAGGGATCCATGTATTCTGAAATTCTTGTTTCCTTTTCGTCGCTATTTCGGGTTTCCCGCAACCATTCACGGAGTGTATGTAAGATAGCCACTGATTCGTGGAAATCGACCTACCTTGCTGCCAATTAACAAATCACGTGTTAAAATACAACAGTAACTTCCTGTGAGATTACCGCGAGACTTGGCTAGGTAAACATGTAAACACAGATCGAATTTGATGCAATTCAGCAAAATTATTGATCAAATATTGTCAAATAAAATTGAAAGGAGTATATTTTCCTGAAAGTTTGAAATTCGTATTAATTCGTACAAATTGGCAGCCCTGTTGGGGTGACTCTGGGATTAACTTACTGTGCACATGTTTTTGGTCTGTGGGAGGTAACCGGAGGTATATATATATATATATATATATATATATATATATATATATATATATATATATATATACTTTAGGGGACTTTTTTTTTACCCAAAGCACTTCACCTGAACTTCTGGTCTGGTACCTTCTGAGTAGTAGGATGACTCTTGGTGACCTGCCATGAGGGATGATGATGGTGAAACCATGAAGGATAATGCCTTGATTATCATCTTCATAGAGGTTTTCTTGGTAAGGATAGTGCAGTGGTTTGCCATTACCTTCTGCATGATGTGAACCTACAGGCAATTTAGAACGGCCAATTAACCTACTGTGCATGTTTTTGGACTGTGGGAGGAAACTGGAGTACCTGGAGGAAACCCACGCAAGCATGGGGAGAACATGGACGCTCCACAAAGAGATGCCCAAGCTGGAAATTAAACCCAGGCCTTCTTGCTGTGCGGCTGACGTGCTCACCACTACGCCACCGTGCCGCCCACATCTGAACTTCACTTCAGCTAATTCTGCTGAGGGACTTTTAATTTGAAACGCGTCGTTGCCACTAGCTAGCACAACTACAAACATGAACCACTGGAATTAGCAGCTAGGTACAGTACTGTACATGTAATCTTATAAGACTTCCGGTAAGTTATGTAGTGTTCGAAGACTCTTATTAAAAAAAAAACATGAATAAATCTCTGTGAGATGGACTGTGGGGTTAAATGTAGACCGGAAGGTTTTTGGTCTGCGGTTGATGTCTGGATAAAGAAGCCTCATGTAGTGAATAAGCGGTTGTGTGGAGTAACAGAGACTGAATACAGAGATGTGAGCTGTCGGGAGGCGCTCGAGCTCTGTCTCTGCAACATCACCAACATTAATCTGCACGAATTTCCGCACATTTTCAGCTTTCTACACGTGCACACTGCTGTCACGGACCTCCACACTGCACCAGCATGGAGTGTAGGCGGAAGGAGTATCATCCCTAAAACAGGTCTCCAGAGTAATGCAGCTCAAGTCTACAAGGAGATTGTTGTTAAAGGTGAGAGAGGAGACTCACACTGTACGATTAATTTTCTATTTATTACTTTATATCGGCTTGTTTATGTTAGATCATTGCAATCTTTCATATAATCCTCCAGATCTGAATGGACACACAGTGACATTTCTACCAATTGAAGAAAACCCTGAAGGTCTTGCCATTCTGAGGGAAAGTAATGTTTATCAGATCCAGCTCCAGGAAAAAGCAGATGATTGGTGAGTGCCTTCTCTCAGGCTGCATTCATGAGGATTAGACGACAACACCATGCTGGGATCTGACACAGATATAGTTGGAGAGAACCTACTCCCTGATGAGAAACATGCCCTTTATCCTTTAGTACACTTTGTACAAATTTCAGAGGCAAAACTGGCCTCAAAGGCTGGACTAGATTTCAAAAGGTCCTCTTATTTGAAAAAATCCTCTGATCATAGGATATTTTGTGTGACAAGTGTCAAACTCAAAGCCTGTGGGCCAAATACAACCCATCAACTAATTTTATGTGGCTCAGAGCTTTCAAACGATAGAGTTATTGAACATTCTTTTCATTGACCACAACTATGAAACCCAATTCAACATCCTTCCACTAGGTGGCGGTAGTCACTAGTGATGGAGTCACTTTTGGAGTTGATGTTCAGTGATTAGAGGCAGTGGTGGCCTAGTGGTAAAAGGTGTTGGATTGCTGATCCTAAGGTTGGGGGTTCAAGTCCCTAAGGTTGGACATTGCCAACCCCCCCACCACCCCCCACCCCAGTACAGCTAACTGGGTTATCAAAGGCCGGCCATGTCTCTCACTGTCTATGGTGTGAGGTTCATGTAAAAGAACTAAACAACAAACAACTCTTTATTGTCAAAGTACATTACATACATTGAAATTTCCTTTGTGCGCTAGGCACCTGTCGCCACTGTGCAGCGTCAGTTATTGCGTTGTTCTATCCTTTTGATGCTGAGCGCCAAGCAGGAAGCAACAACTGCCAAATTTTAACGTCTTATGGTATGACGCGGCCGGATTCGAACTCCGACCTACCGGAGGATAAAGCGGACGCTCTACCAACTGAGCTAAATCCCCGGTTTGACTGACTTTCGACAAGAGCAGCTGCATAGCTGTCAGTGTGTCTCTGCCCCCTGGTTGTGTCAGGAGGGGCATCCGACCTAAAAACCTATGATAAACCAAAAATGTGAATTACAGATTCGCTGTGGCGAGCCTTGAGAACAAGGGAACAGCCGAAAGGAAAAGAAGAAGAAAGAAGACATTCAGTGATTATTTGGCTCTTTTTCACTTATCCCTTAACATCCGAGGATGTCGTTGGAGCACCTTCATGGCGAGACTTGGGCTGATTTGGCCTGGCTGAGCCCATCCCTCTCCAGATCGTAGAAACACGCTGATGGCTTTGCAGCCTACTCTTTACGAAAGTCAGCAATGGTTCTTTTACATGCCTCTCACCATAGACAGTGAGAGATATGGCCTGCTTTTGATAACCCAATTAGCTGCACTGAGGAATTTGGCTCTTGATCACCTTTAAATTTAGTGAGAAATGTAACACGCCTATTTTATGTGGAAAAAAAGCATGACGGTATCACCACTCCACCACAAGTATGATGGAAACTACAGTTATCTGAAGAAAAATACATATTTTCTGACATTACACTTGAGCCAGAGTCAACAGGGAACGTTCTGGTAATAAACTTAACCAGGTTCTGAACTGAGACAGAACAAACATAACTAAAAGTAGAATAAAATGAGATATGACTTCTTTGAATTCATGAAGCTCATCATGAAATACAAATTGTACACTTGAATGTAATGTCAGTTTTGTACAGGTGATCATGCTTGGTTGCTCTTGATTATTTAGACAAGGGGTGTGCAAGCTAGGGCAAAAGAAGAGAAACAGAAGGGATGACCTCTTCATGAACTCCGTGACCCTCTTTGGCTGGCAGACCTGGAATTTTTAGCTGATCTTGCTCATCTGAGTGCACTGTACAAAATCCTACAAGAGAAAGAACATCTGGTGCCACACCTGTATGCGCGCACACAACTTTCTGTGTAAATCTCCGCCTGCTTGAGACACAACCGTGGGGCCGGTGACGTAGTGGTTAGCACGCTGGGCTCACAATCGGGAGGGTGTGAGTTCAAATCCCAGTTAGACCCCCACTGTGCTAAGACCCCTGGGCAAGGTCTTAACCACAAGTGTGCCTCTGTTCACCCAGCAGTATAAATGGGTACCAGTAAAAATATACTGGGAAGGTAACCTGTGATGGACTAGCGTCCCATCCAGGAGGAGTTGAACTCCGAATTGCTTCACGCTACAGAAACCGGGGATAAGCACCGGCCTGATGAGCCACTATGGCTCGGGTGTAAAAAGCCCAACAGACTTTACCTACCTACCTACCTACCTACCTACCTTGAGACACAACTACGAAGCTTGAATGCTGCGCACTTCCCCACGCTGTCTGAAATCAAGTCTGCCTTTCCAAAGGTCGATCTTTCTGCCAAAAAGTAGAAATATGTGTCTGTGATTGTATCGCTTGTGACACAACTCAACCAGCGTTTTCAAGATTTTTCTGCCATTGAAAAACAAATCAAGTTCTAAACTCTCTTCCTCGTGGATGCAGAAGAATTGCAGTTAGAATTGATTGAGTGCAGTGCAATTTCAGTTGAAAAGTTAACATCAGCTTCTCTCGCTCCTTGACTACTATCGGAGTTTGGATAATGCCGAGTTTCCTCCAATGAGATGCCACGCATAAAGAATGATGAGCCTGTTTGGTTCAACATACAGTACATATGTGAACAAACATTTACTTTGTTAAAACACAACAAAAACAGTCTGAGAACCAGAATGACAGATAGCCATTTCTGTGAAGTTCTTCGTGTTGCAACCACCAAAGTTTCTCCTGACATGTCAACCATTCTTCATTCCAAAGGATAGCATCATTGCTCCCACTGAGTGCAATGTTCTTCACATTATAGGTGAGTTAGAAATACACACAGTATTCGTGTGTTGATCATGTTGATATGTGTGGCTTGGCTCTTTCACTGGATCACTGATCTTAAGGTTGGGGGTTCGAGTCCCACCCTCCACAAGGCTGTCACTGTCCCCCCAGTGCTACTAACTGGGTTATCAAAGGCCGGCCATGTCTCTCACTGTCTGTGGGGAGAGATTCATGTAAAAGAACCATTGCTGACTTTCAACAAGAGTAGCTGCAAAGCCATCAGTGTGTTTTTGCCCCTTGCTAAAGCATTGTGTCAGGAAGGGCAGCCGACGTAAAAACCTACGCCAAATCAAACGTGCGAATCAGATGATTCCCTGTGGCGACCCCTGAAAAAGGGAAAAAGCCGAAAGAAGGAGAAGTAGTAGTGCGGCCCTGCCCTTTATTCATTTTTCTGTATTTTGCCCTCACTAAAAAACTTTGGACACTCCTGCTTTAGATGTTTACTGTGATGTTTCATCCCCATCTCCATAAGTGTAGGAAAAGAAACTTCATTATTCAGAATTTCTTGTCGAAATATCCTTTTAGCCATGTGTTCTCTTCAGTTCACGCATCCCATTCAGGATCAATCGTCTTCTTTTCCTTTCGGCTGTTCCCCTCAGGGGTCGCCACAGCGAATGATCTGCCTCCTTTCACCCTATCCTTTGCATCTTCTTCTCTTACTCCAACTATCTTCATGTCCTTCTTCACCGCATCCATAAATCTTCTTTGGTCTTCCTCTAGGCCTTCTGCCTAGTAGTTCCAACCTCAGCATCCTACTAACAATATAATCACTATCCCTCGTCTGTACATGTCCAAACCATCTCAATCTAGCCTCTCTGACTTTGTCTCCAAAACCTCTTACATGTGCTGTCTCTCTGATGTACTCATTCCTGATCCTATCCATCCTCATTACTCCCAAAAGAAAACCTCAACATTTTCATCTCCCATTCAGGATCAGTATAAATCCAATTTATTTTGTCAGGCAGTGGAAGCCTAATGGCTGCAGAAGCAACTTTGGGACGGAAAGGTTGCTGGTTCAATTCTCGAACCGGCAAGGAAAATGTATGGCATGGGGGGTGGGGGGGCATGGGGCATGAGCTGTACTTTTTCTTCCTCCACATAAATGGCTGAGGTGCCCTTGTTCAAGGCACCTAACCTCTCGCTGTTCTCTGGGCACTCTCACTGTGTGTGGCAGCCTGCTGTACCGAGTGTATGTGTCTGCTCACTTTGGATGGGTTAAATGCAAAGGAAATCATTTCCCTTATGGGATTAATACAGTATACAGTTGGCCCCCTACTTACGAAACCCACTGGGTATGAAAACTCCAGGTTACAAAAAACATCTTCCTAAGTGGCTATGAAGTATCTTGGCTTGTTTGGAGATCATTGCAGCATTATATTTTGTTATCGCCGAAACCCCTCTACAATCGGGACGATAATGAAGTAGAAGGAGACCTTAAAGTGACGGAGGCGATTATTTCGGCACGATATTGAAGCAGAAGTGCTTCATTGAACAAGACCTCCAATCTCTTAAGGAAGCAAGTTAATATTGAATGAGGACCTCTGATCTTTCAAACAGGTACTGTAATTCCGATTTAAATAAAACATCCTGTCCATTTAAGCATTTACATAGAATTGTTCCATCAGCTGCGTGTTGCGTGTGGGCGGAGCCCGCATTCGGCAAAACACACAATAGAGACATAGTTTTGTGGGTGTTTGTGTGTGTGTGTGTCTGTGTGAGAGAGAGAGTTAGAGAGAGACTGCCTACAGAGTCAGTCAGAGATGAAAGGAGGCTTAACTCTTTAGTTTTAGTTTAGTTTTTTAAGTTGTTTAATTCAGTAAATGGTCAATAAATGTGGCGCGCTCGCCGAATGTGAGCAAAACGCGGCTCATCTGGACCTCCAATCCCTCAAGGAATCAAGTTAAAGTTGAGTTTGGACCTCCGATCTGTCAAGCAGGGAATGTGCTTTGAATTCCCCTTCTTAAAATGCTACAGCGTCCTGCATGTAGGTGGAGCTGCATTCAGCGGAGCGCCACAATACACATTTAATGTATTGTGAGTGTGTGTGTGAGAGAGAGAGAGAGAGAGAGAAAGACCGTGTTGTGTGTGTGTGTATGTGCATTTAATAATGTTTAATAATGGTTTAATTAATAAATATGTTAATAAAATGGTTTAATATGTTAATAAAATGTTTAAATGGTTTAATAAATAATTTTCTTTCACGTTTAACACGGACAGTGAGTTGTCGACTTCCGACTGCTTTTGGTTCCGGCAGACCGGTCGTAAATCGATCTGGTCGTATGTCGACTTTCCATCCAAATACACTGACGCCAAACAAAAACAGATTAAAAAAATCTTGCGCATTTAAATCTATAACATCTATTTTCTATTCCACGTCACTGTGACACGCAGTGGAGAGCCAATCCTTTCTGTACTCCACTGTGTGGGTGGGTCCGATAGCTTCAAACTTCAATTTTATTGTATTATAACAACAGCCACAGAGTGCGTGTGGTGTTTGAGTAAATAGATAAATTCCCCTCGTTTTGATCTTCTCATTTCCACGAAGCCAAGCACAGCTGGCAAGCAAACACAAATGGACAGACATGGAAAAAGTTCAACCCGCAGAGCAGCTGATTGCCAAAACCTGGGACGTGCTTCTGTCACATAAACACTGCAGCGTGTGAGTCCAATAAAATTAGAGTTTCAAGGTATCAGATCCGCCCACACAGAAAGGATTGGCTCTCTGCTTCGTGCCACAGTGATGTGACATTGAAAGTAGATGCGGTTAGAACAGTGAAGTTCTAGTTAGAACGTGAAGCTGCATCATCTCCTGCTTGGCCTTTTAAGATGCTGGCGATGGCGGCAGCACAAACAACTGTCGTACGCAACACTCGCACTGCACTGCCATGAATCATGCTTCACCACTTTTGCGGTCGTAAAGTCGATCAGACATAACTCGCAGAGGTCGTAAGTCGACGACTCACTGTATTTCATACAAAATTGGTGTACTTTTATAATTTTTAAAGGGTTTATGGGGTAGTCTTGGGAGCCTTGGAACGAATCGGGCGTTTTACATGTAAAATGCGCCTTTACTTCCGAAAAAGGCTCTGGAATGGATTAATTTCATAAGTAGGGGGCCGACTGTATCAACATTTTAGGTGATAAACCTCCATGCGTACTAAAGGTTTCTTACCTTTTACTGGTTCCTTTTAGCAATTTGCTGCTCCCATCCATTGTCATCCTTTGATTTATTTATTTATTTTTCTTTTTCTTTTATGAAGGATTTCATGAACAGCATCCGGTTTTTGATGTAAAAGCCTGAACTTTGTGCCAAGCAGTTCTGCTCGGATGTTGGCTTGAAGTGGTCTTCACAGACAGTATTGTGCATGACAGGAAATGGTTTCAGAGTATTTCCTGTACCTATATTATGCTATGTTATGTATTCCACAATTTCTGTGCTTCTTGTTGGTGCAGCCGTAAGCTTTGCACGTCACCATTTTCTTAGCGACCCAGTGCTGCACTGGCCGAAAATGTGTTATCTTAAACTGGTGTCTGTTGCACACAGGCACTACCAGGGCAGAAACAGTCAAATTAAGCAGGCAACATGTTGGTGTGAATGTCTAGTGGTAGTAGCTGTATAGCACCACTTTTCATGAACTTGACCAGAGGCAAGGACGGACATTTCCTGACGGAACCACTGATGTCATATGTGATTGTTTTAAAGAGCTAGTAATGAAAGTTCACCATGCATACCCTTTGAAAAGATTCCCCGTATGATTATGATTATCAGTCTAGGTGTTTGGTGTTGCTTACCTGTCAGTGGTTGTAGTGTTGTGGCTTATCAGTGTATTTCTCGAGTCACTTTTGGATATGAAAAGGATAGATTTGGGGATTTTTGGTATGTTTGGAGAGTACTGGGTTTGGGTTTGTTCTCCCCAAGTGTGCCTGTTCTTAAGTAGAATTAATTACCACCGCATTTTAAAAAATTCCCAAAGATTAGGAAACTTTGCAGGAGTATTTATCCCTCTTGAATGAAACATCTAAACGCAGCTTACAGACTGCGAATTTGGTATTTACGTTGTTATATATCATATTAAATAGTAATGTGGCTCAAAAATCTACAGCAGGGTTACAATAAAAGACCTGCGACGTAGGCTCAGGACGAGTCACAAGGCAAGTCACAAAATCAACTAGGCGATCAAGCTGCTGTGATTTTCCTTCGTGGTCCGAGTTCTTGTGCAACCTATGTACAGGGATTCCACGCTACTTTGCGCTTTAATTCATGCTGCTTAAGTGCATCCTGTTTTTTTTAAAATTATATTCATTGAATTAAAAAAATAAGGAAACTAAGGAAGCATAGGGGGAAAAATTAAGGAAAATGCCACAAAAACAAAGCCAATTATGCAAAAAAAAAAAAAAAAAAAAAAAAAAACTAAACAAAAAACAACCCAATACCTCCCATCAAAACTACTTACATTTTTGTGCAGCTGAATGCATGCATGCGCGTCTGTATGTGTGTCTTCTTCATCTCATGCAATACCATTTGTGTGTGTCTGTCTGTGTGTGTGTGTGTGTGTGTGAGTGTGTGTGTGTGTGTGTGTGTGTGTATTTATATTTATTTACATTTTTATTTACATCTTACGTCAGTCGGGTGAGGGGGGGTTGGTTTGATCCTACTTCATGGAATTTGGTGGTCATGGTGGGATCTTGGTCCCAATTAACTGTGGAAAGTGAGGGATCCCTGTATTATTATTATTATTATTACAACATGCTCTGAAATATCTTGTGCGGTTTTTTTATTGCACCCTAGAAATGCAGATCTGTGCATAGCTGGAAAAAATAAGATGATTGAAGTTTAACAGCAGTACTATTGCTTTATGTTCACTTGACATCGTTCTCATTATCAGTACAGTAGGCCCTTGACTATTTGCGGTTTTGCACCCACGGTTTGAGTATTCACTGACTGCCGAGCAACTGGCACGTGATTCAAATTCAGCCAATGGCTACCCTCCTTTCTCCTGATTGGTTGAGCTGATGTCCCACCCCTTTTTACTCATTCGCGCAATGTCAATGAGCCTCTTTTTTGTGTGCGTTTTAATTACTTGTTAAGCTTTATGATACCACTCAAATGCTATGGGTCTTCTCTGGCTAAGCGATAGAAAATGCTGGATGTCTCTTCTGAAGAAATAAGACTTTCTCCTGAGAAACGACGGTTTTCTCTGAACTGTTGTATGGAAATCTTTTTCAATTATTATTCCAGTACAGTACCTAAGTTCATGTTTATGCGTGAGATTTTATGTTCTGTAGCATGTTTAACAAACGATACCAAAAGGATAAACTTTATTACAGTACACTTCATTTCCTTTTACATTGAACTTGTAGTGACATTTCCAAGATGGCGCTGCCCAGAGGGCGACGTCGCGGAGTTCTCAGAGTCAAATTGTTTCTTTGTTCGTTTTCATTTGTTTCATTTGTTCATGTTTTGCTGTATGCTCGTCTATGACCGGTCGACTCTACTACAGCTATAAGATCGGAGTATCTTCGGGCATGTATAACTAAACACGTTCAACTGGGCTTGTTAGCCGGGATGCGGCTATCAGAGCTAATATGCTATGGTAGGCAGCTCAATGCGAGCCGCACCCCAGCTAACAAGAAGCCTAGGCGGGAAGGGGCCGAACGACGACTCCAGCACTTGGGATTACAGGGGATGAAGGCTGTGTTGCCGGCTGGAGCAATCGCCTCATCGGGTGTACTCTCCTCGATCCATGTTTCACAGAGACACAGTCCTGTAGATCTCTCTGCGCTGCAATCTGAGCATGAAGCTCATCCATCTTGTTTCACAGGGACTGAACATTTTCAAATAGTATGGCCGCAAGTTCTAACCAAGCCTCTGAGAACTCCGCCTGGGCTTCGCCGGTAACCGCTAGCTAACTGCTAGCATTGATCTGCCATAGCATATAAGTTCAAGATAGAAGTTGTTGCGTGATTAGTTACCCGAAGCTGAAGCTGCTCATAGCTGTAGTAGGGTCAACTGATCATAGACGAGCATAGTGCAAAACATGAACAAGCAAATAAAACAAATTAAAACGAACAAAGAAACAATTTGACTCTGAGAACTCAGCGACGTTGCCCTCTAGGCAGCGCCATCTTGGACACGTCACTCTAAGACATCACTCCAAGTTCAATGTAAAAGGACATGAAGCGTAATAAAGTTTATGCTTTTGGTATCGTTTGTTAAACATGCTACAGAACATAAAATCTCACACACAAACATTCTAAGAATTAATTTAGGTAGTGTACTGGAATAATAATTGAAAAAGACTTTAAAACGAGTGCTTTACAAGAATATATGCTGTATAATGTTTTATCATCAATAAAAATAAGAGTAAAAAATGAAAAGTTTTTCTTAATCATTACTATATTTTACTACATTAATACTGTATTAATGAGTAAGACTGTCTATAGAATGTGTTTAAGAAGCATATTTTAGCGCATATAATAGATACACAGTATTTTACTTCCGGCTGCTCATTCGCGCATGTGATGTGATACATGGGGTTTTACTTCCGGGTACAGAACTCGCGGATTATCTCGATTCGCGGGAGGGCTCGGAACCGAACCCCCACGAATGTCGAGGGCCTACTGTATTGCAAACATCAGTGTCACAGAAATGTTTGAGTTGTATTGTGTTCATCCCTGTCATGACCTGCCTCCAGAGTTATTTTAAATTCTTGACTGTATATTCCTCTTTTCTTTAGGATATTGTCTGTTCATGCTCTGAAACCTGATCAGTGGTATAGTGATGGTGTAGCTTACCCAAGACTCACCTGGCTGACATCAGATCTTCTCCCTAAACTAGCACGCTGGGCTACAGAGAGAAAAGCCACAGAGTTCAAGAGTACTCTGTCTCTCATTCCTGTTGAGAAGTACAGCCTACTCTACCAGAAGCTGAAAAACAAGTACAAGAAGCTTGTCAAGGTAAAGAAATGTTAATCAGTGAGTAATTTCTCTGTTTGTTTCATATTTTGTATAAAGACGCTCCCCGACTTACGTTCATTTGTTTTATGTATTTTTTAATTTTACATGTAAAGGGAAAAGCTGAAAGGAAAAGAAGATTTTTCAATTTTACGTGTTTTAAAAAGTCAAATTTTGAGTTTAATGTGCTCTCTGTAGTACGAGACATACCTACATTGTAAGATGACGTAATATGCTACTTCCACATGACGCTACGTTCATTGTTTACAAATGACAGACTGAACGTGCCCTTCCTTCTTCCCAGTTCACCGCGTGTTACCCTTTTGTTAAGACGTCATCTCTGTGATCTTTGTGTTTACACTGTTCTGCGGACTTTTGTAACCCTAAGCATTTAATTTTGTACTGTGGTATTTAGTAATAAAATATATGAACATTATACAGCATATACTGTTGTAAAGCACTCGTTTTAAAGTCTTTTTCAATTATTATTCCAGTACAGTACCTCACTTAATTCTGAGAATGTTTGTACGTGAGATTTTATGTTCTGTAGCATGTTTAACAAATGATACCAAAAGGATAAACTTTATTATGCTTCATGTCCTTTTACATTGAACTTGGAGTGACATGTCCAAGATGGCGCTGCCTAGAGGGCAACCTCGTGGCGTTCTCGGAGTCAAATTGTTTCTTTGTTTGTTTGAATTTGTTTTATTTGTTTGTTCATAGTTTGCACTATGCTCGTCTATGATCGGTTGACCCTCCTACAGCATGAACAGCTTCAGCTTCGGTAAATAACTTGTATCTTGAGCAGCTATGCTATGCCCAGGCGGAGTTTTGAGATTTTCCGGCGCTTGGTTAGGAGCTCAATGCTAGCGGTTAGTGGCTAGGCCCAGATGGAGCTCTGAGAGGCTTGGTTAGCACTTCTGGCCATACTATGGACTTGAAAATGTTCGAAAAAAGATGGACGAGCTTCATGCTCAGATTGCAGCGCAGAGGGATCTACAGGACTGTTTTTCTGTGAAACATGGCTCGAGGAGAGTACACCCGATAAGGTGATTATACCAGCCGGCTACACGGCCTTCATCCCCTGCTATCCCAAGCGTCGGAGTCGTCGTTCGGCCCCTTCCCGCCTCGGCTTCTTTGTTAGCTGTGATGCGGCTAGCAGAGCTAGTATGCAATGGAGCCGCATCCCAGCGAACAAGCCAAGTTGAGCGTGCTTAGTTATAACTTGGCAGTGTATAACTAAGCAGAGTTGACATGCTATGGTAGGCACCATATGGTAGACTGAACATTTTCAAGTAGTATGGCCGGAAGTGCTAACCAAGCCTCACAGAGCTCCGGGCTTAGCCGGTAGCCGCTTGCTAACTGCTAGTATGGAGCTCCGGGGCATAGAATAGATAGAAGATAGAAGATTATTGCATGCTTAGTTGCCCGAAGCTGCTCATAGAAGTGCATAGTGCAAAACATGAACAAACAAATTAAACAAATTAAAACGAACAAAGAAACAATTTGACTCTGAGAACTCCTCGACGTCGCCCTCTGGGAAGCGCCATCTTGGACACGTTACTCCAACTTCAATGTAAAAGGACATGAAGAGTACTGTTAAACATACTACAGAACACAAAATCTCACACATAAACATGAACTTAAGTACTGTACTAGAATAATAATTGAAAAAGATTTTAATACAACAGTTCAGAGAAAGGAGAAAGTCTTAGTTGTTCAGAAGAGACATCCAGCATTTTCTATTGCTTAGCCAGAGAAGACACACTGTTTGAGTGGTATCATAGAGCTTAACTAGTAATTGAAACACAGAAAAAAGAGGCTCATTGACAACTTGTGCGCGAATGATTAAAAAGGGGCGGGACATTAGCTCAACCAATCAGCAGAAAGGATGACAGCCATTGGCTGAATTTGAATCACGTGCCGGTTGCTGGGCAGACCGTGTGTACTCAAACCGCGAGTGCAAAACCGCGAATAGCCTACTGTAATGTTGGTATTATTTGATATATTTGATATTATTTTACAAAGTTATGTTTATAATAATCGATTTAGGGGTGTTTTATGAGATACGGTAATGGTATTTATGAATGTGTAGTACAGTATGAACGTCACTGGAACATACAGTAACAACTTACGTTTTTTTTCACCTTGCGTTCGGCTGTCCGGAACCGAACTAAAACATAAGTTGGGGAGCGTCTGTAGTTTAATGCTAGGAAAGGGTAAAGATGGTTGATTAAGGCTTAGCACAGGGGAAAAAATGCTATGAGGCTGTTTAAGACTGTGAATGCTTGTGTGTTACCCTGGGTTTACACTGGGGCATGATGTCCCTCATTGCCATGATTTGAGAGAGTCATAATGAACTTGGGGGTTCTCGGGGTTGGATCGTGACGATCGTGACAGAACTTGGTGGATGTGCCTCAAACATGGGTATCGTTTAAGAGTGCAGTAGAACTTAGCAGACCTTAAAAGAGCAGAGCAGAGCAGACCTTGATGCACCATTGTAGAGGATCTTGATGAACTTTGCAACATGATTTTTTTTCCAAGTTTCATCCCTTGGATGCAGCTTGAATCCCTTTTTTACCCCAAGTGTGTTCATTAGTAGTTGAGCTCTGTGCTTTTTTGAATCACTGATATTATGCCCCAGTGTAACCCCAGGGTTAAGTTAATATAACTGTGTTGTAGGTCTGGCCTGAAGTAACCGATCCTGAGAAATTTGTCTTTGAAGATGTTGCCATTGCTACATATCTTCTTGTAAGTTTGACCTCATTAAAAATTTTTCCTCTGTGCTTCACTTTTTAGTTCAGACGTTTGTTTGTACATTGCATATCTTGAGGTTGTACTGCTTATGGCGTACACCCACTTTGCAGCTGTTGTACATCTGTCTATATACAGTACTCCGTGATTCTGATTAGCCATTGTCTCTCTGGGATGAACTTCAAACGTGCCTTAAATAAAGTTTTCAAAACTTTTAAAGAAGTGGTTTTCTTTTTACCAAAAAAAAAAAAAAAAAAAATATATATATATATATATATATATATATATATATATATATATATATATATATATAAAATGTCATATCCAAGTGAAGTACTGAAAGGAAATCAACCTGGCTCGAATGTCACTGCAGGTGTTATGGGGTGAAGAACGAGCTGAAAAAGGAATAACAGCCAGACAGTCTTTTGTGGATCTTGGCTGTGGAAATGGCTTGCTTGTTCACATCTTAAACAATGAAGGGGTATGTCATCACTGTTATTTTCAAGTGTTATGATGTCCAGTAATTAAACCATGCACCTCACTCCCTCAATCCAGTCTGTGACTCACCTTTGCCATTTACTGAGGTCTTCTAATCTACCAAGATGCATTCAGCATTAAAATAAATGACACGGTAGACACCAGGTGAAAAGGATAATGAAACCACCTAGCTCTTCTTTCACCTTTTTAATCATATGCCAGATTAAAACCCTGAACCGTTCACAGTCTCCCACATGCATTCGTGCTCAGATGCTGAAATGTAATCATACATAGTAATCTTGATTTACATGGACTGTTTAATCACAGACTCTTGTTTTTTTTCCCTCTGTCTCGCTCTCTCTCTTCAGCATCCTGGAAAGGGAATGGACCTCCGCAAGCGAAAAATTTGGGATATGTATGGACCCAATACACACTTGGAGGTAAAAGACTTAAAAAAAAAAAAAAAAAGTACAGCGTGAGATGTATTTTGTTCTTCATAAGAAATTGTCAGTAGGTCATCAGCTGCACTCAGAAGCTATTTTGCACTTAAGGCTGATTGCCATTTTCCACCACACTTTTATGATTATTTGTTAATAGCATGTTATTGAACCAATTATTAATCTAACTGAAATTGTTTAATTTGCTCTGGTTTGTGAACACTTTTATAAGCCACTTGTATTGACTGAAGAATGGTTGAAATTTGCGTGCACAGTGTGTTAATGGCAGTTTAACTAAACCCTTTTCAAAACTAAAAAAGAATATGTAATCAATTGAATTGCTAACACTCCAGCTATGTACAGGGATCCCTCGCTACTTCGCGCTTCAATTCATGCGGCTTCAGTGCATTGCGTTTTTTTTTTTTTGTTTTTTTTTTTTAATATTCATCGAATTAAAAAATAAGGAAATTAAGGAAAAATATTGAGAAAAGTTAAGGAAAATTCCACAAAACGAGGCCAATTATGCAAAAAAAAGAAACCCCTAAACAAACACAAAACAAATAACAACCCCAAACCTCCCATCCAAACTAGTTACATTTTTGTGATTTGCGCATCTGAGTATGTGCACGCGCATCTGCGTGCATCTTTGTGTGTGTATTTATATTTTATTTATATCTTATGCATTTTTTTTTTATGTTTGTTATTATAAGCATTTATAGCATCGAATATGTATTTATTGATATTATATACACATATACATGTACGTATACGTTGGGGGGGGTGATCCTATTTTGCGAAATTAGATGAGGCTCAGCAACAATACTGCTCTGGACAGTTGATGACTTGAATATACTGAATGAACAGGTTAGTATGGAATTGAATTTTATTTCCTGATGGAAAATGAGGCTTGGGAATAGTGAAAAATGGTTTGGGGCACACAAGGAATCTTTTTTTCACATCAACTTATGCCATAGAGCTCTAACCTAACCCTACTAAAAGTCCGTGGGATGTTCTGGAAAAGACTTTATGGACTGTTTCAATTTTCTTGTCATTAATTTAAGATGTTGGTGAAAAAATTAAGCCAACTCTGGATGGAAATAAATGTTGTGATGTTTCTTAACCTTATCGGAACAATGCAAGTGTAATTATGCACTGAAATCAAGGATAGAGATGACCAAACAAATTGCAATAGTTGTGGAACCTTATTTGGGCAGGCAGTGAAAATGTAGGATATGCTACAATAAAAGTCCAGTGACATCATGATTTGAAATTAATGTGTGTGAAATGACCCACATATACTTCTTCTAATTTTTCCATTAATACTGTACATTCTTTTATTTGCATTGTATATGTCACCAAAATATTATGTTTCAAATTTAACTTTTATATGTTAAAATTGTTTTAATGCTTGAATTTCAGTTAACACTAATTTTTTCCAACTTTGATTTTATATCAACATGACAAAGATTTTTGATATTTTTTCTGGATTGGCTTCACCAAATGTAATGTTATCCCTTAATTTAAAGGGACACCTTTTAATTATTATTTTTTTATCAACTGGACTCGTTTTGTGGCGATATGCTCCTGAAAAAACGTAAAGAGAAAAAGCTGAAGGGAAAAGAAGATGCTCCAAATATTATTAAGTTAACCTGGTATTATTATGTAAGGCTTTAAATTTGCTTCAAAAGTCCTCAGTTTATTACATACAGTGGCAGCTAGACATAGTTTATTCTCAATGCATCTCCATACTTTATAGTTGTACATTTCATTACACATTTAGGAACTGAAATAATCTAAAACATGTGTGAACTTCCAGCCAGTTCATTTGTCAAATCGGTATAATGGGAATAGTATATTTCCACAGTTAAAAGGTATTGCCAGAAAAATTATTTTGACAGTGTTTTTATGGGGAAGTAGTGGCTCATTGATTAAGGTGCAGACTTACTGGTCCAAAGGTCAGGGCTTCAAGCTCCACTATCACTGAGTTGTCTTCCTCACCCAGTAAGAGGCATGTAAAAGAATCATTGTTATTGTTTGTAAAGAGTAGGCCATTGGTTTGCTGTCATTGTTTTTCTGCCCGGTGATAGCCTACTAATCTGTTCAGGGTGTACTCTGCCCTCACCCAGAGTTGGCTGAGATGATCGCCAGCCTTATCACGACCCTAATTAGGGTTAACTAGTTCAGAAAATAAAGGAAAATATATGTATGCTTTAATTGTGAGTGTTAGTTTTTCATAATGCTTTCTGTGAAAAACAAAATGCGTAAAAGAGGGACAGAAACACGCTGACGGCTTTGCAGCCTTGACACTCCCAACAGTATAATCTAAATTATTATGCATTGTTATTATGATACTGTGAGTAATACCTTTTGTTACTCCATATAAAATTAAATACTAAAACTATACAGATGTGTTCAGTTGTACTTTTATAAGAATGTTTGCTGACACATTAAAACTTAATATTGAATACAGGGATCCCTCGCTGCTTCACGCTTCAATTCATGTGGCTTTTTTTAAAAAATATTAATCGAATTAAAAAATAAGGAAATTAAGGAAGCATAGGGGGAAAAGTTAAGGAAAATGCCACAAAAACAAGGCCAATTATGCAAAAAAAAAAAAAACCCATCAAAACTACAGTAGTGCAAACATTGTTGTGAAGTACAAACATTGTTGTGAAGTGCACATCTGAGTGCGTGCACACACATCTGCATGCGTGCGCATCTGTATGTGTGAGTATTTACATTTTATTTACATCTTATGCATTATTTTTTAATGTTTAATTGTTATTATAAGCATTTATAGCATTGAATATGTATTTGTAGACATTATATACAGATGCTCCCCGACTTACGTTCATCCCTTTTACGTTTTTTCGATTTTACGTTTTTTTTTTTTTTTTAGTCAAATTTTGGGTTTAGACGTACCTACATAGTACGCTGATGTAATGACGCAATAATGTAATGACGCTGCGTCCATTGTTTTCAAACGACCGACTGAACGTGCCCCTCCTTCTTCTCAGTTCAGTTATATATATAGCGTGTTACCCTTGTGTTAAGATGTCGTCTCTGTGATCTTTGTGTTTACACTGTTTTGTGGACTTTTGTAACCATAAGCAAATATGGTTGGTCAGAAGCGTAAGCCTACTAGCATCGGTGCAAGTCTCAAACACAGAGATGAATTAACTATCTGCTTGGATCGGCGCGATCTACCATGCATACTCAGTTAAGCAAAGAGAGTTGTAAAATGAATGAAAACCCGAATCCAGGAAAGAGAACTCTCCGCGCCGTGATTCACATCAGTGCAGGCTGTGTTCTAAACGAGTTCAACGGCACCCTTGTGCACTTGAAAGACCGGAAGTCCGTATAACCCACAGCAATTACACTACTTTTGCAAGTACTCTACTTTTGGTATTGAGCGCCTCACATATTGTAAGTGTTGATTGGCTGTTTTAAGCTTCATGTAAAGAGACCCGTTATAAATAAGTGACTTATTTGAAATTAATGTTGATATTATTTGATATATTTGATATTATTTTACAATGTTATGTTTATAATAATTGATTTAGGGGTACTTTATGAGACACGGTAATGGTATTTATGGATGTATAGTACAGTATGAGCATCATACATCACACGTCATACGTCACTGTAACAACTTGCGTTCACTTTCAACTTACGTTCGGCCGTCCGGAACCAATTAAAAATGTAAGTAGGGGAGCGTCTGTACACATATACATGTACGTATACATTAGGGGAAGGGTGATCCTAGTTCGCGGATTTCGGTGGTCGCGTGGGGATCTCGGTCCCAATTAACCGCGGAAAGTGAGGGGTCCCTGTATTTCCTTCTTAAATATTAATTCCTTTGTAGGTTTCTTCAACAGTTTTTTTTCTTTTATGCTGTACCATTCTTTATTCTCCTGAGCACTTTCTTTAATGTATTCTCTTCATTAGAAAATCAGGACCAAGCTGGATTATTTAGATTTTTTTCTTTTAAAGGGAATACAGAGGTTATTCAGAGTGTGTGCTTTAGGGTTCGCACCCAATGTACCAGTGGAGTCCCTGCAACATTGGAACATTACAAAAAGACATGCTGTGCTCATCAGCATTGAAGCATGCTGGGAGGAAAATTGGAAAATGTTTGTGAATGTATTTTTTCTATTTAGTTTATTTAAATGATGCAACATATACATAGGTGTGGACATTGTGTGTACTAGCAAGGTTTCTTGTGGTTGCTGTGAGTTTTGTGGGAGGCCTTTTAAATGATAAATATGAGAAAGTCTTGATGTTATTTTTTCGTCTCTTTAAAATGCTGAGATGGTCAGTAACAGGGAATGGGTAAGAAGTCCAGTACATCAGGAGTAGGACGATTCTGTTTTGTGGAACAGTCTTTGGTTACTCATCATCAGCTGTCATAAATGTATCTGCACCATCATTTAATTAGCACTAGAATATACCATAAAAGGTCATATTTTGTTGTGCTAATTAAGAACACAAAATGACATATTAATGAACAATTCTTGTTTATAATGTAGAAGTCCAGCTGTGATCATTGAAGCATATCATCTTCATTTTCAATTTTCAGTATGAGACAAGTGACTCTCAGTGTCATTACACATTTAGCTGCTGATAATGAAATGCACTGGTGACTCTGGTCTATTTCAGGAAAAGGCAATCACGCCCAGCTCTGAGTTCCTCTTCCCTGAGACTGACTGGCTGATTGGAAACCACTCAGATGAGCTCACGCCATGGATCCCTGTTATAGCAGCCAGGCAAGTTATCATCTGGCAATTTAGCACGAAAACTAAAGTGCCACCTGATCTCATATAATTGACTGTGAATACGTGTTGGCAATTATTGCTGGTCCTTAGTTACTTGTTTATGATCCATTGCCATGGCTTTTAAAGATCAGTGTCTGGACCTCACACCCAGAATCATTGCAAGAGAAAAAAAACACTTCAAAATGACCCTAATGTAGTTGGGAAAGTCATTATAAGTTAAACCACTTGAAAGTGTCAGGAAAGTGAAATAACGTATGTGTGCAGTTGAGAAAAACCCTCCACTTGGTTTACTTTGGTGATTTTTCTTCTTTATATATATATATATATATATCTATATATATATATATATATATATATATATATATATATTATAAATATGATTTTCTGAGAAAATCCAGCTAGGCTGGACAGGTTTTAGATTTTGCTAGGTTTTACCACTGTGTTTTTGAACTGGCTCCTTACCAAACATGATCTTTGCAGGCATGCAGCAAAGGCAAGTCTATAAATGAAGATAAACCATTCATTTTTTGAATAGCATAATTCCAATTAGGGTACCAGGGAGACTGGCACGCATCTCAGCCGACTCTGGGCGAGGGTAGGGTACACCTTGAACAACTCTCCAGGCCATCGCAGGGCCAACTGTCACACAACCACTCACACCTGGGGGATTTGGAACAGCCAATTTGCCTACTGTGTATGCTTTTGAACTGTGGGAGGAAACCCACGCAAGCACAGACGGAACATGCAAACTCTAAACAGAAACGATCAAGCTTGGAATTGAACCCAGGCCTTTTTGGTTTTTTTTTTTTTTTTTTTTTTTTTGAATGATATACACTGCTAAGACCCCTCCAGTTAACAAAAAAGTCACACACAGTAATATTTATTTGGACCACTGTTAATCTTGATTTCAGGGCATAGTCTCTAACCCTGAACTGATCTTTCCGTATTTGTGCCCCAATTTTATTTCCATGCAATCAGGGAAGAGCATGTCCATTGATGGGATAACTTGGTTATGCAGTACATTCAGCTGACTTCATTTTTTTGACACATAATGTTGCTGAGTCTTGACCTAGCTAACTGAAGAAACAATACAACGGAGATATATGTAGCAATAGAGAATATTAAATGACCACTTTTAATGGGGATTTTCACCAAAAGCTGTCTTTTTTTTAAAAAAATTCTATAACTGTACATTTTTGGCAGACACAATAACATCTGGACATTTGTTAATTTTGGCTGGTTTCCCAAATTAATCATTAGTAATCATTGACAGATTTTTCGCAAACCACCTCACAGATATTAAATAAAAATATCAACAGCTACTGTACTACATTTTTCAGGTTATACCATACAGTATTTGGCTCATTAGGAGCACAAACTGATATGTGGGACATTGGTTGTGTTTTTTCTATTTTTGTGTGGATTAGACACTAGGTGGAGATCTTCAGCTTAGCACATGAGTCACATGTTATTGTTTGAAACTTGGCAGTCTGTGGAAAACCAGATTCAAAACAGTTTAAAAAAAGTTCATCTTTTTTATTTAACCATTATATAACTTGAAAATATTTTTTTTCCTAATTTTTTATAGGATTTGATGTTATTTATGTAGACCTAGATTCATTCTTATGGAATGCAACATGGGAGATTTGAATTAATGTGAATATTTATTTACATACATTAAAGCAAAATAGAAACCAATTAAAAAAAAGTTTTCTCTGTCTGAGCACACAGCTGCAAGGCCATAAATATATTTTTAAATGTTTTCTCTATTCTGGATTGTTATTCAAAGAGAGATACCTAACATTGTGCTATCATTGTGTTTCTCATTTATCAATGCATAGATCATCGTTTTACTGTCGCTACTTTGTGCTTCCGTGCTGCTTCTTTGACTTCTATGGGAAGTACCAGCGCAGGCAATGTAAGAAGTCTCAGTACAGAGAATACATTGACTTCATCAAGGAGGTCAGCGTAGCATGTGGCTTCCAGACAGATGAAGACTGTTTGAGGATTCCCTCGACCAAACGGGTATAGTAAACCAACACTTTAAACCCCCCCAATTCTTTAATGCATTAGGCTACTATTTGTCCAAATGTTTTCACAAGGTAAGAGATTTTTAGGTAGAAATATGACCATGTCTAAGAAAAATTAATACAACTTAAGAAAGCAGATCCCTGAATCATTTCCAATCAAGTACATGTGATGCTTTGGCCCACTTTCGTGGTTTCTGTAGCAATGTCTGGTTGCAAGCCCTCTGCAGAAACTGTTCTCCAGGAAAAACATCCTTTCACACTCAGACTCTGGGGCAATTTGGTTAACGTGTATGCCTTAGGACTGTGGGTGAAAACCATTGCACCTGGAAGAACATGTGAACTCCACACAAAACCACCCTCATTAGGCAAAGAGCTTGAACCCTTGACCCTCAAAATCCAAATATCTATAGTCCTTGATGTATGATTGAATTTCCTTTACACAACAGCTACTAGGATTTACCCAGAATGGTATGGCAAAACAATAAATAACAATAAACACATTCAGTAAACTGAGGGTTTTGGTAACTTAAATAAGAACAGAGCTGAAATGCACCTCAATACACACTGTAGGCAGGTTACTACAACACAACGACCATTCTTCACCTTGCAGATGAGCCTAAATCCATTGTAGCCTCAGGTTACTGCTCTTGGCTGACTTGAGGTAGAACCAATTGTGATAATCTGCTGTTGTAACCCATCCCCCTCAACGATTGACATTTCATGTGTTGACCTTTTAAGATGGCTTTCTGATCAGCACAGCTGTCATCAATGGTTATTTGAGAATTCCTGTCAGCTCAAACATATCTGGCGATTTCTGTGTGACCTCTGTCATCAAAATGACATTTCCACCCACAGAAGGTCCACTAATTGGATGGATTTTTTTGTTTGTTTGTTTTTCTTGCCACTCTGGGTTGTAAACACTAGAGACTTTTATGTGTGAAAATACCAGGAGGATCAGAAGTAAAATAAGTGACTTTTATGTGTGTTGATGCTGGGACTGTGTAATTGCATAAGGTAAAGTCCTTTGAGCTTTTTATACCCGAGCCATAGTGGCTCATCAGGCCGGTGCTTATCCCCGGTTTCCATAGTGTGAAGCAAGTAGGAGTTCAACTCTTGGTCTAGTCCATCGCAGGTTACCTTCCCAGTATATTTCACTGGTACCCATTTATAATGCTGGGTGAACAGAGCCACACTTGTGGTTAAGACTTTTGCCCAGGGGTCTTAGCACAGTGGGAGTCTAACTGGGATTTGAGCTCACAACCTCCCGATCATGAGAAAAGCACCCTAACTACTATGCCACTGGCCCCAAAGTAACTAGATAAACCTGTTGATATTTGTGGAAATGCAATATCCACCTTAAAAAAACCCACCATCAACGATCATCATTTTTTGGTGTAGATATCGGGACAGTGTAACTACACAAGCCTGTCAGTTTTTGTCAATTGGAGCACACTAGCTCAAAAATGACATCATACTTTTTTTTATACTGAAGCATCTGCAGAATGGTTTTGCCAACTTTACTGGGCTATTTTTGTTTACTTATACTGATGTCTTTAATTTTTAATTTACTTCATATTACTACCACCTTCTAGTCTTAATTTTTAAAGTTGTATAGCAACTTCTTTTCCTTTCGGCTTTTCCCTTCAGGAGTCGCCACAGCAAACCATGCGCCTCCATCTCACGCTATCCTCTGTATCTTCTACTCTTACTCCAACTACCTCCATGTCCTCCTTTACCACATCCATAAATCTTCTATTTGGTCTTCCTCTCGGCCTTCTGCCTGGTAGTTCCAACCTCAGCATCTTACTACCAATATACTCACTATCCCTCCTCTGTACATGTCCAAACCATCTCAATCTTGCTTCTCTGACATTGTTTCCAAAACGTCTTACATGTGTTGTCCCTCGGATGTACTCATTTCTGATCCTATCCATCCTCGTTACTCCCAAAGAGAACCTCAACATTTTCATCTCTCCTACCTCCAGCTCTGCCTCCTGTCTTTTCCCCAGGGCCACTGTTTCTAAACCATACAACATCGCTGGCCTCAACACCGTCTTGTACACTGTTCTTTTCATCCTTGCTGATACCTTCCGATCACACCGGACACTTTTCTCCAAGCATTCCAACCTGCTTTCACATGCTTCTTCACCTCTTTTCCATACTCTCAATTGCTCTTGATTGTTGAGCCTCCACCTTCTTTATCTATGCTTCCTGTAACCGCACTGTTCCTTTTAGGTCCTTGTCATTCACACACATGTATTCTGTTTTACTGGGGCTAACCTTCATTCCCCTCCTTTCCAGGGCATACCTCTAGCTCTCTAGATTTTCCTGCACTTGTTCTCTGCTCTCACTACAGATCACAATGTCATCTGCAAACATCATAGTCCATGGAGATTCTTGTCTAACCTCGTCTGTTAGCCTGTCCATCACCATAGCAAATAAGAAGGGGCTCAGAGCTGACCCTTGATGCAGTCCCACCTCCACCTTGAACTCTTCTGTCACACCGACAGCCACGTCACCACTGTCTTACATCTCTCATACATGTCCTGCACCACTCTAACATACTTCTTTTCCTCATGCAATACCAGAGTTCCTCTATCGGCACCCTGTCATATGCTTTCTCCAGATCCACAAAGGCACAATGCAGCCCCTTCTGACCTTCTCTGTACTTCTCTATTAACATCCTCAAAGCAAACACTGCGTCTGTGGTGCTCTTTCTTGGCATGAAACCAAACTGTTGTTCACAAATGCTGACCTCTGCCCTTCGTCTAGCTTTCACTATTCTTTCCCATAACTTCATCAGATGGCTCATCAACTTTATCCCTCTGTTGCCACAACTGCACATCTCCCTTATTCTTAAAAATGGGCACAAGCACACTTCTCCTCCATTCCTCCGGCATCCTCTCACTCTCTATGACCTTGTTGAATGTTCTTGTCAGAAAATCTACAGCTACCTCTCCTAGACACTTCCATGCCTCCACCGGTATGTCATCAGGACCAACTGCCTTTCCACTAATCATCCTCGTCAATGCCCTCCTCACTTCACCCTTACTAATCTTTGCTACTTCCTGGTCCTCAACGGTCACCTATTCTACTCTTTTTCTCTCTCTCTCTCATTTTCCTCAGTCATCAGCTCTTCAAAGTACTCTTCCATCTTCCCAGCACACTTCTGTCATCAGTCAATACATTTCCAACCCTGTCCTTAATCACTCTAACTTGCTGCATGTCCTTCCTATCTCTATTTCTCTGCTGTGCCAACCTGTATAAATCATTTTCTCCCTCCTTATTGTCCAACCTAGCATACAAGTCATCATATGTCCTCTGTTTGGCACTTTGACACCGCTACCGTCGCCATACGCTGTGTCTCCCTGTACTCCTGTTTACTCTCTTCGGTCCTCTCTATGTCCCATTTCTTCTTAGCTAACCTATTCTTTTGTACACACTCCTGCACTTCCTCATTCCACCACCAACTCTCCTTATCTACTGTCCTTCCAGAGGACACACCAAGTACTCTCCTACCTGTCTCACTGATCACATTAGCGGTAGTTGTCCAGTCATCTGGAAGCACTTCCTGACCACCCAAAGCCTGTTTCAAATCCACTTTGTCTTCTGCTCTGCCTTCCTCTTTCTTACCATCAGCATCATCCTGCAGACCATCATCCTATGCTGTTTGACAACACTCTTTTGTGCCCCACCCCCCTCACAGATGCATTTAAAGTTGTATAGCAACCATAGTACAAATTGAGGAGCGAAATGAAAACATTGCTGATTGTACCTACAATTCTATTTTGTTTTGCTTTGTGTCAGGGGGTTTCTTGCCAATTTTAAAATTTAATTGTCTACATTAAAAAAGCACATTTACCGTATTCGCCGTGATAAGCGCCCAGGGCACCTTTAAAATTAGAGTGGGTGGGCGCTTATTAAAATGTTCACCAGCAGAGTGGAACGGTAAGTGCTTATTACCATTGAGGTGGAAAACATGAATAATAACAGAACAATAAAAGAGTTTTACTTGGATTTGTGTTATCCATTTTGTGATATCAATCAAACTACTTACATGAAAGCTGAAAATAAACAGAAAACAGCATAATTTTTTAATGAAAGACCCCTTACTTTTCCCTCCCGGTGCTGTTCCTTTAAACATTTTTCAGGAACTAAAATCGAGCCATACAACACGAATGTCGACTTTAGCACATGGCCAGGAACGTCTTTAAATTTATGAAGCTCGTGAGCAGGAGAATCGGGTGAAAAATACTCATCATCACTTTCTGATAGGTCCATATCTGGCTCATCGCTCCATTCATTCAGAGCATCCCATAGTTTTGCTGTAGCAGTTTCTAATGGTTCATCTGTTGTTGGACATTTACCAAGATAACACGGTACAATATTTTCTTGTTTTTTAAAGCACGGCGGAACAATCAAATGTGTTGTTACTGATGAACATTATAGACGTTTCCCAGTGGCAGGGGGTCTTGAAATACCGTGTAAACTCACTTTTACAGGCAGTGAACGCCTCATTTTACTGTTACAGAGACTGATCGAATAAAATTGGTAAGTTTGACCTACCATTTTGCTCCCAGTACACATGGGCAGTTATTAGATGTAAGGGGGAGAAAAAACAAAAACAAACAACAAAAAAAACCACTGGGGATGGGGCTTATTGGAGCAGGACGCTTATTACGTCATATGGTATATTAATTTCAGGTCATATTGTTTTTCACTGCAAGTTATTTTTCATTAACTATATTAACTCTAGTCTGGTGTCAACAATCATCCTACTAATTTCAAAGGGCACCTCTAACACATAACTGTTCTCCGGGCAGCGCAGTGTGTGGCAGCCCACTTCTCTGAGTGTGTGCGTGCGTGTGCGTGCGTGTGCGCTCAATGTTTATGTGCCTGCTCACTTCAGATAGGTTAAATGAGGAAGTCAAAGTTTCTCTCGCGGAATTAATACAGTATAAATAATATTAAAAAAAAAACAAAAAAACATCCTAACCTATTGTAGCAAGTTTGATTCAAATGGGGGGAGGTTAAGATATGTAACTTACTGTGGCACAGCAAGCTGTCCTGGCTGGAAGCCAAGAGCCCAAAATTCTTCAGTGTTGTGTCATGATTTTTTGCAGGTCTGTTTAATTGGGAGGAGAAGGAGTTATGAGCAGGCTGAGGAAGAGGTGGCAGAAGTGAAAAGAACAGACTACATTAGAGCACGGCAGGCCTTAGTCGGCAACTCAACCATTATTACTCAGAAAGAACACAGTGAACCTCATCAGCGGGAAGATGGACAGGAGCTGAGTAGAGCAGGATGTGACTGGGGAAATGGATTTCAGCCACGAGAGAAGATCGAGATAGTCAGAAACTGTGCTGCTCTCCCTAGAGACTTTATAGATGGTGTTGTCCTGAAGGTGGCCATGGCCTTGTTGGGACTTACTGGAAGGAAAAAAGAGGAGGAAGAGGAGAAGATTGGAAAAGCAAGAATTAGTTGGAATGCCGGAGGTAAGAAGAGCATGGCATTTCTTTTACTCTTTGCTGTGAGTCATTGGTTGTGCAAAGTAGTTAAAAGGCTTTGACGACATTAGTGAAGGCGCCGTGAAAAAGAAGATATAATGGAGATAGCTGTGTGAGGAGGTGGATGTTCAATTTTATTATGTAAGGTTGAGAAATAATGGCATTAAAGTCCAATTGCAACATTATGAAAGACTTTTTTATTTATTTATTTTTTAAAGAAATTCATGATGATGAAAAATGTCAGGACCACTAGATATATGATCATGAACACATTTTATTTGAAGGGGCCTCGTTAGTTCATGCTATCGATTATCTCACAGCTTTTTCAACATTGTACCACAGTCCAGTCACCCTGATTTACTACAGTTGACAATTTCATAGACCTGAACATGTTCTGTTCATAAATGTATTTAATTTGAGCAATTTTAATTATCAAAAAAAGTAAAAGTCCTTTGGGCTTTTTACACCTGAGCCTGGTGGCTCATCAGGCCGGTGCTTATTCCCGGTTTCCATAGCGTTTAGCGACTAGGAGTACAACTCCTCCTGGATGGGACGCTAGTCCATCGCAGGTTATCTTCCCAGTACAGTGGAGTCTCAGTACTTATACTTAATTGGTTCCAGATGGCTGTTTGGACTCCGATTTGTTCGGATTCCGAATCCGTTTTCCCATTAAAAATAATGTAAATGGTCTTAATCCGTTCTGTCGTCTTTTGAACAGAAGTTAACAGTATCGTAACTCATACCATAGGTCTGCAAATTAAGTGAAAAAATGATTGAATACAGTACACTATCTTGTGGTCTGTGTTGTGAGAGACTCTTTAACTGCACTGTGGTTTTTATTTTAGTGTGTTTCCGTGTTTCTCCGCATTTCTATTACAGTGACTATGATTTCCCCGTTTCTTCTATGAAAACGGGTGTGCTTTATTGTTCACAGGGAAGGTACTAGAGCACGGGCACTAGAGCACTAGAAACACGAAAATCAAACTAAAGCGGGAACTGGCTGAGAGCCACGGGGCAGAGGGACAGTCTTCTAGCTCCGGGAAGAGCGCTGCTAGTCTTTATAGCCCGTGATTAAATGGAATCAGGTGTGTTTGTTTAGCACTCCACTCCACGTGTGACAGCCACCCCCCCTTTTCCACGCGCATTTCAACGCGCAACTCTTTTGTTAGAGACCATAACACATTAAAATAAAAATCACAGTGCAGTTAAAGCATAAGAACAATAAAGATAAGAATTTTAACCTTTGTGGTGGTGAGCAGTTGGCATACATAAATGTTGACGAGGGAGAGAGGAAGCAGATTCCCTTCCATAACAACTTCAGGTAAATCAACCAAGGGTGTTTTTTTCTCTTGCTACCGCTTTGCATGGATGACTCTTCAGGATGCTTCTTTTCTTGAAGAACATTTCTAACGTGGCTTGTTTATGCCTTCTTTTCAAAACCTTACGGAAGTGGCTCATAACCTCATCATTAAAGGTGTTCACAGCGCTGCTAGCGCTTTAGCTTAGCTTTAGCACTTTAGCTTGGCTTTAGTGCTTTAGCGCGAGCTTTAGCTTTATGAGGGTGATACGTACATAGTACTGTATCAACAACTTCCGGACTTCCTCAGGACAGCTTTTTTCAGTTTGATACATAGTATCAACAACTTCCGGACTTCCCCAGAACATACATAGTATGAACAACTTTTGGACTTCTGGAAGTTGCGCACTTTTCATCTCTCTCGGTCTCATTTTTCTCATGCATTTCTCGATTTCAGTGTTTGATTTCCGGGACGAAAAAAATCACCGATTTTTGTTTGGATTCTGATTTGTTCGAACTCTAGAGTGTTCGGATTCTGAGGCTCCACTGTATATTTTTACTGGTACCCATTTATTGAGTGAACAGCGGGTTTCACTTGTATTTGAACACACAACCTCCCGATCATGAGCACAGCACCCTAACCACTATGCCATTGGCCCCACAGTAACTACATAAGCCTGCTGATATTTGTGGCAATGCAATATCCATTAATTATAAAAAGCAAGGCCAAAATGTTCCTACACAGTGAGTTCCCCAGTCTTATTGAGAGCACACAAATGCACACTGTCATAATGTCTTCTCACTTACAGTCTGCACTTAGTGCATAAATTAGTTAGCCACATTGAAAACACTTTGTGTACAAACACATTTGAGGTAGTTTTGGTGTACATCCTTCTACACAGGCAGTAATCTGAGCTCAGGATCAAGCTGAAATTCTGGAGCGGGAAAATTGCATCATTACCTGCTGTGCCAACATGATGCTGCTGCTTTTTCTTTTTTTTCTTTTTGTTCTGTTACTTTTCTAAAACTCTGTAATGCTATATTCAGACTGACCCAGAACCTGAAAAGATGGGCTATGCACTTTGACGAGTGACAGCAGTTTTATTTGTTACATACTCAAAAGAGACAAACTCCAAATGACTTGAATGAATTTCCCTCAAATAGCAGATGGACCTTCTTAATTCTCGGCTGACAAATTTAATTATGAAGTTTAGGATGATGACATAATGCAACAAATTCTGAGTTTCCAAAGCTTCTGACTGCTCCAGCACCTAAATAATACAACACTGTTTGCTCATACTAGCTGAACTTCATTTTCTATAGTAATACCTTTTTGAATAATTTAAAAATATATAGAATAGTTCAAGGTGGAGGTGGGACTGCATCAAGGGTCAGCTCTGAGCCCCTTCTTGTTTGCTATGGTGATGGACAGGTTGACAGATGAGGTTGGACAAGAATCTCCACGGACTATGATGTTTGCAGATGACATTGTGATCTGTAGTGAGGGCAGAGAACCAAGTGCAGGAAAATCTAGAGAGGTGGAGGTATGCCCTGAAAAGGAGAGGAATGAAAGTTAGCCTCAGTAAAACCGAATACATGTGCGTGAATGACAAGGACCCAAAAGGAACGGTGAGGTTACAGGGAGCAGAGATAAAGATGGTGGAGGATTTTAAGTACTTCGGCTCAACAATCCAGAGCAATGGAGAGTGTGTAAAAGAGGTGAAGAAGCGTGTACAGGCAGGTTGGAATGGTTGTAGAAAAGTGTCCGGTGTGATGTGTGATAGGAAGGTATCGGCAAGAATGAAAGGAAAAGTGTACAAGACAGTGATGAGGCCAGCGATGTTGTATGGTTTAGAAACAGTGACCCTGGGGAAAAGACAGGAGGCTGAGCTGGAGGTAGCAGAGATGAAAATGTTGAGGTTCTCTTTGGGAGTAATGAGGATGGATAGGATCAGGAATGAGCACATCAGAGGGCCAGCACATGTAAGAGGTTTTGGAGACAAAGTCAGAGAGGCTAGATTGAGATGGTTTGGACATGTAGAGAGGAGGGATAGTGAATATATTGGTAGTAGGATGCTGAGGTTGGAACTACCAGGTGAAGGAGGACATGAAGGTAGTTGGAGTAAAAGTAGAAGATACAGAGGATCGGGTGAGATGGAGGCGGATGGTTTGCTGTGGCGACCCCTGAAGGGAAAAGCCGAAAGGAAAAGAAGAAGATAGAATATTAATTACTAAGAAGGTTTTGCATCAAAACATTCACAAATTGTTTACATAAGATAAATAAATACATTTCCTGTTATTGTCTGCATGATCAACCTACTGCTTCAGCTTCACTTGCTAGTAGAAGCTGTATACAGTACTATTCATTATATGTACTTTATTCAGCATTATGTAGTTTATTTTGCTGCTATCAGCAATATGTACCGTATGTACATATATATATATATATATATATATATATATATAATACACACACACACACAGTCGGCCCCCCAATTGCTTGACCATTTACTGAATTAAAACAACTTAAAAAATTAAACTAAAAACTAAAGCGTTATTCCTCTCTCCCTCTCTCTCTCTCTCTCTCTCTCTCTGTTGCGCGTGGGCGCACGCGCTGCGGGCCACGCCCACAAGACATGAATTCAAAGCGCATTCCCTGCTTGACCATTTACTGAATTAAAACAACTTAAAAAACTAAACTAAAAACCAAAGTGTTATTCCTTCTCTCTCTCTCTCTCTCTCTCGTACGCGCACTGCGGGCCATGCCCACAAGACATGAATTCAAAGCGCATTCCCTGCTTGACAAACTCAACTTTAATTAGATTCCATGAGGGATCGGAATTCCAGATGAGCTCAAATGCACCCACATTTATTAAACATTTACTCAATTTAAGCAACTTAAAAAACTAAACTAAAAACTAGAGTGAAGCCTCCTTCTGTTTTTATCTGGGAGGCCAGCGGGGCGGGATGTTGAGAGACAGCCAATGAGAGAACTCGCGCGTCATTTGAAATTTTTGATTGCCGCGTTTGAATTTTGAATTTCTTTTCGTAAGAGGGGGTTGTTTCGTATTTCGGGGACTGAAACTCAAGAAAATGTTTTTCGTAATCCGGGGATTTCGTACAAAGGGGTCTTCGTAAATTGGGGGCTGACTGTATATGTATACTAGTCCTTCTCAAAACATTAGCATATTGTGATAAAGTTCATTATTTTCTGTAATGTACTGATAAAAATTAAACTTTCATATATTTTAGATTCATTGCACACCAACTGAAATATTTCAGGTCTTTTATTGTTTTAATACTGATGATTTTGGCATACAGCTCATGAAAACCCAAAATTCCTATCTCAAAAAATTAGCATATCATGAAAAGGTAATCTAAACGAGCTATTAACCTAATCATCTGAATCAACCAATTAACTCTAAACACCTGCAAAAGATTCCTGAGGCTTTTAAAAACTCCCAGCCTGGTTCATTACTCAAAACCGCAATCATGGGTAAGACTGCCGACCTGACTGCTGTCCAGAAGGCCATCATTGACACCCTCAAACAAGAGGGTAAGACAGAAAGAAATCTCTGAGCGAATAGGCTGTTCCCAGAGTGCTGTATCAAGGCACCTCAGTGGGACGTCTGTGGGGAAGGAATAAGTGAAAGAAAACGCTGCACAACCAGAAGAGGTGACCGGACCCTGAGGAGGATTGTGGAGAAGGGCTGATTCCAGACCTTGGAGGACCTGTGGAAGCAGTGGACTGGGATAAGGGTGCCGCATTCCCCAGGTCAAGTCACTTTTGAACCAGAAACAGCGGCAGAAGTGCCTGACCTGGGCTACAGAGAAGCAGCACTGGACTGTTGCTCAGTGGTCCAAAGTACTTTTTTCGGATGAAAGCAAATTTTGCATGTCATTCGGAAATCAAGGTGCCAGAGTCTGGAGGAAGACTGGGGAGAAGGAAATGCCAAAATGCCTGAAGTCCAGTGTCAAGTACCCACAGTCAGTGATGGTCTGGGGTGCCATGTCTGCTGATGTTGGTCCATTGTGTTTTATCAAGGGCAGGGTCAATGCAGCTCGCTATCAGGAAATTTTGGGGCACTTCATGCTTCCATCTGCTGAAAAGCTTTATGGAGATGAAGATTTTCATTTTTCAGCACGACCTGGCACCTGCTCACAGTGCTAAAACCACTGCAAAACGATTTACTGACCATGGTATTACTGTGCTCAATTGGCCTGCCAACTCTCCTGACCTGAAGCCCATAGAGAATCTGTGGGATATTGTGAAGAGAAAGTTGAGAGACACCAGACCCAACACTGTGGATGAGCTTAAGGCCGCTATCGAAGCATCCTGGTCCTCCATAACACCTCAGCAGTGCCACAGGGTGATTGCCTCCATGCCACGCCGCATTGAAGCAGTCATTTCTGCAAAAGGATTCCCGACCAAGTATTGAGTGCATAACTGAACACAAATTTTTGAAGGTTGCCTTTTTTGTATTAAAAACACTTTTTTATTATTGGTCAGATGAAATATGCAAATTTTTTGAGATAGGGATTTTTGTTTTTTCTTTACTTTTTTGCCAAAATTATCAATATTAGAACAATAAAAGGCTTGAACTACTTCAGTTGTGTGTAATAAATCTAAAATATATGAAAGTTTAATGTTTATCAGTACATTACAGAAAATAATGAACTTTATCACAATATGCTAATTTTTTTTGAGAAGAACTAGTATATGTATATGTGTATATGTGTATATGTTATAAAAATGTTATTTACAGTAAAGCTGAATAATAACCTCACAAAGTAGCAGTGCTGTGAATCATTATGTGGTTAATATAGTTACTTTATCTCATACATTGGATGTCCATTTATGTAACCTGAAGACATGGTAAAAAAGGAGGACGGCATTATGTGTGCATAAACACAAACAGTGAGATTCCTTTCAGCTTCCCCCTCTATTCAGCCATAAATCCTCATTTGTAGCATGTGTTCAAAAGAGCAGCTCTAAATGGGCTATTGATATTATATTAGCACTGTAGATATTGTTGTGTCTGGCGTCATGATCTCTAAGCTATTGTCTCCTAGCTGAAATTCTGCACAGGAAACAGCAATCCAGCATCTTTAGTCGGTCCTTCCATCAGCTAGTGTTGATGTTACAGGAAATCAGTTCCCTGATACTTACCATAACCGTTCAAAACAGGACTTTGTTCTATTGGATGAGTTTCTCTGAAATGTCCTATAGACTCAGTAGGTCTGCTGACCTCATGGGAATCATAGAGGAGAATTGCATGTCACCAGACTCTAGACACTATGGGGACCCTATTTTGGATTCCCCCACTGACATTCACTATGTCACAGTAAGAAGTCTCAGAGTTCCTGCCGGTGGTTGTTGGAAAGACCAGTCAGTGTGGAAGAAAATTCTGTACTACAATAGTTTCCTCAGTTTAATGAGAAGGACTCGTTACTATGGTAACAAGTTCATAGCCTATACAGGAAATCCATGTTGTTTCTAACATCTGCTGCAGTTATGAGGAATCTCTGTCTGCTCCTGATACTCAATTTAGACTTTAGGCTGAGATTCTCAGTATAAATTATTCCAGACATCAGTTTGTATAAAGCTGACTGGTTTTTTTTTCTTGCGAAAATGGTAAACAATAAAGTTATTTCAAGTTAAGGAGTGTAATATAGAGGGTCACAGTGGTCTAACCCTCCCAAAAAATCTGAAAAATTAGATAAGGAAATATTTTGACAGATGCGGATAAGGTCGATGCATGCCAGATTGGTCCCTTCCTCTTCGTCTGACATTGTATCAAAACATAATCTGTGTGTGTGTGTGTGTTGACCATGTCTTCTTAGCAGAGTTATAATCTTACAAATGTTTGTGGAAGGTTAAAAGCCTGAGTCAAAAAATAAAGCAATAAGCACACTCAAAAAACTCATGAAACAACAGTATCTCTGTCCTTTACACGAAAAGCATCATGGGAGATGCAGCTCCATAATAGCCAATGGGAGGGAGCTGCGTCATCCCTCCTAGCCAATGGGAGACCAGCGGGGCGGGATGTTGTGAAATATCTAATGGGAGGGAGCTGCGCCATCCCTCCTAGCCAATGAGAGGCCAGCGGGGCGGGATGTTGGAAGATAGTCGATGGGAAAGCAGCTCGTGCATTGTTTTAATGTTTGAATGGCGTTTGAATGTTTGAACTTATTCATAAGGAGAAATTAATGTTTCGTAAGGAGAACTTGTTTCGTATACAGAGACAAAAAATTTTGGAAAATGTTTTTTGTAACCTGGATTTTTCATTTGCTGGGACTATCATAAGGTGAGGTACCACTGTATTGATTTTCATATTGAAAACACTTGCATGTCATTTTTCTCAAAAACAGCCTTCTGTTGGTTGCACCACTCTGGTTCTCAATTCTTCATATCGGCTCTAGTGTAGGCATCATGCACTTTACCCAGAATTCTCTCCAAGAAGAGATGTATTTGTCCACTTTCTATGCCCAAGGTAAATGTGGGACATTTGATATTAATTTACCTACTTTCTCCTTTTAGGTTTAGGGGCAGTTCAACATTTTCAACATTTTCCCAAGCGTACAGAGAGTATGCTCTCCCCCCCCCCCCCTTTCCCCCTCCGAAAGTGTACAAATAAATGTTGATTATCTCTCGGCAGGATTTTTAAATAGGATATTAAACAAAACAATGGTCAAACCTCTTTTATAAAATAATTTTATAAAATGTATTTCCTTGATCAATACATCTTTTATACACCAGTCGAATAATAATGAAATCAATAAAAAAATTATACTTTTAAAGAATTCTTTTTAATGACACCTGCTTTAATATTAAGACATTTGGTTTTCATAATAAAACTGACATTGTTTTTAACACTATTATTTTATATTAAAATATAATTCAAAATGTCTGCATTTTTTTCATTGGCTTTTGGACGACCACTCTTCAGTTTGTGATTAGTAAGGGCGTAGGCTGGTCTGACCGGGGGGGGGGGGGGTTGCACATCTGGAGCCTAAGCCTTAAAGGGGCAATGAAACACCGACTAAATAAGTTGGCACTAGCTCAAGTATAGTTTATTGAAGCGATTGTGGCTTAAATTTTATATCATAAATAAACCATTGCACACACAGCAGTTTTGTTTTATGTGCTGCTTGTATAAGTTATCGACCCGAAAGCCGCCATTGCTAAGTGCCCACCTACACAAAGTTACCGTGATGTCACTGAGTTGATACAAAATACTGTACCACATAAAATATAGTGCATGCATGTCATAGCATCTGGAATGTCATAGCAACATGGAATCTCACGCCAACAACACGCACAGTTTTTCAGCAGAAGACGATTCATCTATTACTCTCAGAAGATCAATCAAATATTATAGTTCAACCAAAAACATTCTCAAATATATTTCAAACTACATCTGCAAGTACATCTGCTAAATACATTAACAAATTGAGCTAAAGTTATTTATCTATTCCAAGGCACAAACAAATATTAATACATATTTACAGCACAAAAACATACTATTAATATTATAAAAGTACTGAGCATTAGGCTGCAGATCCAGGCTGGATGGTTTATGATTATTTTAGCCATTCATTTTCTGTGTACTTCAATGTTTGTGTTCTAACACATGTGCAGGAGCTGGAGGCGGGACTAACAAACTGTGCTTTATTCTCACACTCGCACTTTGTTTGATTGACAGTGTTCAGCTATTATTGCTTACTGTTTGTTGATTAATTAGCTTGGGCGTGCACATGCGCAGTGCCCGTTACACGTTAACTTTCGGTTGACTTCCTGACTCTCGTCATGCGGAACTTATCTCTGACTTTCTCTTCAATAACGGTCATTAAGTTTATTTATAAGATTGTGAATATACATAATTTCTTGTCCAGCAGAACTCAACTCCTGCTGTGGGGGGAAAAGTGTAAAAAGCGTACACAGACATCTTACCCCCTCCCTCCAAGTGTACGTTTTGTACGCTTAGGAAAATGTTGAAAATGTTGAATGACCCCTTAATCAGAAGTAACGTTTGACATTTTCAAAGATTTTTATGTACATATGCAGTGCACGCGTACGTATATTTCAGGGTGTCAAATTCAGTCTCACTGACGGCTACAAAATATTTAGATCAATAGGGACCAAATAGTCACTGAAAATCCACTTCAAAAAGTGCATGAAATAAAATATATGCATGGCAGATTGATTACTTTAGGTATTTGTCGTCGTGTGTCATCGTGCCCCCCACTTTCTTTTTCTGACAACACACCATCTTTCTTGAGTCATGAGGGACTGGCTGTTTATCCTGCCAACTAGTGGAAGGATGGTGAATTACATGTCAAGGTTATCACTGATGCAAACAATGTATTATAATCATATTCTTTAAAAAACTCTCATGGGCAGCATGAAACGAGTTGACGAGACTGATTTATTTCGCAGGCCTTGAGTTAGGTGTTAACACCTGAAATATATGCAGTGCATATAAATAATCATAAATATGTAATCGTTATCAAATTAATGTGGTATAAAGGAAATGTAAAGAACCATGTCATGTCAGCAGCTTGCCAAGCCATTTGTCTTTCATTAACTTTTGCTCATTACTTTTGGTGCAAGTGTATTCAATTCCTTTTTGATCCCTTCTGTTTTTCACCTATGCATTAATCTTTCAGGCTCTCTCTCTGTCCGAGAAGTAGCTGAGCTCCTGGAGCAGTCTACATTGCAGGCATTGAAGAAAGAGTGCGGAGGACTACAAACTCTACTGAGAAACAACCATCAAGTGTTTCGAGGTTTTTAGCTATTTTCAAATATTTCTCACATTTAGTTTATTTAATCTATTTGCGGCTGATTTTGACTGCAAGTTCTTTGGATCTGTTTTTACAGAAGAATTGCTTGGAAAATTGTTTATTTAGATAAAAAGAACATGTGCTTATATTGCAAATGTAACATTTCTGAATTTTCTGCCTGAACTGATAAGAATAAGTCCATTTAGAAATCTGTCTGAGCACAGTAATACAGAACACCCACCTTAAAATCATAAAAAGAAATTGAAGGTCTGTCTGGAAGATTACAAAATAGACTCCAGCAGGTCAATTGTAGCATAATAAATACTTCAGACAAATGTGATTTACCAAAAAATTTTAATATCTCACAAAAGATTAAATTTACAGGAATATTCTCCCAAAGAGGAATCTGCTGGCATCATTCATCTCTGTCGAAATACAGGCCATAAGTCAGCAACACTGACTGTCTTTTAAAAGAATAAAGAATTACAGGGATCCCTCACTTTCCGCGGTTAATGGAGACCAAGACTCCCTCCCCACCCCCGTGTCCACTGAATTCCGCGAAGTAGGATCGGAACCCCCCCCCCTCGACTGATGTATACGTATGTGTATATAATATCAATGAATGGATGGAGAAAAGTGTCCGGTGTGATGTGTGATAGGAGAGTATCGGCAAGAATGAAGGGAAAAGTGTACAAGACGGTGATGAGGCCAGCGATGTTGTATGGTTTAGAGACAGTGGCCCTGGGGAAAAGACAGGAGTCAGAGTTGGAGGTAGCAGAGATGAAAATGTTGAGGTTCTCTTTGGGAGTAACGAGGATGGATAGGATTAGGAATGAGAACATCAGAGGGACAGCACATGTTAGATGTTTTGGAGACAAAGTCAGAGAGGCTAGATTGAGATGGTTTGGACATGTACAGAGGAGGGATAGTGAGTATATTGGTCGTAGGATGCTGAGGTTGGAACTACCAGGCAAAAGGCCCAGAGGAAGACCAAAGAGAAGATTTATGGATGCGGTGAAGGCGGACATGAAGGTCGTTGGAGTAAGAGTAGAAGATGCAGAGGATAGGGAGAGATGGAGGCAGATCATTTGCTGTGGCGACCCCTGAAGGGAACAGCCGAAAGGAAAAGAAGAAGAAATACGTATTCAATAATATAAATGCTTATACTGTAATAACAATTAAACATTCAAAAATAATGCATAAGATGTAAATAAGATATAAATACACACACATACAGACGTGTACGCACACAGATGCGTGCCTCACATAAAAATGTGAGTAGTTTTGTTGAGCTGTTTTTTTTGTTTTTGTTGGTTTTGGGGTATTTTTTTCGAAACCTGGCCTTGTTTTGCAGTATTTTCTTTAACCTTTCCCCTATTTTTCCTTAATTTCCTTATTTTTTTTATTTTTTGATGAATATTTTTGAAAAACCCGCAATGCACTGAAGCCGCAGAAACTGAAGCACGAAGTAGCGAGGGATCACTGTATATATTTTTAAAGGTAGCAAAAGTAAAAGGACGTATGGCTAAATGCTTTCACAGTAGTTTAATAAGTTGATTTGCCTTCCACACTTTCTGAACAAAGGAAAAAAGTCAGAAAGTTATTCTGGGAGAGAGTAATATAGAGAATAAGATGTGTATAATACTCGGGTCACTTGATGTCACTGTGAATGAAGTGAAATAAATAAACAACTACAGGGATCCCTCGCTACTTCACGCTTCAATTCATGCCGCTTCAGTGTATCGCAGTTTAAAAAATATATATATTCATCAAAGTATTCTCTAAAAATATTCATTGAATAGGAAATTAAGGAAGAATGGGGGAAAATTAAGGAAAATGTCACAAAACGAGGCCAGTTATTCAAAAAAAAAAAAAAAAAACCCAAACAAACAAAAAACAACCCAAAACCCCCCATCAAAACTACTTACATTTTTGTGAGGTGCGCATCTGAGTGCATGCGCGCATCTGCGTTCACATACAGATGCATTATTTTTTTATGTTTGTTATTATATAAACATTTATAGCATTGAATATGTATTTATTGATATGATATATACATGTACGTATACATCAGTCAGGGGGTCGATCCTACTTTGCAGAATTCGACGGTCGCGGGGGATCTCGGTCCCAATTAACCGCGGAACGTGAGGGAATTATTTTCTTGTGTTATTGAAATGTTCTCTATACCTACTGTTTCGGAAGGGTGCACTTTACATATGGAGACTAAGATTGCGTGTTTGGTTCCTTTACTTTATTCCCTTCTTTAAATAAGTTATTATAAAATGAATCAATATTGATAGGATGCATGTGAGGGGTTTGAGAGTTCCCACAAAAAACTTGTCAAGTAAAGAAAATCATCTGAGAGCTCTGTGTTTAGGGCAGGGGTCACCGACCTTTTTGAAACCGAGAGCTACTTCTTGGGTACCAATTAATGCGAAGGGCTACCAGGTCAAAACACACCTCTGAAATTACAAATTTGCTCAATTTACCTTTAATTATATGTTATCATTAATAATTAATGATATTTATCTATGTGAAGATATTGATTTGATTTAAAATATATTCAAAAAAATTAGATGCAGCTCAATGGAGAGTGGCGCTATGGAGCTGTGGGCCTGTCCTAAAACTAGCAGTGAACAGGTCCGCGGGCAACTTATAGTGTCCTTGCGGGCTACCTGGTGCCCACGGGCACCACGTTGGTGATCCCTGGTTTAGGGATTGCTTTAATCTATACTATATAGAAGATTTTCGGGCAGTTTCCTCCCACATTGATATTCAAATACACAAGGAGACACTTTTTTCAGTGTATCGTCTGACTTTTATATTAGCGAAATCGTGCATTTTGATGAGCTTTATTCTGCTTGTTTTTTTCCACCTAAATTTAAAAATACAGTATAATATTTTAAGGTGCATGCATGGCATCACAGATTCCGATAGAACTAAAAGCACAAAGAACTTTAAGTAAAATTTCAAAAGATGGAACCCTCTATTTAAAACTCTTTCAATTCAAAAAAGTTTAATTCTGAACTCATTGAACAAAAGTGTATGGGAAGGAGTATGAGGCTGACACATGGCATTAAACTATTTTAGAAAGAAAATACTTTTGTTAGTGTAGATATCATTGAACATGTTCCAGGATCCTTTTACTGTATCATGCAAGTATTTTAGTACTATTTTTGTCCTGTAGTTCTGTTTCTGAATGAGCTCATATTATCTTTTCTCTTCGTCACAGTGGAAGGTGGAAAAGTTCACATTCGTGACTGGCGCTATTGGGGCACCCAGACTAACTTGAAGCACAAATCCCAAATCTCCGGATCGTTAAAAACTCGACTCTGCTGGTTTCACATCCACCATCCTGATGGATGCCCACTGTCCACAAAGGATTGTGTTTTTGCCCATGGGGTGGATGACCTTCAGCCTTCAACACGGCCCCTGAAAAAGCACAGGAGCTAATTATGATTATTGTAAAGAACTTTTGTACGTTTATATTTGAATCGAAATTCTATGGACACCAAAAGCCCCACCCCAACCCTTCTCAAAAAAGATGTTGTTGGTAAATGTTGAATAAGAAGCTATTATGGGAGTTGAAATTTTAGTTGTTGGCATGTGTGGTTCTTTATAATGAGTTTTAAATACAGCTTTACTTGCACTTGCATATTGAATGTAAACATATGGACTGATAAGGACCACACAGTACAACTCTTGCTTTTTGAATGGATTTACCCTTTTGGAACATAAAACCCTTTGTATATGTACCTGGGGTAGCACACACTAAATGTTAGTCATAAATAATTTGCTATGCCGGATGGGTTGGCAGGCCAAAGTGTAGCTTATTGTCCTACTTCTCAAATGTCAAAGGACAGGATTTCTGTGCTCAATACAGTGAAAAGTGGCTCAGGGCTTAGTGTTCATAACGAAGTGCAAAATCAATTTACTCAATGACTCACATTTGTCGAACCACTTAATCCTGGGTAACATTGACAGACACTCTTGTCCAGAACAACCTAGAATTATTACTTTTTTATACAACAGAGCAATTGAGGGTTAAGAGCCTTGCTTACAACAATGGTGATATGGGGGTTTGAACCACTGACCTTTGGATAAGTAACCCGTCGTCTTAACTACTATGCCACCACTGCCCTATTAGGGCTGAGGGTAGGCCGGAGCCTATCTCACCGACATTGGGCAAAGGCTTGCTAAACCATTACAATCCAACACATTCAGAAATATTCATACAGCCAATTACTCTAAAGTGTTTGCCTCTGGACTGTGGGAAGAAATCAGAGTACCTTGAGGAAACCCACACAAGCCTGGGATGAACAGGCAAATTCCTCACGGAATCATCTGAGTCTGGGACTCGAACCCAAGACCTTCTCGCTACAACTATGCTGCCAAATTCAATTTAATTTACTTTATATTTAAAGCTGAAGTATTTGTGGGAACTTGATTTGAGAATAGCAAGAGAATTTATTCTTAAAACAATAAATTACCCTTAATTTTTACAGAGTATCAAAAACCCTACATTTTTATCATTTTACATTTTATTTATCAAATTTTAAAGTTAAATTTATGTTTATTCTGGAATTTGGTTGGATATTATCAATTAATTACATTTTTCAAATTTACAAAGGCTTCAGCTGCAACTAAAATTTTCAGGTTTATAGTTTCTTGGGGATAAATTTAAAATGGGCAAGTTGCCTGGAACTGTCATTAGTTTCCAGGGTCATGGTGGCGTCCCGTCACCATTCACCTGAATTTTTCATGTACTATGACCTACTTATTTTATACTTACTTCCCTTGTTCAGCCTACTTTATTCAATCATTCTGATTAATAACTTCTATTACTTAGAAATAGATATTAATTTCTTTATGTTTGGCCATTGATTACTTTTTCTTTTGGCCAGGTCACAACTGTTGAATATTTAATAAAGTATGCTGATCTGAATCATGGCTCAGTCTTCGCCTCTCACCCCCCCCCCCCCCCCTTGTGAATAATGAGTCAAAAAAGCAGCCTGCTGTTTTCTTTCTCACACAGAAGAAGCTTGGCATGAATTTGAACAGGATCCTGTGGGACCATGCTAATGAATGCACACAGTCCTCTATCAGGCAGTGGTCTCAAAAAGCATCACAGGTTCTTTTTATCTCAACTGGGTGCTTAACAAGTCTACAATGCTGGGATGGGAATTGGAGTAGCCCTGTAGCTTATGTATGTATGTATATATATATATATATATATATATATATATATGTCTGTCTTCCTTTCGGCTTTTTCCCTTTTACTCGGGAGTCGCCACAGCAAATCATTTTGATTCGCACGTTTTAATTTGGCAGAGGTTTTTACGTCGGATGCCCTTCCTGTCACAACCCTTTTAGCAAGGGATAGAAACACGCTGACGACTTTGCAACTCCTCTTTACGAAAGTCAGCAATGGTTCTTTTACATGCCTCACACCATAGACAGTGAGAGACATGGCCCGCCTTTGATAACCCAGTTAGCCGCACTGGGGGGACAGTGACAACCTTGTGAAGAGTGGGACTCGAACCGCCAACCTTTGGATCAGCGATCCAGCGCCCTATACCACTAGACCACCACTGCCCCTATATATATATATATATATATATATATATAAAAAATATAGCTGCATTGTGTGTTTTTTTTTTTTTAATATTCATCGAATTCAAAAATAAGGAAATTAAGGTGGAATACAGGCAAAAGTTAAGGAAAATGTCACAAAAACAAGGCTAATTATGCAAAAAAAAGACACTAAACAAACAAAAATAACCCAAAATCTCCCATCAAAACAAGTTACATTTTTGTGGGGTGCGCATCTGCGTGCGTGGTCGTCTGTCTTCTTTTCCTTTCGGCTTTTCCCTTCAGGGGTCGCCACAGCAAACCATCCGCCTCCATCTCACCCTCTTCTCACTCTTACTCCAACGACCTTCATGTCCTCCTTCACCACATCCATAAATCTTCTCTTTGGTCTTCCTCTCGGCCTTCTGCCTGGTAGTTCCAACCTCAGCATCCTACTACCAATATACTCACTATCCCTCCTCTGTACATGTCCAAACCATCTCAATCTAGCCTCTCTGACTTTGTCTCCAAAACCTCTAACATGTGCCGTTCCTCTGATGTGCTCATTCCTGATCCTATCCATCCTCGTTACTCCAAAAGAGAACATTTTCATCTCTGCTACCTCCAGCTCAGCCTCCTGTCTTTTCCCCAGGGCCACTGTTTCTAAACCATACAACATTGCTGGCCTCAACACCGTCTTGTACACTTTTCCTTTCATTCTTGCTGATACCTTCCGATCATACATCACACCAGATACTTTTCTCCAACCATTCCAACCTGCCTGCACACGCTTCTTCACCTCTTTTCCACACGTCTGTATGTGTGTATATTTATATTTTATTTGCATCTTGTGCATTATTTGTAATGTTTAATTGTTATTATAAGCATTTATAGCATTGAATATGTATTTATTGATATTATATACATGTACGTATACATCAGTCGGAGGAGGGGGACCCTACTTCGTGGATTTTGGTGGTCGCGGAGGATCTCGGTCCCAATTAACCACGGAAAGTGAGGGACCCCTGTGTGTGTGTGTGTGTGTGTGTATATATATATATATATATATATATATATATATATATATACATATACATACACACACACACACTCAATTGTGACTCCTTAGTCACAGAGCAGGTCTTTTCTTGAGTGAGGTTTGACCACTTGATGTATCCTCGGAGTCCCAAAAGTAATTGGTCTAATGGAGGGCAATAAATAACTGTGATGTAAGAAATTAAATTGTACTTAACTTGATCTTCAAATTTCCAAAATAACAGAGAATCGTGAAATATATGTATGTATGTATGTGTGTGTGTGTGTGTGTGTGTGTATATATATATATATATATATATATATATATATAGAGAGAGAGAACAAAACATACAGCAAGTTGGCAAGACACAACTGCCCTTCAATCTGTCATCTGTCACAACAACATTAATGATCTCAGATGCAGTGAGTCACGTGATCAGGACAATATTAAAGGCAGTACACCTTTTTCTTGAAGAACTGCAGACAAGCGAGTGCGAGTCATGTGACAGGAGGAGAAATTACCAGCTGTGGCTGAATCTGGGCCAGTGGGAAGGATTCGGAAGAAAAAAATTAGCCTGCTTTTACTTTGAGTATTGCACACTAATCTGAGGTTTGCGTTCTCTCTGTGCATATGGCAAAAGTCAGAAACTTGTTCTCTTATTATTAAAAGAATTTAAATCTCCATATATGACCTGTCATCCAGAGGGCCATCAAACCTTAGTGTAGTGAGTGTGATTTAATCTAATAACTGATTTATAGCATGAAATGAAATGAAAGGAAAATCACATGAGAGAGTGAAAGCTGCAGTGGAGAAGTTGAGATCATTATTGGCTTTGTGTTGTGGGGTGTGTGTACAGTACTTGCACCATACTGAGGACATTTTGAGTAAGTGAGAACATTTTGGCTTGTACTCACTTCTTGAAAGGCCTGTTTGAGGATTAAGACTTGGTTTTAGGGTTGAGCTTAGAATCAGGTTTAGTTGTTATGATAAATGTTGGGGTGAATGTCCCCACAATGAATGTCCCCACAAAGATAAAAGTACAGTATGTGTGAATGTAAGGAAGGGGAGATGGGGAAATCAGTGTGGTGAGATTGAGGTTACTGGCAGTCACTGAAGTTGGTAAACATTGCTTTAGAAATTTCAGAAGTAATTGTTTCGAGTTGTTGAAAACATTTGAACTTTTCTGCAGTCTTCCTGAGATTGTATCAGGTCATGTTTTCCTTTCTCTTTCTTTTTGAGGTTAAAGAGGGACAGTAAGAAACTGACAGATATCTTCCATTAACATCCTTCCATCCTTTTTCATATGAAAAACAGCTTGACACGGACACACATGTGACTCTGTACCCGAGGATTCAAAGGAATTTTTTTGCTCTTTCAAGCTCTTTAAATGTCCTATAAAAATCAGAAGCACTTTCGGCCGTACTGTTATATATCTGAGTCGGTTCACTACATTATTAGTGTTACAGGTAGACACATCAGGGAGCCAGATTTAAACCGTACACATTCTCTGTAGCTCGTACGTGATCAGATGTGTGTTTGCTGCCAAAAGATAGAGAATGGCCATGGGCTCTGGCCAATTGGAGACTTTATGCTGCCCACACACATCTGTTGAGCTGTTACCTCAGAAAATGGTAATACACACTGACTAAGATGCTTTCCCCTCCTGTGACAGTACGCTCTGACACTGACTCTAGCTGACAGGTCTCTGCTCACTTCATCTGAGGTTTAGCTTTTGCTGGAATTTACCTCTAGGCTTTACCCAACATCACCAGCTCAAAATAGGAAGTACCAGTATTTAAATTCTAAACACATCATTATCAAAAATGATGGGATTCCTTTAAATAATTTAAAGTCCCCCCAGTGCAGCTAACTGGGTTATCAAAGGCCGGCCATGCCTCTCACTGTCGATGGTGTGAGGTTCATGTAAAGCTGACTTTCAACAAGCTGACATTGCTGACTTTCAACAAGAATAGTTTCAAAACCGTCAACATATTTTCACCCTGTGATGGCCTGCCGAGCTGTTCAGGGTGTACTCTACCCTCACCCGGAGCCGGCTGGGGTGGGCGCCAGCCTCCCCGCGACCCTAATTACGATTAAGCGGTTACAGAAATTTAAAGTCATAATAGTAAAGGTAATGCTAGGACACTGTATATAAATGTAAGCTTTATTTGTGCATTTTTTTTTCTATGAATTATTTTTCATGTAAATACATCAAGTCACAGGAAACAAGGTCAACTCATCTAATAAGCTTGATCTGTCTATTTTTTAAAGAATAACGTGAAGAGTACTGTAGTTTGTATACATCCACTTGAACTTACCAATAAATTGTAATTCTCCTTCAAATAAATTATAATTTTTCATGAATTTGCACGATTCCTTGATACTGGCAGCATAAAGTGTGACAATGAGTTGAAAAATTCACAATCCCCATAAATGACCATAAATATACAGTAGTACCTCTCCTTACAATAGTCCCAGAAAACGAAAAATCCAGTTTACGAAAAACATTTTCCTAAATTTTTTGCCTCTTTATACAAAACAAGTTCTCTTTACGAAATGCACCATTCAACCATTCAAACAATGCACGAGTTGCTTTCCCATTGGCTGTCTCCCAACATCCCGCCCCGCTGGCCTCCCATTGGCAAGGAGGGATGACACAGCTCCCTCCCATTGGCTATCTCGCAACATCCCGCCCCGCTGGCCTCCGATTGCCTAGGAGGGATAACGCAGCTCCCTTGAGCAGCAGCTTGTTTCATGAGTTTTTTGAGTATGCTCATTGCAAGTTTATTTTTTGGCTCAGGCTTTTAACCTTGCATAAACATTTGTCATATTATAACTCTGATATATATATATATATATATATATATATATGTCTGTCTGTCTTCCTTTCGGCTTTTTCCCTTTTACTCGAGAGTCGCCACAGCGAATCATCTGATTCGCATGTTTATTTGGCAGAGGTTTTTACGTCGGATGCCCTTCCTGTCACAACCCTTTTTAGCAAGGGACAGAAACACGCTGATGACTTTGCAGCCTACTCTTTACAAAAGTCAGCAATGGTTCTTTTACATGCCTCTCACCATAGACAGTGGGAGACATGGCCCGCCTTTGATAACCCAGTTAGCCGCACTGGGGGGGGACAGTGACAACCTTGTGGAGAGTGGGACTCAAACCCCCAACCTTTGGATCAGTGATCCAGTGCCTTATACCACTAGACCACCACTGTATGTATGTATATGTATGTATGTATGTATGTATATATATGTTTATATATATAGGACAATGGTGGTTTAGTGGTATAGGATCACTGATCCTAAGGTTGGGGGTTTGAGTCCCACTCTCCACAAAGTTGTCACTGTCCTCCCCCAATGCAGCTAACTGGGTTATCAAAGGCCAGCCATGTCTCTCACTGTCTATGGTGTGAGTCATGTAAAAAGAACCATTGCTGAATTTCGAAAAGAGTAGGCTGCAAAGCAATCAGCGTGTTTCTAATCGGGAGTCAGAGTCCCCTGAGGCAATTTGTTCATAGCAACGTTCTGGCAAGTCTTGCAGCGGCACTGGAACCCAGTCGTATTGGCGTCTGCCCTTCCATTGGATCCTTCCAGTAGCGCTGAGAGGGGGGACTTGCTGCTTGGGTAACAGCCTGTCCTCCATACTTCCTACCCAGGCTCTGCGCACTGGAGAGTATCACCAGCAGAGATACCAGCCAGAGCACAGCTCCATAGTCCTTCAAGACTGACGGAGGCCACAGAAAAAAAACAAAACCCTACATATATATATGTGTGTGTGTGTGTGTGTGTGTGTGTGTGTGTGTATATATATATATATATATATATATATATATATATATATATATATATATAAAACAAAAATAAAAGGACAGGACAAAGACTTTCTATTGAAACTCCATTTATCACTACAGATCTGTTTCAAGGGGTGGTGAAACCATCCTCTCTCTTCAGGTGATTATAGAAGAATATATATATATATATATATATATATATATATAATGTATATATGAGAGAGAGAGAGAGAGATTCATTCATTAAGGTCATTAAGGTTCAAAAGGTAGTCCCGTAGGTTATATAACTGCAAGTCCTAAGTAATTGTGGGAAAAAGTTTATATCACCATCAGTGTTCACAGTCTGTTGGTGTACATTGTTAGTGTACATCTGGGTCCATCAAGGTCTTCATCAGCAAAAAAGGAAGGGTTTCCAAGATGAGTACTCCAGTCAGAATCAGCATAGCAGGACAGACCACAGGACTCAGAAAGCAGAAGGATCAGGATCACTGACATCCCAGAAGGAGAATGTGCACCTCAACAAAAACAGGGTCAGAGAGAGATTGTTCGGTATAATCATAGTAGTGTAATGGAAATAGAAGATTTTATTATTGCTGAGTGTGGGACTGGTGGTGTAGTGGTTAGGGTGCTGGGCTCAAGATCGGGAGGTTGTGTGTTCAAATCCTGCTAAAACCCCCACTATGATAAGACTCCTGGGCATGGTCTTAACCACAAGTGTGCCTCTGTTCACCCAGCAGTATAAATGGGTACCAGTAAAAATATACTGGGAAGCTAACCTGCGATGGACTAGCGTCCAATCCAGGAGGAGTTGAACTCCTAGTCACTTCACGCTACGGAAACCAGGGATAAGTACCAGTCTGATGAGCCACTAGGCTCGGGTGTAAAAAGCCAAAAAATTATTGCTGAGTGCAAGCAGGGACTCCAGCATGACTGGCGATGGCAGCATAACTCATAGAGAGAACCCTGACATGAGGGAATCCTGTAACATTGGGGCAATCAGCCACTCCACTGTCAAATGGACCTGGATGAGCATGTAGAGTGAGGGAGCAACAGCATCCCAACATCTCAATTTCCCAGAACTCTCTATGCTTGAAACCCCCTGATCTGTTCCTTTACACAATAAAAGCCTATTAACAAAATGCTTGACTAAACAAGCAAGTTTTCAGCCTCATCTTAAAAACAGAGACTGTCTGAGTCCCGAACATTAACTGGAAGGTTATTCCATAACTGTGGGGCTTTGTAAGAGAAGCTCTGCCCCCTGCAGTACTCTTCATTACTCGAGGTATCGCTAAGTATCTTGCACCTTGTGCTCTAAGGGGGCATGCCAGGTCATAAATGACAAGAAGTTCACCAAGATAATGTGGTGCAAGACCATTAAGTATTCTATCGGTTAAAAGTAGTATTTTATACTCTATTCGAAATTTAACTGGAAACCAGTACAGTGTAAATAAGGTCGGGTGATATGCTTGTGTCTTGTGGTTCTAGTAAGGACTCTCGCTGCTGCATTCTGGACTAACTGGAGCTTGTTCATGCTCTAATTGGAACAACCAGACAGTAATGCATTACAATATTCTAATCTCAAGGTAAGAAAAGCATGAGCAAGTTTTTCTGCATTATGCATTGACATACAGTATTTCTTATCTTAGCAACATTCCTGAGATGAAAGAAGGCTACCCGAGTAATATTATCTCCATGAGCTTCAAAAAAAAAAAACAGCATCATTCCAAGATCCTTTACTGCTACACATGATGAGACTGAAACACCATCTGAACTTATTACATAACCAGAAACCTTATTTCTAGCTACCTGAGAACCAAATACAAGTACTTCTGTCTTTTCAGAGTTTAAGAGGAGGAAGATAGTAAGCATCCAGTGTCTAATGTCTACACAATTTTCAACTTTATTAAGCTGATGTCTCTCATCTAGCTTTGCTGAAATATATAACTGTGTGTCGTCAGCATGACAATGAAAGCTAATACCATGATTACAAATGATAATACCCAAAGGGAGCATGTATAGAGAGAATAGCAACGGGCCAAGGAAAGAACCTTGTGGCACACCAAACATACTGTAGTTTACAAACATATTTACAAATGAAATGCCACATTACTCTGAAACATTTACATTAGTTCTGGTGTAGTTAGTTGCCATTAGATAGCACATAATTAATATTCATCAAAGGTGCGATGGATGTCACTAAATAGTCTATTATAGGAACTATTTCAACATTTCAACTGAGCCTAAGGTGGAATATTGTGTTAATGCAGCTAACTGGGTTATCAAAGGCGGGCCATGTCTCTCACTGTCTATGGTGAGAGGCATGTAAAAGAACCATTGCTGACTTTTGTAAAGAGTAACTGCAAAGTCGTCAGCGTGTTTCTGTCCTTTGCTAAAAAAGGGTTGTGACAGGAAGGGCATCCGCCGTAAAAACCTCTGCCAAATCAAACGTGCGAATCAGATCATTCGCTGTGGTGACTCCCGAGTAAAAAGGGAAAAAGCCGAAAGGAAGACAGACAGACATATGCAGGAACAAAACAAGCAAAGTGCAAGATTTTTAGAATTAATTTTTCTATAATTTTATCATGACAGTGGTGACAGGTAAGTGTCCCACACTCTGAGAGGGCATTAGCAGTGTGTAGCAAGTTTTATTTTCATTCATAGTTTTTGTACTACTTAAAAACATAAGTAAACCATGCTTTGTAATAATGTGTTTTTAAATTATTAAACATTTTTGTGCATTGTACATGGAAACAAAAGAAAAGCAAACTTTTTTTTGTTTAGTTTTACATTTTAAAGTGTTATAATGTTGACACCATGACCCAGTCACACGAGGGACTGGGACAAATCGGAAGTGTCCATCATTTTGACATGGAATTTTTTTTTTTTTTTTTTTGCTTAATCCCCAGGTAGCAGACCAATCAGCTTGTGCAGTTCTTCTGTCATATATTCTAGTTAGCTTTATGGATTCATTTTATACCTATGCAAGGAAAGTCTCATGTATTTGAACTCAACCATACATGTTCCCAGAAATGCCCCAGAGACTGCCACAGAGCTTATATGGGAAAAAAAGAATAATGAACATAAACAAAGCAGCTCTACATTAAATCCATTATTTAAAGAAATTCAAAGAATATGGCACAATCGAGACCATCCACCAACAAAGAATCAGTCAAGGGAAGAAGAGTAACTCTGTGACTTATGCACAGCCCATAAGTACAATGCATGTCAGTCTATGTGAAAGAAAATTACTGTTTACCAATTACTAAAATTGCATTCATATAAATTATTGTGCTTTTTTTTTTCCAGAATAAAGTAAAATCATATCTGTGTTTTTCTCTTTTTAGTTTCCTAGTCTCAGCCTGTCTGCTTTTAAAAAAGTAGCCTGTATTCCTCATGTACATGCTTGACTTAAAGGAAAGGAAAACACATAGTCCAGCACAACTTAGGAGAAAGACCATTATTTCAGCTTGAACTCAGTTATGCCACCTACGATCTGGGGGCCAGATTTAAGGACAGACATGAAATGACCTTGGCATAGTTTCAGCCAATCAAATCATCAGACTGATTCACGTACTGATTCACATACTGTCCCGGCCTGCGATGTCTATTGGGCCCACCATTATGAGCTGCTTCAATGTGAATATATGCCAAACATGCCATTTGTTTATTTTCTACATGACTAGTGTGTAGTCAAACGGGATGGGTATTCAGGGCAAAGAAAGGATATTATCCTTCAAAGGTTTTTGTCCAAAAGAGTGCATCTAATCATTTATTCATTCATTCGTTTTCTGAACGGCTTAATTCCAATTAGGGTCACAGGGAGGCTGGCACCCATCTCAGCCGACTCTGGGTGAGGGCAGAGTACACCCTGGACAGCTCGCCAAGCCATCAGAAGGCAGAAACACGCTGACAGCTATGCAGCCTACTATTGATGAAAGTCAGCAATGGTTCTTTGTTATGCAACCGTAGACAGGTGAGAGACATGGCCCGCCTTTGATAACCTAGCTAGCTGCACTGGGGGGACAGTGACAACCTGATGAGAGTGGGGTTTGAATCCCCCAACCTTAGGATCAGTGATCCAGCACCTTATCACCAAGCCACCACTGTCCTTGCATGCTGAAGATGCCTTAATACTGAGTAACCATATTTCCTTTTTAGTATTTATCTGGAATATTAGCCGTCAGATGAATTGAATAATAGAGCTACTTTTTCTTGATGAGATCACACAGCTGGCCAAAAACAGTAAACATGGCAGCAGTGGTTGTGAGGTCAACAGTATCAGTACTCTATTGATTGGTTAGAAAACAGAAAATATGCAGTTTTCTGTTTAGAGAGGCTGAAATAACAGTCAAAGGACTTCACTGTCTCCGAAAATATTTTCCTTATGTTTAATGTTGTTCAGCCAACACAAAGCAAAAGACAGTGTAAACGCTTTCGGGATCTGAATTGTACTGCGCATGCCAGCAATGAAATAGATGTTGAGAGGAAAAAGTCATTGGTATGGTTGGATGGAGTGATAAGAGAAAGGAATGTCTGCTTTATATGAGAAAGTCTTTAGTTGTTTTCTGTCTCCATGGGAAAAGCAATGCTGAGAAACTTTGCCTCATTTGCAAATAACTAAACAACATTAAAGATGAAATGACTTTTGCTTCTTAAAGCCAAAATGTACAAACACACCACTGTAACTGATGTCCAAAGGGACTCTATATATCCCTAGTGTACACAAAATATGTTTTTTAAGGCTTTTCTTGGACATGTGCAAAACTACAACTGAAGCACTATTTTGTGCTCCTGAGTTAGCATATTAAAATGATGATTCACGATATAATACACCAATGCAGCCATGAGGCGGGGGGGGCACTAACCAGTGTCTCTCCCCCTTATGCCGGTCCCAAGCCCGGATAAATGCAGAGGGTTGCGACAGGAAGGGCATCCGGCGTAAAACTTCTGCCACATTTAAAAATGCAAATGATCAAAACAAAATTCATACCGGATCGGTCGAGGCCCGGGTTAACAACGACCGCCATCAGTGCTGTCAACCAACAGGGTGCTGATGGAAATTGGACTACTGTTGGTCGAAGACGTCGAAGAAGGAGAGGCGGGAGGCGTGTCCGTAGGCAGAGAGAGAAGAGGAAATGCGTGAGCCTCGGACTGAGAGTAGGGACTTTGAATGTTGGAACTATGCAAGGAAAAGATAGGGAGCTGGCTGACATGATGCAGAGGAGGAAGGTGGACATACTGTGTGTTCAGGAGACAAGGTGGAAAGGTAGAAAGGCTAAAAGCTTAGGAGCAGGGTTTAAACTGTTTTATAATGGTGTGGATGGGAAGAGAAATGGAGTAGGAGTCATCTTGAAGGAGGGGTTTGTCAGGAATGTTCTAGAAGTGAAAAGAGTGTCAGACAGAGTGATAAGTCTCAAGTTAGAAATTGAAGGCGTGATAGTCAATGTTGTTAGTGCTTATGCCCCACAGGCAGGATGTAAGCTAGAAGAGAAGGAGAGATTCTGGAGTGAGTTAGATGAAGTGATGCAGAGTACCCCCAGAGGTGAAAGAGTGGTCATTGGAGCAGACTTCAATGGACATGTTGGTGCAGGCAACAGAGGGGACGAGGAAGTGATGGGCAGGTTTGGTATCCAGGACAGGAACACAGAAGGACAGATGTTGATCGATTTTGCAAAAGGATGGAAATGGCTGTGGTGAATACTTTCTTCCAGAAGAAACAGAAGCATAGGGTGACTTATGAAAGCGGAGGTAAGAGCACACAGGTAGACTACATCTTGTGTAGGCGAGGTAATTTGAAGGAAGTCAGTGACTGCAAAGTAGTAGTGGGTGAGAGTGTTGCCAAACAGCATAGGATGGTGGTGTGCAGGATGACACTGATGGTGAGAAAGGTGAAGAAGGCAAAGGCAGAGCAGAAGACAAAGTGGTGGAAGTTGAAAAAGGAAGAGTGTCGTGTTGTCTTCAAGGAGGAGTTGAAACAGGCTTTGGGTAGTCAGGAAGTGCTTCCAGAGGACTGGACAACCACAGCCAATGTGATCAGGGAGACCGGTAGGAAAGTATTTGGTGTGTCCTCTGGAAGGAAAGTAGATAAGGAAACTTGGTGGTGGAATGAGGAAGTGCAGGAGTGTGTACAAAAGAAGAGGTTAGCCAAGAAGAAGTGGGACATTGAGAGGACCGAAGAGAGTAAACAGGAGTACAGGGAGACACAGCGTAAGGCGAAGGTAGCAGTGTCAAAGGCCAAACAGAGGGCGTATGATGACTTGTATGATAGGTTGAACAGTAAGGAGGAGAAAATGATCTATACAGGTTAGCACAGCAGAGAAATAGAGATGGGAAAGACGTGCAGCAAGTTAGAGTGATAAAGGACAGAGAGGGAAATGTATTGACTGATGACAGAAGTGTGCTGGGAAGATGGAAAGAGTACTTTGAAGAGCTGATGAATGAGGAAAATGAGAGAGAAAAAAGAGTAGAAGGGGTGACCGTTGAGGAGCAGGAAGTAGCAAAGATTAGTAAGGGAGAAGTGAGGAGGGCATTGAAGAGGATGAAGAGTGGAAAGGCAGTTGGCCCTGATGACATACCAGTTGAGGTATGGAAGTGTCTAGGGAGGTAGCAGTAGATTTTCTGACAAGAATATTCAACAAGGTCTTAGAAAGTGAGCAGATGCCAGAGGAATGGAGGAGAAGTGTGCTTGTGCCCATTTTTAAGAACAAGGGCGATGTACAGAGTTGTGGCAACTACAGAGGGATAAAGTTGATGAGCCATACAATGAAGCTATGGGAAAGAATAGTGGAAGCAAGACTAAGGGCAGAGGTCAGCATTTGTGAACAACAGTTTGGTTTCATGCCAAGAAAGAGCACCACAGATGCAGTGTTTGCTTTGAGGATGTTAATAGAGAAGTACAGAGAAGGTCAGAAGGAGCTGCATTGTGCCTTTGTGGATCTGGAGAAAGCATATGACAGGGTGCCGAGAGAAGAACTGTGGTATTGTATGAGGAAGTCTGGAGTGACAGAGAAGTATGTTAGAGTGGTGCAGGACATGTATGATAGATGTAAGACAGTGGTGAGGTGTGCTGTCGGTGTGACAGAAGAGTTCAAGGTGGAGGTGGGACTACATCAAGGGTCAGCTCTCAGCCCCTTCTTGTTTGCTATGGTGATGGACAGGCTAACAGATGAGGTTAGACAAGAATCTCCATGGACTATGATGTTTGCAGATGACATTGTGATCTGTAGTGAGAGCAGAGACCAAGTGGAGGAAAATCTAGAGAGGTGGAGGTATGCCCTGGAAAGGAGGGGATTGAAGGTTAGTCTTAGTAAGACAGAATACATGTGTGTGAACGACAAGGACCCAAGAGGAACTTTGAGGTTACAGGGGGCAGAGATAAAGAAGGTGGAGGATTTTAAGTACTTAGGCTCAACAATCCAGAGCAATGGAGAGTGTGGAAAAGAGGTGAAGAAGCGCGTGCAGGCAGGTTGGAATGGATGGAGAAAAGTGTCCGGGGTGATGTGTGAGAGGAGAGTATCGGCAAGAATGAAGGGAAAAGTGTACAAGACGGTGATGAGGCCAGCAATGTTGTATGGTTTAGAGACAGTGGCCCTGGGGAAAAGACAGGAGTCAGAGTTGGAGGTAGCAGAGATGAAAATGTTGAGGTTCTCTTTGGGAGTAACGAGGATGGATAGGATCAGAAATGAGTACATCAGAGGGACAGCACATGTTAGATGTTTTGGAGACAAAGTCAGAGAGGCTAGATTGAGATGGTTTGGACATGTACAGAGGAGGGATAGTGAGTATATTGGTCGTAGGATGCTGAGGTTGGAACTACCAGGCAAAAGGCCCAGAGGAAGACCAAAGAGAAGATTTATGGATGCAGTGAAGGCGGACATGAAGGTCGTTGGAGTAAGAGTAGAAGATGCAGAGGATAGGGAGAGATGGAGGCAGATCATTTGCTGTGGCGACCCCTGAAGGGAACAGCCGAAAGGAAAAGAAGATTCACGATATAATACACCCTGTCCCCCCATTTCTGCTGAAATGAAACTCATGTATACAGTATAAACAGCTGTACAAAATATTGATTTAATACAACAGACATCATGTGTGGAACAAAACATGTGCACATATTGTCGGAATGATGTTCAATAACAGGAGATGGAGGGTAATAAGTCGGAAACGTCTATAATATTCCATTCTCTATGTCATGGTGTTTAGAGACCATGATTTAAAAATGGGTAGGAACATCCAAGCATACTCACTATTATTATTTAACCCCCCACCCCACCCCACCCCAGCCCACCCCAGCCCACCCCCAGCCCATCCCCCGCTGGAGTTGCTTTCAGGGGATGTTCACATATTCCCCTGGTGAGGCTTTTAATAGAATCCAGGTAATGGAAAGTGACGAAGAGCAGTGCTAAAGAGAAAGGGGTGACTAATGTGTACTCTTTCCATCTGATTTCTGCGCACATGATACCTGTGATATTAAAGCAGTAGTTACAACTGCTTATAGCTAGAAAACATCATTTTATACTTTTGTATATAAATGCATACCAAATATCCGACAAGCAATTTTAGATTAATGCAAGAGATAGGGAAGAGGGTAATGATTATAAATTCCGTGTCCATAATTCCACAAAATGAGCTTCATTTTTATTTAATGTTTATTAACGGTCAGCAAACACAGTTGAATTTCATAGAATTAAGTAGTTTTAAATCTTCTTCTTCTTCTTCTTCTTGTTCTTTTCCTTTTGGCTGCTCCCTTCAGGGGTCGCCACAGCAAATCATCCGCCTCCATCTCACCCTGTCCTCTGCATCTTCTTTTTTGACTCCAACGACCTCCATGTCTCCCTTCACCACATCCATAAATCTCTTCTTTGGTTTTCCTCGAGGCCTTCTGCCTGGTAGTTCCAACCTCAGTATCACCACTGTCAATATACTCACTATCCCTCCTCTGTACATGTCCAAACCATCTCAATCTAGCCTCTCTGACTTTGTCTCCAAAACATCTTACATGGGCTGTCCCTCTGATATACTCATTTCTGATCCTATCCATCCTCGTTACTCCCAGAGAGAACCTCAACATTTTCATCTCCGCTACCTCCAGCTCTGCCTCATGTCTTTTCCTCAGCGCCACTGTTTCTAAACCATACAACATCGCTGGGCTCACCACCATCTTGTACACTTTTCCCTTCATGCTTGCTGACATTCTCCTATCACACATCACACCGGACACTTTTCTCCAGCCATTCCAGCCTGCCTGCACACGCTTCTTCACCTCTTTTCCACACTCTCCATTGCTCTGGATTGTTGAGCCTAAGTACTTAAAGTCCTCCACCTTCGTTATCTCAGTTCCCTGTAACATCACCGTTCCTCCTGGGTCCTTCTCATTCATACACATGTATTCTGATTTTCTGAGGCTAACCTTCATTCCCCTCCTTTCCAGGGCATATCTCCACCTCTCTAGATTTTCCTGCACTTGTTCTCTGCTCTCACTACAGATCACAATGTCATCTGCAAACATCATAGTCCATGGAGATTCTTGTCTCACCTCATCTGTCAGCCTGTCCATCACCATAGCAAACAAGAAGGGGCTCAGAGCTGACCCTTGATGCAGTCCCACCTCCACCTTGAATTCGTCGGTCACGCCGACAGCACACCTCACCACTGTCTTACATCTCTCATACATGTCCTGCACCACTCTAACATACTTCTCTGCTTATTCTCATACTGCTTATTCTCATACTTCACCATTCGTCGTCTTGCATTTACTAGTACTGTTCGTCACTCATTCAATCTATGCCTCTGATACTGCAAGCTGCTGCAACAAAGTCCTTGAGGAGCATTGAAGTATTCGGTTGAAGTAGTTTTTCAAATAAAACTCTTTATTATGGGCAGGGGTGGCCTAGTGGTAAAGGAGCTGGATCACTCATCCTAAGGTTGGGGGTTCGAGTCCCACTCTCCACAAGTTTGTCACGGTCACCCCAGTGCCTGATAACGGGATTATCAAAGGCCGGCCATGTCTCTCACTGTCTATGGTGTGAGGTTCATGTGAAAGAACCATTACTGACTTTCGACAAAAGTAGGCTGAAAAAGCCATCAGCATGTTTCCGCCCTGTGATGGCCTAGCGAGCTGTCCAGGGTGTGCTCTGCCCTCGCCTAGCGTCGGCTGGGAAGGGTGCCAGCCTCCCCGCGACCCAAATTAAGATTAAGCAGTTACAGAAAATTAACTGAACTGAACTCTTTATTATATTTTCTAATTCATTCAGCATGCAACACAAACACGCACCATGATTTGGATGCATGTCCACTCCAGGACACCACACATGCACACTTATTTACCCCAAGGTATAATTTAGCTTGGCCATCTGCTGGTATGTTTTTGGGAGGTGGGAGGAAAGCGGAGAATCTGCACAGGCACTTAGACAGTACAGACAGTAATCTGAGCTCAACTGGGGACCATAGAGCTGTGAAGTGGCAATGATACCCACTGTTCCTCCATGCCGCCTCCCCTCAATATTATTACATGTTAATTAAAGAAAGTATAAATAGCACTTATGTACACTATACTGTCTGCACACGCTTCACCATCATACCCATACAGCAAGTCATTGTTAACCCATGGAGTTGGTCCCTTCTTTTCTGCCACAAAGGTGGACATTTTTCTGAGAAGGTTTTCAACTAGATTTTTGAGAATGCATGGCTATGGATATTTTTGATTTTATTCTGCCACAGGAGCGTTCGTGAGCTTGGGTGCTCACTTTGGTTATTTTAATTAATAATATGCACCTCTGTGCAGCTGTAGCTGAACTTTGTTTAGCTTGAATATCTCTTTTCACCAGAAAGGACAGCCACTAGCAACATATACAATGCAATTTAGCTGTTCAGCGTTGTACTCATGAAATAATATCTGAGGGCGAACATGAAGACTGTTCACTTATAAGTTCAAACAAGGATTTACTGTTAAACATTGAAAATGTCATCAGCTCTAAACAGTGTACATGAATCACGCTCATATCAAGACAGGCGCAAAAAAAAAATCCATCGTCTACAAATTTTCAAACAAACATTTAATTTTTTACATTTTTTTGCTGTGTGCATGTGGGCACATTAAAATAGCACATTCTTTAGACAGATAAATCAACTGAGCACCTTACATTTTAATTAAAGATTTATGAGAACTCAGTGCTACTGCATGGCAGTTTTGGGAAGCTTCACTTACTTTCCTGATTAGAGTTATGTAACACTGGTTAATACTGCATGCTCTGATGAAATAGTCATGAGAATGGAAGCTGTGCGGGAATAATGTTGCCCTGTCTGAAAACTTGAAGCATGGTGTCCTGCGGATCTTTATAGATTTAAGTACTGTCTTTAAATAGAATTCCTACAAAAAGCCAGAATATATCTGTCACTGTTCTTGACATTCTTCAGTATGGATGTCAGATCTCACCTTATGCCAAGGCCAAAGGTAACCGTTTTATAATCCACTGGTCACTGGTTTGAAAAGATATATATATATATATATGTGTGTGTGTGTGTGTGTGTGTGTGTGTGTGTGTGTGTGTGTGTGTGTACGTGTACGTATGTATACTACAGGGATCCCTCGGTACTTCGCGTTTCAATTCATGTGGCTTCAGTGCATCGCGTTTTTAAATATTCATCGAATTAAAAAATAAGCTACCCACTGCATATATATATATATATATATATATATATATATATATATATATATATATATATATATATATGTGTATGTATATAGAGAATTTTCTGAGTAGATCCTTCCGTAAGAGAGTGCTCAATACTTTTTCGTAGAGCAAATATAAGTAATTTCTTCTGTAATCACTTGAAGAGAGAGGATGGTTTCACCACCCCTCGAAACAGATCTGTAGTGAAAATGAGGTTTCAATAGAAAGTCTTTTTGTCCTGTCCTTTTATTTTTACTTATATATGTATATACATATATATGTGTGTGTGTGTGTGTGTGTGTGTGTGTGTGTGTATATATATATATATATATATATATATATATATATATATATATATATATATACACACACACACACAAAATAAAATAATATACACACACACACAAAATAATAGCACCATGTTCGAACATAAGGGTGTCCATAAGTGCACTTGGCACCAGGACACCCTAGGTCGCAGTTCGATGATTGACTTTGTAGTCGTGTCATCGGACTTGCGACCATATGTTCTGGACACTCGGATGAAGAGAGGAGCTGAGCTGTCTACCGATCACTAGCTGGTGGTGAGTTGGCTTCGGTGGTGTGGGAGGTTGCCTTCCAGACCTGGCAGGCCCAAGCGTGTAATCAGGGTCTGCTGGGAACGTTTGGCGGAGCCCCCTGTCCGAGAGGCCTTTAACTCCCACCTCCGGCAGAGCTACAACCACGTTCGGAGGAGGCGGGGACATGGAATCGAATGGGCCATGTTTCGTGCCTCCATTGCTGAGGCGGCAGCCCATAGCTGTGGCCGTAAGGTCGTCGGTGCTTGTCGTGGCGGTAATCCCGAACCGGTGGTGGACACCTGCGGTGAAGGGGCCGTCCAGCTGAAGAAGGAGGCCTATCGGGTTTTATTAGCCTGTGGGACTCCTGAGGCAGCAAACGGGTACCGGCAGGCCAAGCGTGCTGCAGCCGAGGCTGTCGCAGATGCAAAATCTCGGGCGTGGGAGGAGTTCGGTGAGGGCCTGGAGAGTGATTATCGGTTGGCCTCAAAGGTTCTGGGCCACCATCCGGCGCCTCAGGAGGGGGAAGCAGTTCTTCACAAACACTGTTTACGGTGGAGGTGGGGAGCTGCTTACCTTGACTGGGGATGTTGTTGAGAGGTGGAGGGAATACTTTGAGGACCTTCTCAATCCCACCAACACGCCCTCCGTGGAAGAGGAAGACCCTGGGGGTTCGGGTGAGGGTCCGCCCATCACTGGAGTGGAGGTCACTGAGGTTGTCAAAAGCTCCTCGGTGGTCGAGCTCCGGGGTTGGACGAGATCCGCCCGGAATATCTCAGAGCTCTGGATGTAGGACTGTCTTGGTTGACACGTCTCTGCAACATCGCGTGGTCATCAGGGGCTGTACCTCTGGATTGGCAAACTGGGGTGGTGGTCCCAATTTTTAAGAAGGGGGACCGGAGGGTGTGTTCCAATTATCGGGGAATTACACTCCTCAGCCTACCTGGGAAAGTCTATGCAGGGGTACTAGAGAGGAGGATCCGACCGATAGTCGAACCTCGGATTCAGGAGGAACAATGTGGTTTTCGTCCTGGCCGCAGCACTCTTGACCAACTCTATACGCTCCACAGGATTCTGGAGGGGGCATGGGAGTTTGCCCAATCTGTCCACATGTGTTTTGTGGATTTGGAGAAGGCTTTCGACCGTGTCCCTCGAAAGATCTTGTGGGGCGTGCTCCGAGAATACGGCGTTCCGGATCCGTTGCTACGAGCTATTCGGTCGCTGTATCACCGGAGCCAGAGTTTGGTCCGTATTGGTAACAGCAGGTCGGATTCGTTTCCAGTGGGAGTTGGAGTCCGCCAAGGCTGTCCTTTGTCACCGATTCTGTTCATAATTTTTATGGACAGAATTTCTAGGCGCAGTCGAGGCGATGAGAGGTTCTGGTTTGGTGGCCATTGGATATCGTCTCTGCCTTTTGCGGATGATGTTGTCCTTTTGGCTTCATCAAGTCGGGCCCTCCAGCTCTCATTGGAGCGATTCGCGGCTGAGTGCGAAGCAGCCGGGATGAAGATCAGTACCTCCAAGTCCGAGGCCATGGTTCTCAGTCGGACAATGGTGGAATGCACCTTCCGGGTCGGGAATGAGGTCCTGCCCCAAGTGGAGGAGTTTAAGTATCTTGGGGTCTTGTTTACGAGTGAGGGAAGGATGGAGCGAGAGATCGACAGACGGATCGCTGCAGCCTCTGTTGTTAAGCGGTGCCTGTACCGGTCCGTCGTGGTGAAAAAGGAGCTGAGCCGCAAGGCGAAGCTCTCAATTTACCAGTCGATCTACGTTCCAGCCCTCACCTATGGTCACGAGCTTTGGGTAATGACCGAAAGAACAAGATCACGGATACAAGCGGCTGAAATGAGCTTCCTTCGCCGGGTGGCGGGGTTCTCCCTTAGAGATAGGGTGAGAAGTTCCGCCATCCGGGGAGAGCTCGGAGTAGATCCGCTGCTCCTCTGCATTGAGAGGGGCCAGTTGAGGTGGCTCGGGCATCTGGTCAGAATGCCCCCCGGACGCCTCCCTGGTGTGGTGTTTCGGGCATGTCCAACCGGGAAGAGACCCCGGGGTCGACCTAGAACACGCTGGAGGGACTATGTCTCTCGGCTTGTCTGGGACCGCCTCGGTGTCTCCCTGGGAGAGTTGGAGGAAGTAGCTCGGGAGAGGGACGTCTGGACCTCTTTGCTAAGGTTGCTGCCCCCGCGACCCGACCCTGGACTAAGCGGAAGAAGATGATGATGATGATGATGATGTTCTAAAAAGTGAACAAAGCTCAAAGTCCTGATAATCACTTTTATTTTCATACACACAAATACATTGGAAACATCGAAATTTGAAGAAAAATATATAAAGTTTGTGATGTTCCTTATAAATTGAAGAAATGTGGATATTAGACTCTTACAAAAAAATCATTGTCTGCATTCTTCTTTACAAACTCATTCAGTGTATAAACTGAAAAATTGTGTAAGATTTTACTTTGCTTTGAATCGCTGAACTAATATGTAGTTGTTTTTCTGAGAATTGCTGCACATCTGTGTTTCATGGAGTCAACAAACTTCTGGCACCTGTGAACAGATTTTGCAGCCCGGGATGATTGGACTACATTCCACAAATCTTCTGTATTTATTGGTTTTGCCTCAAAAACTGCATTTGTGTATGACTACAGATCAAAAGACTCGATGTTTGATTACTTATTGCTTTTCCATTTTCGCCCTTTGATTTGGTGCATCAGTAATATTTTGCTGTTATGACATGCTATAAATTACAAAGTTCACATTAGTGAGTAGGGCAGTGGTGGCCTAGTGGTATAGGGCACTGGATCGCTGATCCTAAGGTTGGGGGTTCGAGTCCCACTCTACACAAGGTTGTCACTGTCTCCCCAAGTGCAGCTGTCAAGGCCGGCCATGTCTCTCACTGTCTATGGTGAGAGGTTCATGTCAAAGAACCATTGCTGACTTTCGTAAAGAGTAGCTTCATAGCCATCAGCGTGTTTCTGCCCTGCAATGGCCTGGCGAGCTGTCCAGGGTGTACTCTGCCTTCGCCCAGAGTTGGCTGGGATGGGCACCAGCTTCCCCACAACCCAAATTAGGGTTAAGCGGTTGCAGAAAATGAACTGGCGAACATTAGAAAGTACCCAGATACCATGCTTGGTGAAAAATGCACGATCACTGCTAGCAGGTGAGCAATCTTCCTCCTGCCGTTAAGTGGAGCAGTAGGTGTGAGCGAGAGAATGTGTGTGTGTGTGTGTGTGTGTGTGTGTGTGTGTGTGTGTGTGTGTGTGTGTGTGTGTTAGGACTGAAATGTGTATGGAGATTAGATGTGCTGTAGCGGCTGGTGTGAGGTACACATTATGCCTAGGGAGATTTATAATTCCCCAGATGAGCGTTAACCCTAAACTTGTAGAAGTATTCTTGATGAGTGGTATGATGTTCATTTTCCCCGTGATCTCTGATTACAGTAACTAAAAGAACAGGACTGGATAACACTTTCACAACTACATTTTAATATTATTTTGTTGGTAGCAATAGCATGGGGCGGCACGGTGGTGTAGTGGTTAGCACGTCCACCTCACAGCAAGAAGGCCTGGGTTTGATTGCCGGCCTGGGTGTTTCTGTGTGGAGTTTCCATGTTCTCCCTGTGCTTACGTGGGTCTCATCCGGGTACTCCGGTTTCCTCCCACAGTCCAAAAACATGCACAGTAGGTTAATTAGCCGTTCTAAATTGCCCGTAGGTTCACATCGTGCAGAAGGCAAAGGCAAACCAGAAGGCAATGACACTATCCTTGCCAAGAAAACCTCCATGAAGATGATAATCAAGGCGTTATCCTTCATGGCAGGTCGCCAAGAGTTGTCCTACGACTCGGGAGGTAACCA
>CM045745.1:11277781-11292781 GCA_024760905.1 Plotosus lineatus | reverse complement strand
CCCTTTTCATCCCGTGGCATCCAAATTAGGTATTGCTGGCATTGTATGATAGCAATCAATAACTCGTAATTAAATGAAAAAACTTTTGTTTCCAAAAAATGGTGATCACTATACTGATGCATGCGAGAGAAATTGGCTTAATGTAACATAGGTTTAGAGCAACAGATCCTCAAAATATATGTATATGTCCTTGCTTTTTCAGTAATAAAAAAACAAGAGAGAAAATAACAATTAACTGTTTAACCTTAATTAGACAAATTGAAAACAATTAAAACAGAAGTGAAGTAAACATCTATCCTAGTGGTTGTACTTTGTAATAATTATGAATAGTCACACTTTTCATGTCGACCACTTTAAAATTTTGATTCTGCAAAGGGCAGTGGTGGCCTAGTGGTTTAGGGTTCTGGATCGCAAATCCTAAGGTTGGGGGTTCGAGTCCCACTCTCCACAAGTTTGTCACTGTCCTCCCAGTGCAGCTAACTGGGTTATCAAAGGCCGGCCATGTCTCTCACTGTCTATGGTGTGAGGTTCATGTTAAAGAACCATTGCTGACTTTTTACAAGAGTAGCTGCATAGCCGTCAGCATGTTTCCGCCCTGTGATGGCCTGGTGAGCTGTCCAGGGTGTACTCTGCCCTCACCCGGAGTCGGCTGGGATGGGCGCCAGTCTCCCTGCGACCCTAATTAGGATTAAGCGGTTACAGAAAATGAACTGAACATGGTCCTGCATACAGTATATGGCCACCAAGTTATCAATAGTGAGTATTTGTAAAAAAAGCCATGAAATGCGAGTGAGTTTGCATTAATCTGAAATCAGTCATGCCAGAGGACTATCTCAGCCATGGGATATCAAGCTTGTTCTGTCAATCTTGAATTGGACCATAGTCCAATTGTTGGTCCACCAGTTGTTTTTCTTGTATAAAATCCTTGCAGACTTGAACATAAAGGGCTAAAACCTCAGGAGCAGCTGAGCCCCAGACAGTGAAGGATGACCTGAGTGCAATAGTTGTCACATTTCTTCACGATACTCCGTTTTGGTTCAATATACAGTACCTTCTTCAGTGGTACCTTTAGGGCCAACATTTCCTATGAGAAATGCACTACGTTCATAATACAGTGGTACCTCACCTTACGAAATTAATCCGTTCCAGAGCCTTTTTCGTAACCTGGATTTTTCATAAGTAGAACCACATTTTACATGTAAAACGTGTGATTTGTTCCAAGGCCCCCAATACTACCCTTTAAAAATGACAAAAGCATACCTTTTAAGGTACTCACTTCGTGTTGACCATGTCTCCTTAGCAGTTATAATCTTACAAATGTTTATGCAAGGTTAAAAGCCTGAGCCAAAAAATAAAGTTGCAATGATCACACTCGAAAAACTCATGAAACAAGCTGCTGCTCAAGGGAGCTGCGTCATCCCTCCTAGCCAATGGGAGGCCAGCGGGCGGGATGTTGGGAGATAGTCAATGGGAGAGCAACTCACACATTGTTTGAATTCTGTCTTCCTTTCAGCTTTTTCCCTTTTACTCGGGAGTCGCCACAGCAAATCATCTGATTTGCACATTTTCATTTGGCAGAGGTTTTTACGTCGGCTGCCCTTCCTGTCACAACCCTTTTTAGCAAGGGACAGAAACACACTGACGACTTTGCTGACTTTCGTAAAGAGTAGGCTGCAATGGTTCTTTTACATGCCTCTCACCATAGACAGTGAGAGACATGGCCCGCCTTTGATAACCCAGTTAGCTGCACTGGGGGGGACAGTGACAACCTTGTGGAGAGTGAGACTCGAACCCCCAACCTTTGGATCAGCGATCCAGCGCCCTATACCACTAGACCACCACTGCCCCCCACACATTGTTTGAATGGCGTGTTTTAATGTTTGAATGGCGCATTTGAATGTTTGAATGGTGCGTTTGGCGCATTTCGTAAGGAGAACTTGTTTCGTATGCAGAGACAAAAAAATTTGGAAAATGTTTTTCATAACCTGGATTTTTCGTTTTCTGGGATTAACGTAAGGTACTACTGTATTTACTAAATAGTATTAAAAAAAAAACTTGCTAAATTGTTGTTACTATATTCATGTCCATTGTTGTCTTAAAAGCATTTTCCATTAGAGAAAATTCATCAATATACTTTTACTATAGTTTTACAACCGTAAACACTGTAAGAGTAGGTGTAAGCTGCCAGCAGACGGAAATGTAAACTACCTGTAACGTATAACAAATATAATTTATGAGCTCATGAGAAGTTTATATGATAAAACAATACTTCTAATTTGCCTTGGAGAATTTCCAACCTCATATATATGCATGTACAATCTGATTTGGGTATTTTTAATAATAACTTTTGTATTCCTAATATTTCACTTGTAATTTGTGTGTATACACACATGAGCCATAACATTGTTCGGTCTATCTGGCATCATTCCAGTACTCAAAAAGAGAAGCCAAACATTTCCTAAAAACTATTTGGCATTAGATTAACCTGAATAGTCTCAAAAAGGTTCAGTTTAACAAGCTCAGGTCTGTAATGGATAACTTGTACATAACCAAAATAACATCCAGTAACTGTGCTCTACAATCTCACAAATCCTAACTCTCTGATGAATCATTATGAAACTTCTGAACACATACTGTGGTGCAATTAACCTGATGAAAGAGTTCTATTCTTAGAGCCCAGAGTGAAAAGTAAGGGCAGACGTCCTTGCCCAGCCCTTAGAATAGGCCTCTGTAAGGGATACCGGCTTTCCGTGAGATCACTTTATGGTGACCGTGCTTGACTTTTCACTGCTGGTAATATGAACTCCCCCAATGTTTTTGATATTACTTATAATAAGCGCCCATGTGTACGGGGAACAAAATTGTACATCAAACTTACCAATTTTATTCAATCAGTCTCTGTAATCATAGAATGAGGCATTCACTGCCTGTAAAAGTGAGTTTACACAGAATTTCAAGACCCCCTGCCACTGGGGAATGTCTATAATGTTCATCAGTAACAACACTTTTGATTGTTGTATTGTATTGTAGTAGATTTATATAGTGCTTTATCCAAACTGAATATTATGCTCAAAGTGCTCTTTGATGTTTTTTGTGCTCCGGGCACCTGTTGCCACTGTGCGGCACCAGTTATTGTGTTGTTCTATTCTTTGATGCTGAGCGCCAAGCAGGAAGCAACAACTACCAAATTTTAACTTCTTGATGTGGCCACATTTGAACTTCGACCTTCCAGAGGCTAAAGCAGACGCTCTACCAACTGAGCTAAATCCCCGGTTCTGCTGCACTTTAAAAACAGGAAAATGTTTTGCTGTGGTCTCTTGGTAAATATCCAACAACCAATGAGCCATTAGGAACTGCTACAGCAAAACTATGGGATGCTCTGAATGAATGGAGCGATGAGCCAGATATAGACCTATCAGAAAGTGATGATGAGTATTTTTCACCCACTTCATAAATTTAAAGATGTGCTTTCATTTATGTTTGTGTTGATTGGTTCAACTTGCCATGTGCTAAAGTTGACATTTGTGGTGATTGGCTTATTTTACTTGGGAAAATGTTTAAAGGAACTGTTTAAAGGAACAGCACCGGGAGAGAAAAGTAAGGGAAGGAAAAGTCTTTTTTTTATTTGTGCTGTTTTCTGTTTATTTTCAGCTTTCATGTAAGTAGTTTGGTTGATACCACAAAATGAATAATACAAATACCAGTAAAACTCTTTTATTGTTCTGTTATTATTCATGTTTTCCACCTCGATGGTAATAAGCACTTACCGTTCCACTTCGCTGGTAACATTTTAATTAGCGCCCACCCATCTGATTTTTAAGCGCTCTGGGCGCTTATCACAAATACGGTAAATTAAAATGAACTCAAGTCATCAGCCTGCTGGACAATTGATGATGAGGATAATAAGCAGTAAGGCTAAAAACATCACCATCACAAACAAGTAAAATAAATAACATTGATCATCATATTACAGTAACATCTGTCATGGGGTAGGATAGGAAGCCCAAAATAAACAAAGTTCTCAGAATGAATGTGTTGAACGCAAGAAAGTCAAGAAACTGTGATCTGAGTAACTTTGACAAGGACCTTATTGCAACAAGTGTGTTTATTTGCTCCCAAAGCAGCAGGTCTTGTGGTGTGTTCCTGGTAAGCAGTGATAAATACCATATCTACCAAAGGATTTTCAACATAGTATTAGCGTCCAGGATTTTTTGACCAGGCAATGTAGGTGCACATTACAATAACACAGATGATGTGTCTTATTAACTGTGCAAATGTATCAGTTTGTGTGAATGAGTGTGTGATATCAGTCCAATCCCTCAGAATTAAGCTGTCTAATGGCATGAGGGAAGAAACTGTCACAGACTATGGCTGTGAAGGCTTGAATATGTTGCTACATTTTAGAGGCAGCAAGAAGGTAAGAAGATTGTCTGAGGGCTGTGTGCTCTCATCTGAAATGCTAGTGACCTAGCAGATGCAGCATATGTTGTAAATAACTGTGATAGAGGGAAGCAAGATTCTTTTATGCTGTACTCACTGTACACTGCATTCTCTTGTGCTCTAAAATAGTGGAATTTCTGAAACCAGATTGTGATGCAGTACCTCAGGAAGCTCTCAATAGTTCTTTTTTAGAAAGTTCTGAGAATGGCTGATGGGTCATGGGGATTTCTATAGATTTCTCAGGAAGTAGACAAACTCTTAGGCTCTCCTGAATAAGGGACCTGGTAAGATTCTCTGACAGATGAACACCAAGGAATTTAGAGCACTTGACATGGAGCCATCAGGGTACAGTGGACTGGCCACTGCAGTTGGTGATGGCCTTGATGCCCTGCAACCCGAGCTGTGTGTCTCTACTGTCCTGAAAGTGTCTGTGGATTCTCTGAAGTTGTACATGCTTGAAAATAATGCAAGGCCATCTTCTTGTAAATCGAAAGCGAACCAATAGTGGACCTTTCAGCAATATAATGATCCTAAGTACACTAGCAAATCAAACAGGTAATGGCTCAAATAGCCCAGCTTTGAACGCCATTGAAATGTTGTGGAAGATTTCAAACATGGAAGAAAATCCTCAAACATCTTGCAGCTGACAAAAGAGTGATCAAAAAATCTCAGCAAACCAGTGTTGGAGCATTTTGTAAACAATTATGCAAAACTGCTCACAATAAGTTATTTTTGTCAAAGGGTTTAGTTATTTTGTCTAATCGTTGATCTTTTGCTTTTGGTTTTGTTAAAATATATTTCCTAAATAAAATTGGTGAAACGCTTTCTTGTTTAAAAAAAATCAAATAAATCCATGAAATGTAATTTTTCACATTGTTAATAATATGTGTTTAAGAAAACTACGAAGGCTCTATGTGTGTGTGTGTGTGTGTGTGTGTGTGTGTGTGTGTGTGTGTGTTACTCATCAGTTGGCATCATCTAGTTGGTTTCTGCAAGTGTTAATGAATTCAGTATGTTCCCACATCTCACATACTCTCTCTCTCTCTCTCTGTCTCTCTCTCTGTCTTTCTCTCTGCCTTTCTCTCTCTGTCTCTCACACTCTCATTTTTCCATATCTAGCATCACATCTACTTTGTTGTATAATGTAAAGAACACCCTGATGTTAATACTTTGTACAAACCCCTTTTGCCAACAAAACAGCACCTAATCTTCTATAATATTAAATAAGATGGGAGAATACAGAACGAGGGATCTTGGACCATTCTATTAAAATCATCCAGCGACCTGGTCCTCTCCATTGCACTCTCCTCTTCAGCTCACTCCATGTTCCACAAAAGGGTTGATGTCCGGGGAATGAGCTGGCCATGAGAGGAACTTAATTCTGTGTCTGGAGAACCATTTCTTTGTAGATTTGGTCACAGATTTAGGGTCATTATCTTTCTGAGAGACCCAGTGATGGCCTATATTCAGCTTTTGGGCAGAGGCCACCAGATTTTGATTTAAAATGTCCTGCTATTTCAAAGCATTCAGGATGCCATGGACCCTAATAAGGTTCCCAGGTCCTCTGGAAGAGAAACGGGCCTACAGCATCACCGATCTTCCCCCATACATCACAGCGGGCATAAGGTGCTTTTCTGCATACTCATCTTTTGTGTTCTGCCAGACCCACTGCTAGTGTTTATTGTAAAAAAAAAAAAAAAAAAAAAAAAGCTCTATCTTGGTCTCATCTGACCAAAACACATGGTCACAGTTGAAGTCCCAGTACCGCTTAACCAGCTCCATATGTTTGCGTTTATGATTGTGAATGAGAAAAGGTGTTTACGTGTATGCCTTCCAAACAGCTTGTTGGCATGTAGTTAGCACCTGATGGTTGTTTTCGATAGTTTGTGACCTGAAGATGCTCCCATTGGTTACAGTTCTTTAACAGTGAGATTTGGAAAAGTTTTTATTTCTCTTACCATCCTCCTCACTGTGCACGGTGGCAAACTAGCCTTGTGTCCTTGTCCAGTCTTTTGTTTTTCCCATGCTGAAGAGTGGATAAGAGACAAGGCCTCTGTGCCACGTCATATTTATATCCCAGGGGACCAGGAAATAATGAATTACTAATTAAATGTTCCTGGATACGCTGATCAATTGTATAAACTATGATAGAAATCACAGAAATACTACAAAATAATTATTGAACAGGTAATTGTGAGAACATTTTTAGAACTTTTCTTTAATTTTCAGTATGGCAGCTTGATTCTGCAATAAACATTGAATTTATTTTAAGACTTGTCAAACATCTTAACCAGGGGTGCCAATACTTATGGGCAGTGGTGTAAATCTTTGTGTCAGGCAGCACCATAATGTAGTTGTTAGCACATCCGTTTCGCAACATGAAGGGCTTGGATTTAAACTTCTAGTCTGATGAGGATGCTTCTGCGTTGGGTTTGCATGTTCCCCCCATGATTGCATGGGTCTTCTCCAGGTGTTCCCATTTCTTCCTATAGACCAAAGATCTACACATAATTGGATATTTTCCGTTACTCTAGGTGTGAGAGAGAGAATGGTTTTATGCATGTGGGTGTTAGCCCTGTAATGGTCTGGAAAACAGTTCAGGGTGTACCTTACCTTCGCCTACAGTCAGCGGATATAGGCACCAGTTCTCCCAAGACACCAGTAACTGAAAAGTTACTAAGGGGCAGTGGTGGTCTAGTGGTATAGGGTGCTGGATCGCTGATCCAAAGGTTGGGGGTTTGAGTCCCACTCTCCACAAGGTTGTCACTGTCCCCCCCCAGTGCAGCTAACTGGGTTATCAAAGGCCGGCCATGTCTGTCACTGTCATTTTATTTTGTCGGTCAGAGGCATGTAAAAGAACCATTGCTGACTTTGGTAAAGAGTAGCTGCAAAGCCGTCAGCGTGTTTCCGCCCTACGATGGCCTGGCGAGCTGGCCAGGGTGTACTCTGCCCTCGCCCAAAGTTGGCTGGGATGGGCACCAGCCTCCCCGTGACCCAAATTAGGATTAAGTGGTTACAGAAAATGAACTGATGAAAATGAAATGAAATTAATTAAAGCTCAGTCCATATGTTTTTTACATGTTAATTTATTAAAGTCCAAACAAGTAATTATACAAGATAGCACACACATAGCATGCACACTCTCAAACAAACACATGTTTTGTCTAATTTCTTTATTGCTATTTTAGGCATGTAGGGGAGAAGAAAACTACAAAGGGCTGTTAAATAACAGTGTTGCTCACTTGACAAGCTGTCAATCTGGCAGCAAAGAAAACAGTACCTACTGGGCCTTGACACTTGAACTGTGCTGGTGTCTTATCAATTATTTATTCCATATCAGCATTACAAATATGACTGACTCTGATCAAACTACTCCTTTTGAGATGAAACTCAAACTCTCATCACCTATACAACTGGCGATGATGATTAATTCCTGGCAAAAACAGGACTGTTTTTTTTTTTTTTTTTAACATTTGAATGGGGCTCGAGTCTCTGGTCTGAGATTATACTGTATAAATACTACAAACACTGCTTGGCTATTGGCGCACTGATAAATAAAAAATATCCTTTTCAAATGTGACCTCTTTGTTGTTATTGGTCCAAGGGGGTTCATCCATTTTTCTCCTCCCAGCAGTAAGCTGAAAAGGCTTCATTGATGTGATCTCATAGGTCTTCCATCCTAATCTCTGACCAGTCCTTTTGGCATCAGGATGAAAGAAGAACCCCTATGACTAAAGCAAAGGTTGGCTGTGCAATGGCCATTGGAACCCTGCAATGAGCCAAACAATTCATTCTATGGGGAAGAATTCATTGTACACTTTTATAAAGAATTCACAACACTATATCAAATGCTCTTCGTTGTATTAGTAATGTAGATTAGTTGTTCAATAATTTCTATAAGGGCTGCATGGTGGCGTGCTGGTGACACATCTGCGTCAAAGCAAGAAGGTTCTAAATTTGAGTCCTGTGCTCAGTGAGGGAATTTGTCTGCGGCGTTTGCATGTGTGTCCACCCAAGCTTGTTGTGGGTTCTCTCCAGATACTCCAGTTTCCTTCAACAATCCAGAGACATGCACGTTATAGGCTAACTGGCTGTTCCAAATTGCTCCTAGGTATGAGTTTCAATGGTTGTGCGTGCTGGCATAGCAGTGGTTTGGTGAGCTGTTTAGGGCAGTGGTCCCCAACCCCCAGGTCGTGGACCGGTACCGGTCTCTGGATCGATAGGTACCGGGCCGCACAAGAAATAATTATTTATTATAAATATAATCTGAGTCTGAACAATCTTTTATTTTTGAAAAAAACTTTTATTTTGAAAAATGACCGGATTCTCTCAGTTACATGTCGGTCATTTGAGCGCTAAAATGTAACCCACAAGGGGACGGCACATGAACAGAGGCGAGTTGGACATGTTTCAAACATTAGTGGGCATTTCGGGTGAGACTGAGCCTGAGCCTTCATTGCTGAGGATGCTGAGGTTGGAACTACCAGGCCGAAGGCCGAGAGGAAGACCAAAAGAGAAGATTTGAAAGAGAAGAAAGAGAAGAAGCTACCGGGGATTTAGCTCAGTTGGTAGAGTGTCCACTTTATCCTCCGGAAGGTCGGAGTTCGAATATGGCCGCGTCATACCATAAGACGTTAAAATTTGGCAGTTGTTGCTTCCTGCTTGGTGCTCAGCATCAAAGGATAGAACAACACAATAACTGGTGCTGCACAGTGGCGACAGGTGCCCAGAGCACAAACCAAATTTCAATGTATGTAAAAGTACTTTGACAATAAAGAATTAGTTTATTTTAGTTTATTGATGGATGTGGTGAAGGAGGACATGAAGCTAGTTGGAGTAAGAGTAGAAGATACAGAGGATAGGGTGAGATGGAGGCGGATGGTTTGCTGTGACGACCCCTGAAGGGAAAACCTGAAAGGAAAAGAAGAACAAGAAGACTGAGCCTGAGCCTTCATTCTCCGAGCTGGTGCACCATCACCTGTGGGTTTTTTTTTTTATTTTTAAGAAGAGTTCGAGCTCGATTAAAAATGCAACACTTACTCCTGATTAGGGAGGTTGGCGCACATCTCAGCCGACTCTGATCAAGGGCAGGGTATTATATTTACAATATCAACAAGCTACCCCTCCCCCCCTCCCCCCTCTCCCCACCGGTCCGCGGCAAAATTGTCAAGCATTGACCGGTCCACGGTGATAAAAAGGTTGGAGACCACTGGTTTAGATTGTACCCTGCCTTCGCCAGAGTCAGCCGAGATCCAGCTTCCCCCGTGACTTTTATAGGGTTAAGCGGTTCAGTAAATGAATAACCAAATTAATATCCATGTCCAACCGGGGCAGTAGTGGTCTAGTGGTGGTCTAGTGGTACAAGGCGCCGGATAGCTGATCCAAAGGTTAGGGGTTCGAGTCCCACTCTCCACAAGGTTGTCACTGTCCCCCCCAGTGCAGCTAACTGGGTTATCAAAGGCCGGCCATGTCTCTCACTGTCTATGGTGTGAAGCATGTAAAAGAACCATTGCTGACTTTCGACAAGAGTAGCTGCAAAGCCGTCAGCGTGTTTCCGCCCTGCGATGGCCTGGCGAGCTGTCCAGGGTGTACTCTGCCCTCGCCCTGAGTCGGCTGGGATGGGCACCAGCCTCCCCGTGACCCTAATTAGGATGAAGCGGTTACAGAAAATGAACTGAATATCCATGTCCATATTATTAACTGGCAGTTGATTCCACTCGTAACATTGATTGGGGAATTTCTTAAAATACAAGAAGCATGTAAAAGACTTCAAGGAATGCTTTTGAGTTTCATTGCTTGGTATTAATAGAAAATCCTGCCACATATCAGAAAAAAAAAATATATATTGTGGCATCCAGCCACAGATTTGGAACAAACTGCACCCCAAAAACAACATCTTTCCTATCATGGAGACGGTGGCACATTTGAACCTGATTGCATAACTGTAGTCCGAGCTTGTGTGGGACTGCCTTTGGACACAAATGTGCTGTTTACTTAAAGGTATGTGGGATGTGTGACTGTGAAAACTTAGGTGTAAGACAAGAGCCATCTCATCCAAACACACACACACACACACACACACACACACACACACACACACACACACAGGAAGTTGCCCTATTTGGTAAACGTTATCTGTTTCAACTGGCTGGTACACAGTGATGGGCAGGTGGATCACTTCCACGATCAAAGGTTACACAAGGAAACTGTGAATTTTGGGCTTCAGTGCTGCTATCAGAGAAGTTATTTTAATCCTGTGCCATTTCACTGAAGGATAATACCTCACAAGACTCAGCATTTCCATGGCAACATGACTCACAATAACTCTCTTTGATCGTACCTGCACCAGCTGGGAGATGTCTCATGGTGGCCATTTCGCACTTGTTTTTTTTTTTTTTTTTTTTTTTTTTTCCTCCAAACAGGACCCTGGTTAGTGGCTTGAGTGCTTAAAAAAACACCTCCTGCTTCACTTGCCAGGAAAGACTGAAGGGAACAAAAAGTCTATTGTGTACCTATTATATTCTTAATATAACGCTTCAAGAGCAGATATGGACTTTAATTACTGTATGGAAAATGGAGCATGACGATCCAATTATTATCAAGCTGTGGTGTCAAGAACTGCTTTCAAAAGAATTGTCTTTTACCCCCAATCATGACACATGCCTTGCTGCAGGCTTAACTGTGATTACTTGCGCTGATGTATAAAAAAATGTATTTCTTCCCACACACACACACACACACACACACACACAAACAAACACACACACCCACACACACACACACAGAGACAGAGAGAGAGAGAGAGGGGGGGGGGGGTGGCGGCTGCCTATGCCTAGATATCAGGCTTTTATCTTCTGTTATGAGCCTCTTATTTGCCCCTGCATTACAGAACTCACCGCAGATAAGTCATTATGAAGCATACAGTTTTCCGACTGCTGTGGTGCTCTGCACATGAGTACTGACCTATAGTACACACACACACACACACACACACAGCATATGACACAGGTGCTGGAACATCTGCTCAACCTGGTTACTGGCTACACTGTTGTGCTCCAGTATGTTTCATGTAAAACTGGAGGATTTGATCAGGAGTTCGCATGTTCTCTGTACACTTGCATTGGTTTTCTCTGTTTTTCTCCCACAGTCTACAGACATGCACATTAGGTCAAATATAATGTACCCATAGTTGTGAATACGCGTGTGAATGGTTGTTTGTGTCTGTATTAGCCCTGCAACATGCTATGGACCTGTGTAGGCTCTACCAGCCTTTCACGCAAAGTCAGCTTGGATTAACTCCTTGTGACCTTGATGAATGATTGGTAGGTATGGATGGATGGATGGATGGATGGATGGATTGCTAGATGTAGGCATTTTTCACAATACTGTATATTCTTCCTGAATAGCATAATGAAGAGCCTATGTGGTCAATTCGCAAAGCTTTTGTATTTAGTAAAGGAAACCATCAGTAGGAAAAGCCATCTAACCAAAAGAATATTAGGAGATATTTTGCACTTTGTGATCAAGAGGTTCTTGTGAAAAGTGATCATTTTTAAAATTACTCTGCTGAAAAAAAAAAGAAAAACTCGTTTCCTCTGTCAAAAGGTTTTGTTTTTAGCCACAGTTGGTTTGTTCAACTGCATAATGACCCCAGATATTCACCCACATAATGACAGAAATTTCATTCAGTTCATTTTCTGTAGCCGCTTAATCCCAATTAGGGTCGCGGGGAGGCGAGCGCCCATCCCAGCCGACTCTGGGTGAGGGCAGAGTACACCCTGGACAGCTCACCAGGCCATCACAGGGTGGAAACACACTCACGGCTTTGCAGCTATTCTTGTCGAAAGTCAGCAATGGTTCTTTTACATCAACCTCACATAACAGCCAGTGAGAGACACGGCCGGCCTTTGATAACCCAGTTAGCTGCACTGGGGGGGGGGACAGTGACAACCTAAGCCTCAGTCATTATGGTTAGAGTCTTCACCAAATATTAATCATGGCATACTGAGTATATTAAAATTAGTATCATACTGCTTTTAAAGTGTGTACTTAACAACGCAGCTGCATGTTTAAAAATTAAATCACTGATTGCATATTTACTAATTTTCTTCATTTTCATGAAGAGTCAGTTATTCCGGAAGTGACTGCAAAGCTTTTCGATATTTAAAATACAAGTAAAAGTCCTCAACATAGTGGGCCTGGTGGTGTAGTGGTTAGTTAGGGTGCTGCACACATGATCGGGAGGTTGTGTGTTCAAATCCCAGTTCGACCCCCACTGTGCTAAGACCCCTGGGCAAGGTCTCAACCACATGTGTGCCTCTGTTCACCCAGCAGTATAAATGGGTACCAGTAAAATATACTGGGAAGGTAACCTGCGATGGACTAGCGTCCCATCCAGGAGGAGTTGAGCTCCTAGCCGCTTCACTTTATGGAAACTGGGGATAAACACCGGCCTGATGAGCCATGAGGCTCAGGTGTAAAAAAAAAAAGTCCTCAACAATATGGCGAACCAGACACGCAAAGTGTAGAGGTTATGATGCTCATTGCCATGAGTGGAGTAAAAGTAAGGAATTGTTCACATTTTTGTTTTATTATTTTATATTTGACCTCCATGTGTTTATATACTGCTAGTTATGTTTTCATGTGTCCTAGTAATGTGTTTTTATGTACTAACTGATGATTTTGTTTCTGTATTAGCCGAGTTGAGTGGTGTGATCTGACTTAGAATAAAATCTGACTTACACTGCAACATAGGAACAGAACCCTGTCCTGTCATAAGTAAAGAACTTACTCTAAATAAAAAAGATTTATACTGGTTTTGTAAATGCTCCCATATACAAATCTGAACAAAAAACAAAAAATTGACTTTTCCCTTGAATTATTTCGAATGGACATTAAAAAAAAATTCCCTGGAAAAACAGCTTTTGTGTACAGTATACAGTCCAGGCAAAATGTTTTATAGTTCACAGGACCAATTGATAGAAAAAAGACACAGAGGTGTACATGTTATATAGAAGAAAACTCTCTACTATATTTCCATATATAGTGCACTTGTCTGCTGGACATCTGTTTCAGACGAGCAGCAATTGTCTTGCTCATTTTATATTCGGTATGTGAGACTCTGGTCTCGACCTTTGCACAGGAGACTGTTGACCAAACAGTTGCTTCATCTCTGAAACTGTTCAATGAGGTGTTCTATTTGACTATTAAACACTTGACTCTCTAAGTGTATTGTGTGTGTGCTCAGCATGCACCACTGAATAGTCATACAGTATTTTGTGGTGGTTGGGAAAATGAGTGATGTGGTGTGAGAATAAATTAGATGTTGACGTGGGATGTAAAGAATTGAGAATTATTATAATTATAAGAGAGAGCAGTGGTGGCCTGGTGGATAGGGCACAGGATCGCTGATCCTATGGTTGGGGGTTCGAGTCCCCACAGGGTTGTCACTGCCCCCCCCCCCTTCTTCCAGTGCAGCTAACTGGGTTCTCAAAGGCAGGCCATGTCTCTCACTGTCTTTGGTGAGATACATGTAAAAGAACCATTGCTGACCTTCGTAAAAAATGTAGGCTGCAAAGCCGTCAGGCCAATGGGCTCTGCCAGGCCAAATCGGCCCAAGTCTTACACCGACATCAGTCTTCAGTATTGAAGTTGTTTGGTTTACCACGAAGAAGAATAAGAAGTGGTTGGAGGTTCCAGCCCCACCTTCAAAGGGTCGTCCCCGTCCCCCGTCCCCATCATCCCCCAGTGCAGCTAACTGGGTCATCAAAGGCCAGCCATGTCTCTCACTGTCTATGGTGAGATACATGTAAAAGAACCACTTCTGACCTTCGTAAAAAGTGTAGGCTACATAGCAGTCAGGCCAATGGGCTCCGCCAGGCCAAATCGGCCCAAGTCTTACACCGACATCACTCTTCAGTATTGAAGTTGTTTGGTTTACCACGAAGAAGAAGAAGAAGTGGTTGGAGGTTCCAGCCCCACCTTCAAAGGGTTGTCACTGCCCCCCCGTCCCCGTCCCCTGTCCCCATCATACCCCAGTGCAGCTAACTGGGTCATCAAAGGCCAGCCATGTCTCTCACTGTCTAAGGTGAGAGGCATTTAAAAGAACCATTGCTGACCTTCGTAAAAAGTGTAGGCTGCAAAGCCGTCAGGCCAATGGGCTCCGCCAGGCCAAATCGGCCCAAGTCTTACACCGACATCAGTCTTCAGTATTGAAGTTGCTTGGTTTACCACGAAGAAGAATAAGAAGTGGTTGGAGGTTCCAGCCCCACCTTCAAAGGGTTGTCACTGCCCTCCGTCCCCGTCCCCCGTCCCCCGACCCCCATCCCCATCATCCCCCAGTGCAGCTAACTGGGTTATCAAAGGCCGGCCATGTCTCTCACTGTCTATGGTGTGAGGTTCATGTAAAAGAACCATTGCTGACTTTCGACAAGAGTAGCTGCAAAAAAATCAGCATGTTTCTGTCCTGCAATGGCCTGGCGAGCTGTCCAAGGTGTACTCTTCCCCTGTCCAGAGTAGGCTGAGATGAGTGCTAATTCGGATCAAGCATAATGAAAGGGG
>CM045745.1:11027781-11272781 GCA_024760905.1 Plotosus lineatus | reverse complement strand
TTCAATTTTATTTTTGTCCCAATTGAGAGAAATATCTTTCTCAGAAACTGCACTGGATAGAGAGGGGTATTCGAACTGACAGTTCTGGGCCTGACATTTAAGACTACAGTTTACACTTGAAGGGATTTGAAGACATTTGCTGAACGCCTGAGGTTTTTTTTTTTTTTTTTTTTTCACATGCTCGATAGCACGTACCACAGTGTGCAGAATCCATTTGCCTGGTACAGTAATTATTGCCACATACTTCCTGCATTGCCCTGGATCTTCAGACTGTAGGTTGGACAAGCCTGAAGCAGCACACCAGGTGGGTGTTTGGAATCCATTCTATGCTTCAGCCACCTCAACTGGCTCCTCTCAAAGCAGAGCAGCAGCTGTTCTACTCCGAGCTCCTCCTGGATGACTGAGTTTTTCATTCAATATCTAAAGGAGAGCCCCGCCACCCTGTGAAGGAAGCTCATTTCAGCCGCTTATATCCGTCCTCTTGTTCTTTTGGTCACCACCCAAAGCACCCAAAGCACGTGACCATAGGTGAGGGTTGGAATGTACAGTAGATCGATCACTAAATTGAGAGTGTTGCCATCCGGCTCAGCTCCCTCTTCACCACAACGAACCGGTACAAGATCCGCTTAACCGCAGCTGCTGTACCGAACTGCTTCTGCCTATTGATCTCCCGCTCCAACCGTCTTCACTCGTGAACAAGACCCTGAGACACTTAAACTCCTCCACTTGGGGAAGGACCGCATTCCATACCCCAAGGGTGCAGTCCACCATTTCAGGCTGAGAACCATCGCCTCGGACTTGAAGGTGCTGATTCTCACCCGGCCACTTTGGACTCAGCTGTGAATTGCTCCAATGAGAGCTGGAGGGTCCATCTTGATGACGCCAAAAAAGACAATATCATTCACAAAAAGCAGAGATGAGATCCAATAGCAACTAAATCAGAACCCCTCAACCCCTCGGCTGCACCTAGAAATTCTGTCCATAAAAACTATGAATATAATCGGAGACAAAGAACAGCCTTGGCAGAGTCCAATCCCCACTGGGAACGAATTCAACAATGTGGACCCAGCTTTGACTCCAGCATACAGAGACCGAATGGCACATAGCATTGGATCGGGTATGACATATTCCTGGAGCAAACCCCACAAGACTGCACAAGGAACACGGTGGGAAGCTTTCTCCAAGTCCACAAAGCACATAGACAGGTTGGGCAAACTACCACACCCCCACCAGGATCCAGTACTGTGTACAGAAAACGTGTGCACTCGTTTTTAACAGAATAATGCATAGTTACTGGAAAAAAAAATTCTTCAAGACAATTACAGCACCAAAGGGTTGAATTTTTTTTAACACCTAGTACATGAATGAATATAGAATTTCAGTCGTGCTTCATATTCATTCAGTAATAAAAAAGAATGTGATATGACAAGATATTACCTCGAAGATAAAAGGTTTAACCTTTAAAACATGAACATTCATCTATTTAGTTTCTGAGCCTCTGAATTCCAATTAGGGTTGCAGGGAGACTGGCACAAATCTCAGCCGACTCCGAGTGAGGACAGGGTACACCCTGGACAGCTCGTCAGGCCATCGCAGTGAAACATAAACAGGTACAAATACAAACTGCCGATAACACAAGTCCCTAATACAAACCATTCAATTTAAACATTTTCTGGCTAATTTACAGATGGGGAGAGGCATAGTATTCCCCACATTTTGATGACATGATGACAGGAAACTTCTCTGTGTAATTTTTTTTTATTTATGACTGGTGTGGATCTTCCTCATTTTGGCTTCATTTCTGTAAAAGAGACAACAAAAATCAATAAAACACTCGGTTTCAAGTCAGCTATGCTTGTTGCATGTGAGAACATGGACACCAAGCTCACATGCTAGCATGACTTGTTTACATTTACGACTGCATGCATGTGACCCACTGACGTCTTAGAGGAGGTATCTGGATATCCCACTGGCCCATTCATGCTGTACAAGCAAGTCCCATTGAACCACCATCTTACCAGGCACACTCTCCAGTGAGTACATGACAAAAAGTAGAAAATTGTAATTTCTTTACCCAAATTAAGAATTCAGAATCTGCATACAAAAATCGTTAGAATTACGCTAAAATCTTAATGGTTGGCAGATCAGATATGGCATTGTTAGATCTGAGTCTTTTTAGCAAAACTGTTTGTATCAGTGAAGCGATTCACAGCCTCTGAGTATGTGGAGAACTCCTACCAGAATGGATGGATCACATGGTACAGAGCACAGAAGGGTTAGGATTATCGGTGTGTCAAAAGTAGCATGTGTAGCTTAAAAAAAAAAACATTGTAAAAGAAATGAGTAAAAACAGTGAATGAGTGATGAGTAGAAACAGAGACTCTGGCAAGGCTATCTATGACAGCATAACTCAAAGGAAATGCCAGAAGGTAACACAAACATGAGGGCACCCAAGGACATAAAGTGTATAGCCATTCAATCAACAATTAAGTGAATGTACAAGGATAAGGGTTGACAGCATCAAAACATGAACTTTTGGTACCCAGGAACCTAATTTTTTTACATTACTAAATTTTTAGTTCAAATACAAACATAGAGACCATGTCTGAGTTAAAAACATGAAGTGGAAGGCTGAGTCATTACTGCGTGGCTTTTAAGAGAAGTTCCACTGCCTGCTGCAGCCTTCACTATTTGAAGTAACAACAAATAAAGAGTTTGAGTTTAAAAAACAGGTGGTCATTGTTTTCATTATTTAAAAAAAACTTTTCCTATATTTTTATTTTAAAGCTACTGAAAAGGGTTTTTTAAGCTACTTTGGGTTTTTTTATTTTTGTCAAACTAGTTAAAAATAGTTTTTCCTCATAATTAAACTAATGGCAAACTCTTCAAATAGCCTGCACCATTTGATCTAATAGATATAACAACATTGAGAAGTTCGCTAAGCTAATACAGTGATACCTCGGCTCACGAACATAATTGGTTCCCAGAAAGTGTGTGTGGCGAAAAGTTCGTCTTCCGAACATTTATTTCCCATAAGAAACCATTAAAATGTGAATAATCCGTTCCCAGGTCCCCATAAAACATAATTTTCTACTAAATAAGCCTTAAAACTACACAAAAATATACCTTATTTTATGTATAATAAATGTGCTATTGTATTGTAATTAAAGAAATAAACTGTACTGTATAATAAAGTGGTTTTATTTACCTTTGTGATGGTAGTTGATGGCTTGATGGAATGGAGTGGGAGGAGGAGGGAGGGAGGGACTTACTGTTTGGAAGGAGAGTTTGGAAACGCCTACTGTTTGGAAACACCCTTTGCCACACACGCACCCTTAATAGCTTCCTTGTTCTTAAGGATGGGAGCAATGGTAGACTTAGCGTACTGGTACTGGGACGCTAAGTCACACAAACGCACACCTCGTTCGTGTTTTTCAATGATCTCCGCCTGTGGTGGGGGCTTTTTCGGTCCCATAATAGCAAAAGTACACTCAATATGGTCCAAAATGTCAGGCAAACACAAACCACTTCCGCATTCAAAGAAAGGGGTGTGACGAACTGTGACGCCGTGAGCGTGCGTCAGCTTCTCGTGGCCGCCACCGTGGCGCTGTTCGACCGCGTGGTTTGATTCGTCCGCCGAAAACTAGTTCGTCAGCAGAGACTATATGCTAGCAAATTTAATGTTCTTGAGGCGAAAAGTTCGTGAGCTTAAGCGCTCGTCAGCGGAGGTTTTACTGTATGTCAAAAGACCCTTCAGTACTTTATTGGTCAATAATATTTTATAATCAATGCATTGGAAGCCAATGTTGCCAATAATGTCTGTGACCTGAAACAGAACCTTGAGAAACAACAGACTTCACTTCAGTCCATACAGAGAAGTCACTAGTACATTAAAAAAACCCTTGACGAATTGTCCCTTTAACCGCCAATAGCATTTTCTAATCTTTTAAGGAGAACAGTATGATTAAAAGTAAATGAGAAACTTCAGGTAACACAAGCAAGTAAATGCAGTCAGAGGCCATTTCTTTGTGCTGTGGTGAGGCGCCTATTTTTGTGATCTCATCTGGGAAAACCCACATGGGGAAAAAAATAAAATAAAATAAAATAAATTACTGTATTCGACCTGATAAGCGCCCAGGGTATTGAAAAAATGGGGGGGGGGGGCTGATTAAATTATTTACCAGTGGAGGGGAAAGGTAAGTGTTTATTACCAAGGTGGAAAACATGAATAATAACAGAACAATAAAGAATTTTTATGGTATTTGTATTATTCATTTTGTGATATCAACCAAACTATTTACACGAAAGCTGAACATAAACAGAAAACAGAATAAATTTAAAAATAAAATACCCTTACTTTTCCCCCCTTTAAACATTTCCTTTAAACATTTTCCCAGAAGTAAAATCGAGCCAACACTGTCAACTTTAGCACATGGCAAGCACATGGAACGTTGAACCAATCAACACGAACATAAATTAGTGAGCAGGAGAATCAGGTGAAAAATCCTTGTCATCACTTTCTGATAGGTCCATCTGGCTCATCTCTCCATTCATTCGGAGCATCCCATAGTTTTGCTGCAGCAGTTTCTAATGGTTCATCGGTTGTTGGACATTTACCAAGAGAACACAACAAAATATTTTCCTGTTTTTTTAAAACACGGTGGAACGATTAAATGTGTTGTTACTGATGAACATTATAGACATTCCCCAGTGGCAGGGGGTCCTGAAATACCATGTAAACTCAATTTTACAGGCAGTGAACGCCTCATTTTACCATTACAGAGACTGATCGAATAAAATTGGTAAGTTTGATCTACAATTTTGCTCCCAGTACACATGGGCGATTATTAGACATGATAATAATAATAATAATAATAATAATAATAATAATAATAATAATAATAATAATAATAATAACACACTCGGGGGGGTGCTTATTGGAGCAGGGCGCATATTACGTCAAATACGGTAATCTACTTTTTTGAGAATCATGTAGCCTTACTTCCAAATTTTAACAAATTCTCTCCAATATTCCCTGAGATATTGAAATTTTATGTTTTTTGATGCAGGTGCATTAAGGAAAAGTCACAAGTTGATTGTCTTATCAATCAAATATGTTCAAGCATGTCCTTATCGCTGTAAAATGAAGACTGAAAGCTAAACCCAGCCAATGTACTCCCACTATGTTTTTGCCTTACTTGGCAATTGCAGCAGACTCAAGAATCTGACTTGTTTGCACTTTATTGACAGATATGGAGTTCAGTACATTGGTATCTTGTTGAAAAGTAGTTCACTGCTGAATAACATTATACAACAGTACATCACTTCATTTTTAAGCAGTTAGAGTTAGTTTAATCATTTTCAATTTCTTTGACTTTGTGGATGCCTTGCTTTAGTAAAATCATAATTTCAGTGGGGTCGAACATACTTTATTACAAAAATAAGCACTTCATGCTTCTTCTTCTTTTTTTCCTTTCGGCTGTTCCCTTCAGGGGTCGCCACAGCGAATCATCTGCCTCCATCTCACCTTATCCTCTGCATCTTCTTCTCTTACACCAACTACCTTCATGTCCTCCTTCACCACATCCATAAATCTCCTCTTTGGTCTTCCTCAAGGCCTTCTCCCTAGTAGTTCCAATCTCAGCATCCTACTACCAATATACTCACTATCCCTCCTCTGTACATGTCCAAACCATCTCAATCTAGCCTCTCTGACTTTGTCTCCAAAACATCTTACATGTGCTGTCCATCTGAAGTACTCATTCCTGATCCTATCCATCCTCGCTACTCCCAAAGAATTTCCTCCTATAGTCCAAAAATATGCACATCAGGCTAACTGGCTACTCTAAATTGCCCCTAGGTGTAAAAGTAACTGGAAATGGGGGGGGGGGTTGTTGCCCTGATGTGGTCTGCTGAGCTGTACAGGGTGTAACCTTCCTTCACCCAGTGTGGGCTGATATAGGCCCCAGTCTCCCTCTGACTTTAATAGGTGTAAGTGGTTCGGCAAATAAGCGAACGAATGAGTCTGGTCTCTTGTAGGGAATAAAACAGTCTATTAACAGTCCTAATTGTTAGTTATAACATTAATTGGCAGGTTACTTATAGAAATGTATAAATTTAAATGAACAGCATGAAATGTTTTGCCTGACATTTTCAATTTTGACAATGAAAAAATTGAACATGATGTCAAAGCTACTATCTGTTGATGGTGTGCATTGCTTAACTAATAATATGCAAATTAACTTTGCTTTGGCATTTAATAAGCATCCAAGATTGTTTTTGTCATCTTTAACCATTCCCTTTCTGAATCATTTTTGTAAACATACATAAATTTGCCTTATTTGAGGTTTCATCCAAAGTCATTGCAATGTGCAGCTGTTTCATCTGAAAGAAAAATATACACAGGCATGACAATGTTTTTAAAACTCAGCAGACATCTCAGAAAGAGAACAGCAGAAAAAAGTGACATGGTAGTGTTTTTTTCTTCTTGATTTATTCTCCTTGTGTAATCTGAGAATGCTGTTCAGGCTGAGTGGAGACATCCAGAGCAGTGAGGTTGAAAATAGTGCACGCTTCGGATTAACACAGTTTATACTTTACCAACTGGATATAAAACTGGACAAAATGAGACGTTTATGGACATTTTTTTTCATCAATCTTTTGGAAAGAAATATTTGGGTTTTCCCGCAGCGTTGTAAACCTGTCAGCTATTTTCAAGGTTGGTCAACTATGGAACTGATTTTAAAATGCACGGTTTTTACAGACCCTGAGAGAGAACAGACATGAGGTGTTCACAATGTATAATTTTAAAGATCATAAATCAGGATTAGAGTAGAATTTAAAGTTATGAAATGTCTACTTTGCTCGGCATATAAACAGGCTGTTTGAAAGTGTTTTAAAATTATTTTCTGACTTCCTGCTGACCCCCAAATCTTTGCATATGTGTATTGCATTGGGTATAAAGTTATTTCTTTTACACTCCATAAAGTAGACAATGTGGTACACATAAATCCATTTGTAAATCAAGCTATAATTCAATTTTCTCTATTTTACGCCATCTAGCGTTTTGCCTGATCTGAAATGTAAAACACTGTAAACATTTCATTCCCACACAGGACCATGCAGAACCCCTCCCGAAGAAAAACGTGAGTAAGATTGTGTGTGTGTTTGTGTGTGTGTGTGTGTGTGTTAATTACATAATAGAGTACTTACATTCACATAAGCACAGTATGCATGTAGTAAACAAAAAAAAGTGAATTTCAACTCTTGAAATTGTATGTCCAACATGTAGACAATCAATACTTAAAACTAATTAACTTCACAAAATAAGTTTGTCCGTTAGTTTCGGCTTTGTGCCAGTGTAGAGTATACATGACATCAAAGCCTATGGGCCGCAACCCAATGATAAGAGAAGTGGCTTTTTGTCCAAAATGTTGCTGGTTTGATTCCTAAGCCAGCAGGAAAAAATGTGTGGCAGTGGGCCATATTTTAGCGTGAATGCAATAATTTCCCTTGCAGTATTAATGCAGTACAGCAAAAAAAAAAATTAAATTAAATTAAAAATCGATGTATTTACCATACAGAAACTTTATGTTAACTTTAAAATCGGTAATAAGGCCTGTTCTGGAAGAATGATTCAGTTGAAACACGCACTTAACCACACAGAATGTCACACTACAAAGAAATGAAATACATCTGTTATTCTACTGCTTCAAATTTATTTTTTATTTTTTTATTAAAATGAATGTAAATATCATTGTCCAAAATATCTTCATACTGAAGCAATATCAATATATATATATATATATATATATATATATCTGTCTTCCTTTTGGCTTTTTCCCTTTTACTCGGGAGTCGCCACAGCGAATCATCTGATTCGTACGTTTGATTTGGCAGAGGTTTTTACGTCGGATGCCCTTCCTGTCACAACCCTTTTTAGCAAGGTACAGAAACACGCTGACGACTTTGCAGCTACTCTTTACGAAAGTCAGCAATGGTTCTTTTACATGCCTCTCACCATAGACAGTGAGAGACATGGCCCGCCTTTGATAACCCAGTTAGCTGCACTGGGGGGGACAGTGACAACCTTGTGGAGAGTGGGACTCAAACCCCCAACCTTTGGATCAGCGATCCAACACCCTATACCACTAGACCACCACTGCCACACACACACACACACATATATATATATATATATATATATATAAACACACATATATATACACATACACACACATATATATATATATATATATATATATATATATATATATATATATATAAATATATATATATATATATATATATATATATATATATATATATATATATATATGCAGTCGGATTTCTATTTATGAAACCCTCTGGGTATGAAAACTCCAGGTTACGAAAAACCTTTTCCGAAATTTCCATCCTCTTTTTATGAAAACACCCTCTTTTTACAAAAAGCGCCAAACGCGCCATTCAAAAATTCAAATGCGCCATTCAAAATTCAAACAATGTGCGAGCTGCTCTCTCATTGACAGTCTCCCAACATGTCGCCCCGTTGGCCTCCCATTGGCCAGGAGAGAGCTGACATGTACCCATAGTACTGTTTGTCACACGCGTGAAGGAGAGTTGAACAGGACTGTTGGCTTGTTTAAAGATTGATCATGCAGCGTTATATTTTGTTATCGCCAAAACCCCTCTACAATCGGGACGATATTGAAGCAGAAGGAAAACAGAGTGCTCCGTGGGAGAAGAAGTCCAATCTCGCAAGGAAGCAAATTAATATTGAATCAGGACCTCTGATCTTTCAAACAGGTACTGTAATTCCTTTACTTTAAATACAACATCCTGTCCATTTAAACATTTAAATACAATTGATCCGTCAGTTGCGCGTTGCGTGTGGGTGGAGCCCGCATTCGGCAAAACACACCAGAGAAAGGAAGAGTTTTGTGTGTGTGTGTGTGTGTGAGAGAGAGAGAGAGAGAGAGAGAGAGAGAGAGAGAGAGAGTGTGTGTGTGTGCGCATGTGTGCGAGAGAGAGAGAGAGAGAGAGAGTGAGTGTGTGTGTGTGTGTGTGTGTGTCTTTGTGTGTGTGTGTGAGAGAGAGAGGGAGAGAGAGAGAGACTGCTTACAGAGTCAGTCAGAGATAAAAAGAGACGTTATTTTAACTCTCTTTCGAGAGAGCACATTGTAGCTTATTTTTTGTTTTTTGAGTTATTTAATTCAATAAATGTTTAATAAATGTGCCGATCTGTCAAGCAGGGAGTGCGCTTTGAATTCCCCATCTTCAAATGCTTCGGCATCCTGCATGTGGGTGGAGCCTGGTACAAATATTTGTGTGTGTGTGTGTGTGGGTGTGTGTGTGTGTGTGTGTGTGTGTGTGTGTGTGTGTGTGTGTGTGTGTGTGTGTGAGAGAGAGACAGCGAGATAGAGATAGCGAGAGAGACAGTATTGTGTGTGTGTGTGTGTGTGTGTGTGTGTGTGTGTGTGTGTGTGTGTGCGCGCGTTAATAAAAAATGTTTAATCATGGTTTAATTTATGAATATATTAATAAAATGTTTAAATGGTTTAATAAATAATTTTCTTTTACTTTTAATACATATTCCATACAAAATTGGTGTACTTTTATCATTTTTAAAGGGTTTATGGGGTAGTCTTGGGAGCCTTGGAACAAATGAGGCGTTTTACATGTAAAATACACCTCTACTTACAAAACCTCCGCGTTACGAAAAAGGCTCTGGAACGGATTAATTTCGTAAGTAGAGGGCAGACTGTATTTATATACTAGTACACACACACACACACACACACACACACACACACACACACACACACACACACACACACACACACACATATATATATATATATATATATATATATATATATATATATAGGGGCAGTGGTGGTCTAGTGGTATAGGGCGCTGGATTGCTGATCCAAAGATTGGGGGTTTGAGTCCCACTCTCCACAAGGTTGTCACTGTCGTCGTCTCCCCCCCCCTTCCCCCCCTCACCTGGTAAGCCAGCTAACTGGGTTATCAAAGGCGGGCCATGTCTCTCACTGTCTATGGTGTGAGAGATGTAAAAGAACCATTGCTGACTTTCGGCAAGAGGAGGCTGCAAAGCCGTTGGTGTGTTTCCGCCTTGCAATGGCCTGGCGAGCTGTCCAGGGTGTACTCTGCCCTCACCCGGAGTTGGCTGGGATGGGCACCAACCTCCCGCGACCCTAACTAGGATTAAGTGGTTACAGAAAATTACATACATACATATATATATACACGTACATATATATATATATATATATATATATATATATATATATATATATAGAGAGAGAGAGAGAGAGAGAGAGAGAGTTAAGCATCAGGTCCATAATAAGAAAAGTTTAAAAATATCTGGAACAGCCTGTACTATCTGGGAAATTTACTAAGAAGAGGATATGAGTGAGGTTGTCAGATCTGGAATGTATTTTTCACTCGTAATCACTTTTCATGGAGTTGGATCACACTCATAGCTTTCTAGTGCACCCTTCTACCTCTTTATTGGTAAAATAATATAAGCAGAAAATAGATCTCATGGAGATTATAGAATGTTTTACACTCAAATTTCAGGCCGAAACATGTAATGAAGTACAGTATGTGAATTATTTACTATCCGTGTTATGTTGTGTGTTTTTCTTGCCTAACTAGCAAAATGTACAGATATCGTCTTGACCTACTGTAAAGATATGCCCTATTCCACCACCATGTACCCTAATCTCCTGGAACAAAAAAGTCGCACCGAGGCCGAGCAGAGTGTGGAGTATCTGCTTCTGAATGTAGTACATTCAGTGCTAAATGGGGAGTGCAATCCCGAGATTCGCATGTTGGGATGTTCCATCATAGCGCCACGCTGTGAGAACCACAAGATCCTGAGGCCCTGTCGGAGCACATGCGAGTCTGTGCACAAAGCTTGTGATCATCTGTTTGAGCGAATTGGAATGGCCTGGCCCTACTTTCTCGACTGTGACCGATTTTTTGTGAGTGAAGAGGAGGGATGCTATGATCCACTGGAAGGCCTGAGAGGTAATATTTACACCGATCAATTCTGAACTTTCTTCATCTTCCTGTCTTAATTGCACAAAAAGTCACTTAAAATGTAGCACCTATCATGTGACATGACATGTGATCATCTGAGAACAATCTTTAAAAAGTGTATTTCTTCAATGCTAATAAGATTTGATAGATCTGTGCTATACTCGGCGAATGTTCCACAATATTGATCTTCTTTTGAAGATATGTATCTTTGTTGACATGTTGACGATTCTTGGTTTAAATTGTTAAAAAACAATTTATTTTGATATTAAACCTGCAAGCCACTTTTCGAGAACTGGAAAAAATGCTAGTATTTGGAAACTTCCAGCTCTTGAAAAGTGGCTTGCAGGTTTAGTATCACAATAAATGAGTTCTTCACACCGTCCATGATTTGTTTATCTTGCCGAGAGTTACAGTCTAAGCTCAAAACAGGCGGATTCATAACAAAACTTTGATCATTATACCTCAAAGACTTGACCAATGGTCTCATGAAACCATATATCTTTGTCAAATTCTGGGTAGGCTATGCCTATTTATTTATGTATTTATTTATTTTTTACATACTAGTACATATGAATGTATGTGAGAATGTGTATATATAGGGATCCCTCATTTTCTGCAATTAATGGGGACCGAGCCCCCCCCCCCCTTGCCGCAACCGCCGATTTCCGCAAAGTAGGATCGAGCCCCCTGACTGACGTATACGTACATGCATATGCGTATATAATATCAATAAATACATATTCAACGCTGTAAATGCTTATAATAACAATTAAACGTTAAAAAATAATGCATAAGATGTAAATAAAATATAAATACACATATATACGGATGTGCACCTCATATAAAAATGTAAGTAGTGTTGTTGGGGGGGGGGTGTTTTTGTTGTTTGTTTGTTTTTATAATTAGCCTTGTTTTTTCACCCTAGGCATAAAGCAATTGGGGCCGGTGGTGTAGTAGTTAGGGTGCTGCGCTCATGATCAGGAGGTTGTGAGTTCAAATACCATTGAGACCCTCACTGTGCTAAGACCCCTGGGCAAGGTCTCAAGCACAAGTGTGCCTCTGTTCACCCAGCAGTGTGAATGGGCACCAGTAAAAATATACTGGGAAGGTAACCTGTGATGGACTAGCGTCACATCTAGGGGGAGTTGAACTCCTGGTCGCTTCACGCCATGGAAACTGAGTGCCATGAGGCTCGGGTGTAAAAACCTAACAGACTTGACCTTGTTTTGTGGCATTTTCCTTAACTTTTTCCATATTTTTCCTTAATTTCATTATTTTTTTATTTTTCGATGAATATTTTTGAAAAACCTGCGATGCACTGAAGCCGCAGAAATTGAATCCTTGAAAAAAGGATCCTTGTTTTCTTGGTAATATCCCTGTGGTGGACTTTTTTCTTCATGTGTTGATGGCCTTTATGGTTTTCCATGGTACATGTAATTCTTTTAAAATTTCTTCTATCCTGGATGATGATGATGTCTGTTGACAATGTGATCTTGTGAACTTTGTGGACTGTGGCTTTAGCAGTCTGATGAAACCAAGAGAAAAGAAATCCCTCAGAAACAGCCAATCTTTCTATGTGATTAATCAGACACAACACCCAATAAACACTTTAGAAAGTAGAGAATGCTACGAGAGAATTTAAAGTACCCTTGAGGAAGATCTTTAAAAAAAAAAATTAAAAAAAATAAAGATTGTATCAACCGCTGATTTTCTAATGAAGCACCACTACATCAATTGATTTAATTAAGCAGTTCCATGGTCCAAACTGAGCCTGTACAGAAAATGCAATTTAGTGTGACAATCCATATGTGGTTCAATTCAGTCAGTGTATAGAAAGTAGCTTTGCGCTTCGCTTGATTGGCTAAAGCCTAAAGTCGGTCATAACGTTCCTAGTCGTTCTTGACATGAATAACTAGCTCTATACACACAAAGGTCTTTAAATGTTCGTTCATGCATGTATACAGTCAGGGCAGTACTGGCCCAGACATAAGGTGCTGGATTACCGATTCTAAGATTGGGGGTTCAAACCCAACTCCCAGCAGTTGTCTCTGCTGTCCCCCCAGTGCAGATAACTGGATTATCAAAGGCCAGTCATGTCCATGTTGTGAGGAGTGTAAAAGAACCATTGCTGACTTTCGACAAAAAATTTTTGCATTGCCGTCAGCGTGTTTCTGCCCTGTGATGGCCTGTATAGCTGTCCAGGGTGTACTCTGTCCTCGCCCAGAATCAGATGAACTGGGCGCCAGTGTCTTTGTGACCCGAATTAGGATTAAGTGGTTCAGAAAATGAATGAATGGATTAATTGAATGGATAGTCATGGTGGATATACCACCCTGGAGATAAAAAAAATAAATAAAAAAAATTAATTAAAAATAACACTAGAATCATGTGCGTCAGAGGAAGCACGTGGTGACCTTCACCTTACCTGGTTGGTAGCTGCTGTGTAATAGGAAAGAAGTGGGCAGTGGGTTGATGTTATTAAAGACTTAATTAGCAAGATACTAAAAAAATATTAGAATGTGGGTTTGGACAACTACACATAAAAAAATATATCTTTCAGAAGTTCTTGCTGCATGCGGAATCATTATGATTTCCCTTTACTGGAACCAAAGTAACTAAATGTTAAATTAAAACCCTAGTCATTTCTACCAGAAGGTAATATTTTCACCAGTAGTGTTTTGTTTAGGGGTTATATGTTTTGTTTTGGGGTTTTTTTTGGATGCAACATGACTGAATAATATTAGTGTGTGGAACATATTAAAAAAAACCCATATATTAAATTCTGGAAGTGACTTATGCATGGAATCATATCATAAAATTCAGGAAATTCCCAAAAATGCCCATATTTAATATGCACCTAAATGTTCATCAGATGTCCACTGGGGGGCATTCCATTACACCTATGACAAGTTCACGGATTCAGGCAGCTGAAATGAGCTTCTTTCGCAGACTGGCGGGGCTCTTCTCCCATGACAGGGTGAGAAGCTCAGTCATGCGGGAGAAGCTTGAAGTAGAATTGCTTTTCCTCTGTGGTGAGAGGAATCAGTTGAAGTGGCTCGAGCGTCTGGTTAGAATGCGTCCCGGACGCCTCCCTAGTGTGGTGTTTTGGGCATGTCCAACCTGGTCAACCCAGAGGACTATGACTCTTGGCTGGCATGGGGATGTCTTGGTGGGTCCACAGAAGAGCTGGAGGAAGTGGCTGGGGGAAGGACGTCTGGAGCTCACTGCTTAGGCTGTTGCCCCCGCAACCCAACCCTGGATTAAGTGGAAGAAGATGACGATGACGACAGGACAAGTTATAATAATCTATTTTTGCCCCGCAGAGGTACCTTGCACTCTGAGTGTCACTCTAGTGTTATCTTGTGGTTATATGAAACCACTTTGGGTTTTAATTTGACACAGGAAAGATTTCATTACATTCCTTTAACATGTCAATAATTTATTGAGTGTGCTGCTTTTTTGAAAACAAAAGCAAACAAACAAACAATATTCGTGGACTCTATCAATTCAGTTTAAAATGAAAATGCTTATAATTTGGAAAGTTGCACCGGTCACAATACTTTCAATGTGTCAATCATTTTTATCAAACTTTTTAAACTTCTTTGTTTAAAGATAAAGGGGAGCCTGAAATGGATGGCATTCCAGTAGAGGACCCGTCATCAGTAATCATGTCATTCACCTATCACTCCAACACAGAGATGTTCAACATCCTTAATAAGACAGCAGAAGATTGCTCTCACATTTCAAGGACATACACCATTGGACAGAGCGTTGAAAGGAAAGACCTGCTGGTAATTGAATTCTCAAGCAACCCTGGAGAGCATGAACTTTGTAAGTGATTCAAAAGCAACAACAATAAGATGATTCGGTAAATGCAGAGAAGTAGAAAGGAAATCTAGCATCTTATCCTATTGAACACAACCGTAGAATCTATTTACCTTTTTAGCATTCCTTTAAAACAGGGGTTGGGAACATTTTTGACTAAAAGAGCCAAAAAACAGAGTCGGCCCTCTACTCACGAAAACCTCTGAATACAAAAAATCCAGGTTACGAAAAACATTTTCCTAAATTTCCGTCCTCTGTATACGAAGCAACCATTTTTTTACAAAAAGCGCCAAACGCGCCATTCAAAAATTCAAACACGCCATTCAAACATTCAAACAATGCACGAGTTGCTCGCTCATTGGCTGTCTCCCAACACTCCACCCTGCTGGCCTCCCATTGAGCTGAACTGTACCCATACTTCTTGTTTGTCACACGCATAAAAGACAGTTGAACAGGACTGTTGGCTCGAGAGTTTTTTGAGTGAACATTGCAGCGTTATATTTCGTTATCCATCATGGACCTCAAGAAAGTGATTCCTGGTGACACCGACAAGAAGAAGTGGTCTCCGTTATCAATCGAAGTAAAGCAGGAGATAAAAAAATATGAAACCGCCGAAACCCCTCTACCATTGGGACGATATTGAAGCAGAAGGAGACCTTAAAAGCGGAGATACAGTGACGGAGGCGATTATTTCGGAAAAAACAAACCGCCATATTTAAGGACCTCGTGAAGGAGGGTGGGGGTGAGGGTTCTTCAGACCAGCAATCCCCGGACTTTAAAGTGTCGCATGGGTGGTTTGAGAGATTTTTAAAAAGGTAAATCATTTTCTTTTACTTTTAACACATATTTCATACAAAATTGGTGTACTTTTATAATTTTTAAAGGGTTTATGGGATAGTCTTGGGAGCCTTGAAACGAATCACGTGTTTTACATGTAAAATGCACCTCTACTTACGAAAACTCCAGGTTACGAAAAAGGTGCCGGAACGGATTAATTTCGTAAGCAGAGGGCTGACTGTATTTTAAAATCTAATCCTCTGTGACCCACATTATATATATATATATATATATATATATATATATATATATATATATATATATATATATTTTTTTTTTTTTTTTTTAATACTGAATACTGTACAACTAAATGGAAAAAGAAGACCAACAATTTTAGAGTATAATAAGACTCTGAATTTACAGTATTGTAAACGGCATTGTTATAACAAAGTTATTTATTAATAAGAAAAGTACTTCTTACTATTAATGCAACTTCTTGTGCTGAATGGTTTTGCTGATGGCTTTCTAGTCTGCTTGATACGTGGTGAGGTTCAGCTTCCTGCATGCGTTTAGGCTTCCATCTGTTAAATGTGACCGCAGGTTGTTCTTGATCTTTTTTAGGTGTGAGAAGGACTGTAGAACCAAGCATGGTCAATATTGCAAGACTCACATGGTGTTTGGTAGGTGACAGGAAGTCCCAAGTTTTGAGAATCAGCTGGTCTGCGAGTTGAAATTTTCTCATGTCTGTCCATTTGTGTTCGCTTGCCAGCTCTGCTTGGCTTCATGCAAATCTTTCCAAATCTTCATTCAATGATTGTACTCCTCATCTTTTTTTTTTCTTTTTGCCATCTTCTTGGTTGAAAGGGTTCGCTCTGCACAAATAAGCTGATCTAAAACAAGGGAAATTTGCCTCGACGCAAAAACAACTCGCTCAGGCTGCTGCATATACAGTAATCTAATAAAATTAGAGGTATCGGACCCGCCCACACATTTCACATTTCAAGGTATTGGATCCGCCCACACACTGGAGTACAGAAAGGATTGGCTCTCCTCTGCGCGCCAGGGCGACACGTGGCGTTGAAAATAGATGTATAGATTAAAATGCGAGAGATTTAGTTATCTGTTTTTGTTTTATTTGATGTCTTTTTTTCTGTATTTTTATTTAAATGACAACGAGATTATGTATCAGTTATTCTGTGAAGAAAGTCCACCTGCTTTATTTGAGAGCCAGATGCAGTCATCAAAAGAGCCACATCTGTCTCGCGAGCCATAGGTTCCCGACCCCTGCTTTAAAAGAACACTACAATATACTCAACACCTTAAATACACAACAGAATAGCTTTTGTGGAAAACACACAGTATATCAAAACAAATATTTTATGATCATGGCCTACTTTTACGAAAAGCTACAGTATATATTTATCTGTTTTCTTTCATTTGATAAGTGGAACCAGAGGTGAAGTACATTGGAAACATGCACGGGAATGAGGTCATGGGCCGAGAGTTGCTGATTTACTTTGCTCAGTACCTGTGCACTGAGTATCTGTTGGGAAATACTCGGATCCAGACTCTCATCAACACGACACGCATCCACATCCTTCCCTCCATGAATCCTGATGGGTTTGAATCGGCACTTTCTGAAGTACACAGAGGTCCTAGCATGGATTATGATGACGTGAGAACTGATTAATTATCATATTCCAACTATTATATTCAATGCATTTACTCTCGACTGCTGTCACCACCAAATTTTTTTTCCCATCTGTCTGTCATGATTATGGAATTAAATTCATTCATTTGTTTTCTGAAATGTTTAATCCTAATTAGGGTTGTGGGGCGGGTGGCCCCCATCTCAGCCAACTCTGGGTGATGGTAAAGTATACCCTGGACAGCTAGCCAGGCCATCGCATAGCAGAAACACGCTGAAGGCTATGCAGCCTACTCTTTACAAATGACACCACAGACCCCAGTGCAGCTAACTTGGTTATCAAAGGCCTCCCGTGGCTCTCGGTGTCTATGGTGAGAGGTTCATGTAAAAGAACCATTGCTGACTTCCGACAAGAGTAGCTGAAAGCCGTCGGCGTGTTTCCGCCCTGCAATGGCCTGGTGAGTTGTCCAGGTTGTACTCAGCCTTCACTTAGAGTCAGCTGGGATGGGAGCCGGCTTCCCTGTGACCCTAATTAGGATTAAGTGGTTACTGAAAATGAACGAACAACAGACAATGAGAGACATGGCTGGCCTTCGGTAACCCAGTTAGTGACACTGGGGAGACAGCAGTACCAACTCGGTGATAGATCTTCGGATCAGTATGCCGGCGACCTACCAGCGAGCCACCACTGCTCCATAGTGCAATTAAATATTTGAAATTATAATTAATTGATTCCTATTTTGATCAAAACTGTTCACATTCAGGCCATCAAGGCGTCCAGGATTTCAACTCATCTACTAAATCCAAGTTTGAAACAAGGACAACTGGACCTGCTTAGGTTTTTCTTGAAGCCTTTAAGATAAGAGACACACAATGTCCTCAAGAAACTGAGGGAAGTCCAGATGCCTGTGTTTTTGCTCCAGATCTACTATGACCCGAATGCCTGAAAATCGACAAACTTTTCTGCACACTTTATAGACCACTGGAAAATATCTTTAACTGCACGGGAGTTTATTGTCTGTAGCTTCAGAAGATAATCTGACAGACATGCCTTTGTCTTAACTTGAATAATACACAATGTTGAATCATTACACAATAATTTCAATTTATTACAATAATAAAATTATAATACTGTATTCCATGATGTCTTTGAGGTGAACCACTGAGGTATGCATGGACTTCACTCAGTGGTTTACAAGAATGTGCAAGGAGTAGACACATGTGGTTTTCATCACCACGGTTCTATGAGTAATTTCAATCTCCCAAAGCTTTAGAAGAATATTGAAAATAATTGTCCAGGTAACAAACCGATTTATTGTCATATTAAATCTGCAGGATGCAATGGATGCTATGTATATGGCTGGCCGTCACAATGCCCAAAATATAGACCTAAACAGGAATTTCCCAGACTTGACTTCTCATGTCTACAACCAGCGTAGACTCAAGTACACTCGCAGTGACCATATTCCCATCCCAGACTCATACTGGCTTGGTAAGGTAGGAGCTCTCAATTCTTGTTCCCTTTTACATAAATTTATTTAGATACCACACACACACGTGTCTCTGTGCTACCCTGAATCTTTCATTCATTTTCTGAACCACTGAATCCTAATTAAGGTTGCAGGGAGGCTGGCGCCCATCACAGCCAACTTCAGGCAAGGGCAGAGTACACCCTGGACAGCTCATCAGGCCATCGCAGGATCAACACTCACACAATCAGTCATACTCACACTCACACCTAGGGGCAATTTGGAACAGCCAATTAACCTACTGTGCATGTTTTTGGACTGTGGGAGGAAACCAGAGTACCCGGAGAAAACCCATACAAGCACGGGGAGAACATGCAAACTCCACACATAAACGCCCCAACTGGGAATCAAACCCAGGACCTTCTTACTGTGAGGCAGATGTGCTAACCACTACACCAGAATACATAACTCGATAATTAAATTTTATTCACTAATAAAACACGGCAAAGCATTTACAGTGATCCCTCGCTACTTTGTGCTTCAGTTTCTGCGGCTTCAGTGCATCGCGGGTTTTTCAAAAGCATTGAAAAATAAAAAATATTAGGAATTAAGGAAGAATAGAGGAAAAAGTTAAGGAAAATGCCGCAAAACAAGGCCAATTATGCAAGAAAAAACAAACAAACAAAATCACAACCCAAAACCCCCCAACGAAACTACTTGCATTTTTATCTGAGGTGTGCATCTGTATGTGGATGTATTTATATCACATCTGATTGTGTGCATGTGTGCGTTTCTATGTGTATTTATATTTTATTTACAACTTGTGCATTATTTTTGAATGTTTAATTGTTACTATAAGCATTTATAGCGTTGAATATGTATTTATTAATATTATATACACATATACATGTATGTATACAGTACGTCGGGGGGGGGGTCGATCCTACTTCACGGAAATCAGCAGTCGCAGGGGGGGGGGATTCCTGGTCCCCATTAACCGCGGAAAGTGAGGGATCCCTGTACTACTTTGTTATAATGTCATACTTTTTTCACAACATTTAAAATGACATCCAGGAAATTGAGTTTCAGGTATTATTTTGAGCTACTGTATTCCTCTTTCACACAGGTGTGTGCAACAGCACAAGGTCTTTCTTTCTTTTTTCTTTTAAAATTCACCACACATTCCCACCACACGTATTGGGATCCGATCAGAACAGTAGGGATGCCAGTCCAGCACCTGCACCCTGGATTAATGACCTTGTAATGTGTGCAGAATGGAGTTTATATTTCACATGGCCATCCCTGGAAAAGATTCATCTTCAAAATCTCAGTTTCTGCATTACTGCCAGTGTGTCACCATAAAAGTGTAAATCGACTTTGCTATGGGAACCAACACAACCCTGGACCTGTTGCTGGTAATAGGCTAAATGGTCCTTTTCATCATTGTTCCAGAGCACACAGCATCTATTTCTTCCAGAAACTGATTCATCTCACTACGGTACACATGTCCTCTGTGTGATGGTTCTAGATATCTCAGAGCCCAAACAAGTCAACAGCACATCTGGACCCAGTTAACATCAGGATTTCTTTTTTGCAGATAATATTTCAAATGACATTTTGAGACGTGCTGTCAAAGAGATCGGAAATTACAGATCTTCAACTTAGACTTGTGACCCTTCCCTTTATGCACCAAAATCCCTTCAGATTCTTTAAATGGTTAATAGTACTATGTACTGTCTATGGTTATAAAAAAAAAAAATCACATATTATGTTTTATTACAATAACTTTCTCATGCATTTGTTGACACATTGGAACACTTTCTCATTTGCGAGCATAAGTGCACAACACTGTGAAATATTGTCAAAATACAATGCATTAATAATACCCAGATGATATACTCAACATATTGACATGTTTGAGTGTACAACACTGCCCTCTTCTTACCCTCAGTGGTTGTCAAATATGGAAGGGGCAGGACGTTCAACAACTGTGAACATAGTGGCCATAGATACAGGAGACACAAGCAAGGAAAATTTTAAAAATTATTATTTTTTTAAATAGATGAGAATACTGTACAGCCGGCACTCTACTTACGAAATTAATCCATTCCAGTGCATTTTTCATAGCCTGGAGTTTTCGTAAGTAGAGGTGCATTTTACATGTAAAACGCATGATTCGTTCCAAGGCTACCAAGACTACCCCATAAAGCCTTTAACAATTAGAAAAGTACACAAATTTTGTATGAAATATGTGTTAAAAGTAAAAGAAAATGATTTCTCTTTTTTAAAATCTCTCGAACCACCCAAGTGACGCTTTAAAGTCCGGGGGTTGCTGGTCTGAAGAACCCTCACCCCCACCCTCCTTCACGAGGTCCTTAAATATGGCGGTTGCTTTTTCCAAAATAATCGCCTCCGTCACTGTATCTCCGCTTTTAATGCCTCCTTCTGCTTCAATATCATTCCGATTGTAGAGGGGTTTCGGCCATACTCCTTTGCGATTTCGCTCAACCGCATCCCACTTTCGTATTTTTTTTTATTATCTCCGGCTTCACTTCGATTGATAACGGAGCCTGCTTCTTCTTTTCGGTGTCACCGGGAATCACTTTCTTGTTGTCCATGATAGATAACAAAATATAACGCTGCAGTGATCACTCTCAAAAAACTCACGAGCCAACAGTCCTGTTCAACTCTCCTTCACGAACAAACAGGAAGTGACAACAGGAAGTGACAAACAGGAAGTATGGGTCCAGGAATCGGTACAGTTCAGCTCCCGCCTGGCCAATGGGAGGTCAGTGGGGCGGGATGTTGGTAGACAGCCAATGAGAGAGCAACTCGCGCATTGTTTGAATGGCGGGTTTGAATTTTTGAACAGCGCCGCATTTGGTGCTTTTCGTAAAAAGAGGTTGTTTTCATAAAAATAGGACGAAAATTTAGGAAAATGTTTTTCGTAACCTGAATTTTTCATATTCAGATGTTTTCGTAAGTAGAGGGCTGACTGTATATTTAAACATGTGATGCAGCCAAATGGTGAGAATGTTCCGTTGGTGTAATAATGCAATGATCTGCAGTGGTCAATTGGAGAAAACACTACCGTGGCGGAATTAATGCACTATTCAATTAAGTTCATTGTGCATCATTTCAATGTATTCTATAAGATGTGTATAAAACAAGACACTGCTGAGGCCTTATCTGGATACTGCTTTCAAGCGAATCTCATGATTATATTTAACTGTTGACATCATTTGTTTTAAATCGCCTCATTATCTAATTGTTTTATCTCATTATTAGCAACAGACGGCCATGACTCAACATTTGGAATGTACTGCAGGCCTGAAATTCTGGAATAGATGCATATAAACAAATGAAATTTGTTGAAAGTTGGCAAAGTTGACAAAACATAAAATAAGTCAAACTATTTTTACTTTCCACACTGTCCCTGCATTTTCTGATTTGGGGTTGTACAAAAACTGTAGTGTAATATGTGTGTGTGTGTGTGTGTGTGTGTGTGTGTGTGTGTGTGTGTGTGTGTGTGTGTGTGTGTGTGTGTGTGCCTATATAAAGGTTGCTCCAGAGACATACGCTGTTATGAAATGGATACGCTCCATTCCATTTGTGCTGTCTGCTAGCTTTCATGGAGGAGACCTGGTGGTGTCGTACCCATATGACCATTCAAGGCATTCTTTGCAGAAGAACCTGTTCTCTCCCACTCCAGACGAAAAGGTGACTCCTGTCAGCTAATAAGCAAATTTCATCACTGCACTGTCGTAACACGACCACGAATAAGTACTAGTTTTAAATGGCATCAAGTAAACTGACGCAATGCAGGCAATACGAAATTCAATACAAAATACAATTGCAGAAGTGTTACACAAGATATTTGAATTGCAGGTGTTCAGGCATTTGGCCAAGATTTATGCAAATACCCATGCCACGATGGCCAGTCAGGACACAGATAGATGTGGTGGGAATTTTGCTGACAAAGAGGGGATTGTAAATGGGGCTCAGTGGGAAAGCATACAAGGAGGTAAGCATGGGAATAAACAGCACTATACAAAAATATTAGACACGTACAGAAATGCTGTACAATAAAGAAACTTTCAAAAATAGTAAAATTCCATGTTTACATTTGGCAACAGCTGAAGGTATTTTGTGTTGTATATTCTTCACAATCACACAAACATTTCCATGTCACATTTGTTTTTATGCTGGAAAATAAAATTTGGGAAATTTAAAATGTAGTTTACTGACTAGTGCAGAAGTCATCAAATAAAAATGTATAGCGAAGTTTATACCTTAGAAAATAGGGCGTGTTAACGTTTGCACAATACTGTACATAGAATATTAATTTAGGTAATGTTGCCATGATTAGTTTTATATAAAATTAATTCCTACTTTCTTTTTTATGGGAGGAATGGGAGACTTTAATTACCTGCACACAAACTGCTTTGAGATAACAGTAGAGCTGGGCTGTGAAAAATTCCCAGCAGAGGACGATCTATATACCGGCTGGAGAGAAAATAAAGAAGCTCTTCTGTCTTTCTTGGAGTCGGTAAGACAATCATTCCATATATAAAAATGTGTATATGTATGTGCACAATTAAAAATACACACCATCAGACATATCAAATAGTAATGTGTAAAAAATTTTAAATAAGTAAATAAATATTTTATGCCTATAATAATCATAAAATTTTACAAAATTAAAAAAAAAAAAAAAAAAAAAAAAAAGAGTAGTTACTTAGTTTTAAACCTCTCTTGACATTATTCCAACCCAAAACTCAATCTCAAAAATTCAAACAATGCACGAGTTGCTCTCCCATTGGCGATCTCCCAACATCCCGCCCCGCTGGCCTCCCATTGGCTAGGAGGGAGATGCATCTCCATAATACCCATTGTTCTTTCACGAAGTTCTAACACGCGTAAAGGACAGAGTTACTGTTGTTTCGTAAGCTTTTCGAGTGTGCTCATTGCAACGTTATTTTTTGGCTCAGGCTTTTAACCTTGCATAAACATTTGTAAGATTATAATCATAGCTAAGAAGATATGGTCAACACACACGCGCGCACATGCACACACACACACACACACACACACACGCGCGTGCGTGTGATTTCCGGTGAAAGTGATTCCCGGTGCGAGTGAAAAGAAAACGCAGGCTCGTGGCATGCGGTTGAGTGATATTGCAAATGAATACGGCCAAACCCGTCTACCATCGGTACGATATTTAAGCAGAAGGAGGCATTAAAAGGTATACTTTTATAATTTTTAAAGGGTTAAGGGGGTAGTATTGGGGGCCTTGGAACGAATCAGGCCTTTTTCATGTAAAATGCACTTCAACTTACGAAAAAATCCGGTAATGAAACAACTTCTGGAATTTCGTAAGGTAAGGTAAGGTACCACTATATATATATATATATATATATATATATATAGATATAGATATAGATATATGTTTTTTAGTATTCTGCACTGAACTCTTGGCATCATCTTTGGTGGACAGCCACTCCTTGGGAGAGAAGCAACAGTGCCAAACTTTCTCCATTTGTAGACAACTTCTCTGACTGTCGATTGATGAACATCCACTTTTAGAGGTGGTTTTGTATCCTTTCCCAGCTTTATACAAATCAACAACTCTTGATCGCAGGTCTTCAGACAGCTCTTTTGAGCGAGCCATGGTGCACATCAGACAATATTTCTCATCAAGACAATTCTTACCAGGTGTGTTTTATAGTGGGCAGGGCAGCTTTAAGCCACTCATCAGTGATTGGTCACACACCTGACTTAAATTGTTTGGTAAAAATTGGTTTCGATTGCTCTTTAAGTCTCCTTAGGCAGAGGGTTCAGTTACTTATTCCTCCCCCTTCTGTCATTGTTTGCATGCTATCCTCATTAAAATATGAAAACCTATAAATGTTTGGGTGGTTTTAGTTAAAGCAGACACTGTTTTTTCATCTGTGTGATTTTGACAAAGATCAGATCACATTTGATGGTGATTTTATGCAGAAATGTGAGAAAGGTTCAGATACTTTTTCATACTATAAGAACAAGTAAACATTCAAAAATAATGCACAACATGTAAATTAAATATAAATGCGCACACATACAGACGAGCACACACAACACAGATGCGCACCTCACATAAAAATGTAACTAGTTTTAAGGGGAGGTTTTGGGTTGTTCTTTGTTTTGTGTTTGTTTAGTTATTTTTTTTGCATAATTGGCCTTGTTTTTGTGGCATTTACCTTAAGTTTTCTCCCTATTCGTTAGTTTCCTTATTTTTAAAAAAACAAAAACAAAACCAAGATGCACTGAAGCCGCATGAATTGAAGCGTGAAGTTGCGAGGGATCCCTGTATATCTTCTTCTTCTTCTTCTTCTCCTTTCGGCTTTTCCCTTCAGAGGTTGCCACAGTGAATCATCTGCCTCCATCTCACCCTATCCTTTGCATCTTCTTCTCTTACACCAATGACCTGCATGTCCTCCTTCACCACATCCATGAATCATCTCTTTGGTCTTCCTTTAGGCCTTCTGCCTGATAGTTCCAACCTCAGCATCCTACCACCAATATACTCACTATCCCTCGTCTGTTCATGTCCAAACCATCTCAATCAAGCCTCTCTGACTTTGTCTCCAAAACCTCTTACATGTGCTGTGCCTCTGATGTGCTCATCTCTGATCCTATCCATCCTCGTTACTCCCAAAGAGAACCTTGTCTTTTCCCCAGGGCCACTGTTTCTAAACCATACAACATCGCTGGTCTCAACACCGTCTTGTACACTTTTCCTTTCATTCTTGCCAATACCCTCCTATCACACATCACACCGGACACTTTTCTTCATCCATTCCAACCTGCCTGCACACGCTTCTTCATCTCTTTTCCACACTCTCCATTGCTCTGGATTGTTGAGCCTAAGTACTTAAAATCCTCCACCTTCCTTATCTCTGCTCCCTGTAACCTCACCATTCCTCTTGGGTCCTTGTCATTCATACACATGTATTCTGTTGTACTGAGGCTAACCTTCATTCCTCATTCCTCTCCTTTCCAGGGCATACCTCCACCTCTCTAGATTTTCCTGCACTTGGTTCTCTGCTCTCACTACAGATCACAATGTCATCTGCAAACATCATAGTCCATGGGGAATCTTGTCGAACCTCGTTTGTCAGCCTGTCCATCACCACAGCAAACAAGAAGGGGCTCAGAGCTGACCCTTGATGCAGTCCTACCTCCACCTTGAACTCTTCTGTCACACCGACAGCACACCTCACCACTGGCTTACATCTCTCATACATGTCCTGCACCACTCTAACATACTTCTCTGCCACTCCAGACTTCCTCATGCAATACCACAATTCCTCTCTCGGCACCCTGTCATATGCTTTCTCCTGATCCACAAAGGCACAATGCAGCTCTGTCTGACCATCTCTGTATTTCTCTATTAACATCCTCAAAGCAAACACTGCATCTGTGGTGCTCTTTCTTGGCATGAAACCAAACTGTTGTTCACAAATGCTGACCTCTGCCCTTCGTCTAGTTTCCACTATTCTTTCCCATAACTTTATCGTATGGCTCATCAACTTTATCCCTCTGTAGTTGCCACAACTCTGCACGTCTCCCTTGTTCTTAAAAATGGGCACCATCACACTGCTCCTCCATTCCTCCGACATCCTCTCACTCTCTAGGACCTTGTTGAATGTTCTTGTCAGGAAATCTACTGCTACATCTCCTGGACAATTCCATACCTCTACCGGTATGTCATCAGGACCAACTGCTTTTCCATTCTTCATCCTCTTCAATGCCCTCCTCACTTCCCCCTTACTAATCTTTGATACTTCCTGGTCCTCGACAGTCACTCTTCTACTCTTTTTTTCTCTCTCATTTCCCTCATTCATCAGCTCTTCAACGTACTATTTCCATCTTCCAGCACACTTCTGTCATCAGTCAATACATTTCCCTTTCTATCTTTAATCACTCTAACTTGCTGCACGTCCTTCCCATCTCTATTTTTCTGCTGTGCCAACCTGTATAAATTATGTTCTCTCTCTTTACTTTTCAACCGAGCATACAAGTCATCATATGCCCTCTGTTTGGCCTTTGATACCGCTACCTTCGCCTTTCGCTGTGTCTCCCTGTACTCCTGTTTACTCTCTTCGGTCCTCTCAATGTCCCACTTCTTCTTAGCAAACCTGTTCCTTTGTACACACTCCTGCACTTCCTCATTCCACGACCAAGTCTCCTTATCTACTCTCCTTCCAGATGACACACCAAGTCTTCTCCTACTTGTCTCCCTGATCACACTAGCTGCAGTTGTCCAGTCATCTGGAAGCACTTCCTGACCACCAAAAGCCTGTTTCGACTCCTCCTTGAAGACAACATGACACTCTTCCTTTTTCAGCTTCCATCACTTTGTCTTCTGCTCTGCCTTTGCCTTCTTCACCTTCCTCACCATCAGCATCATCCTGCACACCACCATCCTATGCTGGTTGGCAACACTCTCACGCACTACTACTTTGCAGTCACTGACTTCCTTCAAATTACATCACCTGCACAAGATGTAGAATACTAGTGTGTTGAATGTAGAATAGTACTAGTGTGCTCCTATCTCCGCTTTTATAAGTCACCCTATGCTTCTGACTCTTCTGGAAGAAGGTATTTCCCACAGCCATTTCCATCCTTTTTGCAAAATCTACCAACATCTGTCCTTCTGCATTCCTGTCCTGGATACCAAACCTGCCCTTCACTTCCTCGTCCCCTCTGTTTCCTGCACCAACATGTCCATTGAAGTCTGCCCCAATGACCACTCTTTCACCTCTGGGGGTACTCTGCATCACTTCATCTAATTCACTCCAAAATCTCTCCTTCTCTTCTAGCTCACATCCTGCCTGTGGGGCATAAGCACTAACAACATTGACCATCACGCCTTCAATTTCTAACTTGAGACTCATCACTCTGTCTGACAGTCTTTTCACTTCTAGAACATTCCTGACAAACTCCTCCTGCAAGATGACTCCGACTCCATTTCTCTTCCCATCAACACCATGATAAAACATCTTAAACCCTGCTCCTAAGCTTCGAGCCTTGCTAGCTTTCCACCTGGTCTCCTGAACACACAGTATGTCCACCTTCCTCCTCTGCATCATGTCAACCAGTTCTCTACCTTTTCCTGCCATAGTTCCAATATTCAAAGTCCCTACTTTCAGTCCTAGATTCATGCCTTTCCTATTCTCTCTCTGCCTATGGACAGCCTCCCACCTCTCCTTCTTCGACGTCTTCGACCAACAGTAGTCCAATTTCCACCAGCACCCTGTTGGTTAACAGCACTGATGGTGGTCGTTGTCAACCCGGGCCTCGACCGATTCGGTATGAGAGTCTTTCTTGTGATTCGCATATTTTATTTGGCATTTGTTTTATGCCGGATGCCCTTCCTGACGCAACCCTCTGCATTTATCCGGGCTTGGGACTAGTGTGAGGGAGAGACATTGGCTTGTGTGTGTCCCCCCCCCCCCCCCCCCCCCATCCATGGCTGCATTGGATCCCTGTATATACTATATATATATATATATATATATATATATATATATATAATGTATGTATGTATACAGTACTTTAAAAATTGTAGCATTGCATAATGTATGGATGTATGCAAGAGAAACATATTTCAGTGATCCCTTGCTGCTTCGCGTTTCAGTTTCTGTGGCTTAAGTGCATCGCGGGTTTTTCAAAAACATTCATCGAAAAATTAAAAAAAATAAATAAATTAAGGAAAAATAGGGGGAAGTTAAAGAAAATGTCGAGGTCGCTACAGACTCGGGTTTGGTATTAGGGTTGACTTGACTCTGAAATCTCGCAAGCTGATTAGTCGAGACAAATTTCCCAGCATCCGGGCATCCTAGCATCCCTTCTTGTGGAATGCTGGTGGTGTACGAACATACCGCATAACTCTCTGTGTTGTTTATTACAGTTATATTTGTTTGTGCGAAATAAGTGTTTGTGACACTCTTGAAAATGGCTCCTATACGTCCTCCTCCTTCTAAATCTTCCTCTGAACCAAAGAAGAAGAAGCAGAACATGATGACAGTGGAAGAGAAAGTGAAACTATTAGACATTATTAAGGAAGGCCGTAGCACGTCATTATGGAATTTCATTATGTGAGTAGAGCCCAAGTTAAATGACATTAAAAAGTTCTAAAAATACATTTCTTACACTTTATTTACATCTTATGCATTATTTTTGAATGTTTAATTGTTATTATAAGCATTTATAGTGTTGAATATGTATTTATTGATATTATATACACATATACCTGTAGCGACCCCTGAAAAAAGGGAAAAGCCAAAAGCAAATCTCTCTCTCTCTCATACATGTATGTATATGTCAGTCAGGGCAGTCGATCCTACTTCACTGAAATTCAGCATTCGTGGACGATCTCGGATTAACCATGAAAAGTGAGGGTTCACTGGATTACTTTATTTCTGTTTTGGATAATTCAATGTAAACAATTTGATACTTTAATTAAATAGTAGGGGCCGGTGGCGTAGTGGTTAGGGTGTTGGGCTCATGATTGGGAGGTTGTGTGTTCAAATCCTAGTTAGACCCCCACTGTGCAAAGACCCCTGGGCAAGGTCTTAACCACAAGTGTGCCTCTGTTCACCCAGCAGTACAAATGGGTACCAGTCAAAATATACTGGGAAGGTAACCTGCAATGGACTAGGGTCCCATCCAGGAGAAGTTGAACTCCTGGTTGCTTCACGCTATGAAAACTGGGAATAAGCACCGGCCTGATGAGGCTCTGTTGTAAAAAGCCCAACGGACTTTACCTTTTAATTAAATAGTCTCATGAGTTAGGTATCTTTCAGTTTGACTAAACACCCCAATTAGCCATAACATTAGAAATATTATACCCACTAAAGATGACCTGAATAAGGTTAATTATCCCGCAACAGTGGTACCTTGTGGCACGGCGCGGACTGTATTAGACAGAAACTGACCAGTCAGTTCCCAAATCAGGAAAAGTACCAGTTGGTAAATATAAAAAGCTGAGTGACTTTGACAAGGACCACAGTATGATGGCAAAATGCCTGGGACTATCATTTCCAAAACAGCAGATCTCGTGAAGTGTTCCTGGGATACAGTGGTAAATATCAAATGGTGTCCAAGAAAGGACAACCAGTCAAGTGTCAAGAGGGTTACGGGTCACCCAAGGCTAGTGTGTAGTACATCTGGTCTGATTCCACAGAAGTGCTCATGTGGCTCAAACTGCTGAAACTGTTAATACTACAAAAGAAACCTTTTCCCATCCAATCATTTAATGTAGTTATAGATCAGCACTGATTCAAATTTGACAAATTTGTATTTATTTCAGGTGCATAGTGGAATCAAAGGAATTGTGAAGGATGAAAATGGCCACGGTATTAAAGGAGCTGTTGTCATGGTAAAAGGGATCAGGCATTACATCACCACAGGTAATGATGTAAGACTGCTCAAATATAGATAGATAGATAGATAGATAGAAAGTCAGCACATCTGCTTCACAGTAAGAAGGTCATAGGTTTGAGTCCCAGGCTCAGGTGTTCCTTTATGGAAATTTGCATTGTTCTCCTCATGCTTGCGTGGATTTCTCAGAGGACTCCAGTTTCCTTTCACACTCCAGTGACACAGACATCAAGCTAAATGTTTGTGTGTGTTTTGGCCCAGTGTTGATGAGAGACTGAGATAGCTAAAACTTTCTTGTCTCTCACACAGATGATAAAAATATGTCTTCGGCATGGCTCAAAATAAATAATATTATAAACGTGTCATACTTCAACACATTTGCAGACATTAAAAAAGGATTGTTGAAAGCAAAAACTATTAAAACTAGTCTGTATTTAAAATTATTCATGATGGTTATCACAGAGGGAATGAAGGATTTTTCATAGATGTTTTTCCAAGCCAGTGGGATACCTGCCTGATGGCAGTACTGTAACTGGAAACAGTGATGGAGGGGGTGAGAGCGATCCTCTGTGATCAGGGTTGTTGGTTTGTTTGTTTTTTTTGGATCACAGAGCAGGTATACATATCAGATAGGGGCTTTGAGATGAACCACTGATTTGTGACTTTTTTGACTAAGATGTACGTGTCAGCTTTAATCAATTTATTTCGAATCGTTTCATTATGGTCAATTTATGCTTGCACTTAGTGTTATCTTTCATCTAAATGCACAGCTTTATCTTCTTTATCAGCTGAAAATGGTGATTACTGGAGACTGCTGGCACCAGGCGTCTACATTGTCAGTGCCACAGCACCAGGTTACAGCATAGCCATGAAGTGGGTGCGGCTCCCTGGTCATATGCAGGGTGCTGGTCGCGTGGACTTTGTGCTTGAGAAGGTTGAAGAGGAAGAAGATGAATTAAATATCCTCCATTTACGTAAATATGAGCGATTTGACCCCTATAACCTACGGGCACGGTATCACACAAGGAAACCTACACAGATGCTGGAGGAGAGGGAGAGGAAGCCCTGGTGGTGGTCCTATTTTACACAGTTTGGTAACCAAAACCCCTCTTGGCTCCTGAGGAATCACTAGCTCCATCTAGTGCTATGAACATGTCTTTGCAGTTTGCTCTAGGGTCAGTTTTAAGATCAATTATAAATCAGTGCCACTGTTCATGTAAAGTATTAATACAACAATGTATGGGATCACTGTACAATATAAAAAGCCTACATAATCCTATAAAACGTGACCCTAAATATCCATTCTCTGTATCTGTATTCAGACCAAATCAACTTGTTGCTACACGAGTTTAATATAATAATGAGTAGGAAAATTTCTGAGACGTGAAACTTAAGAGATAAAATAGAAAAATCATACTCAGTTAAACGTGGAAGTATCCAGCCGAAAAGAGACTTGAGTGAAAGTAAAACAGCTTCTTATAAGTAATAAAATATCAAATAATGAATGTTTTAACTGATAAAATCAAGAGATTTTTATAATGCAGCCAAACCTGTTCGATGACATTTGTCATTTTAAGCATCCATATCCAATATATCTCCTGGAAAACATCATGAAATCTCCGAGTTTGCTGAGTACATACTCGGGTAATGTTATGTAGTTTCCTGAAAATGAATGTGAAGAAAGAACTCACTAACATATACTGTTAGCTAGAATACATTTGCTAGCCAATCATTGTACAGTGGTACCTCACCTTACGAAATTAATCCATTCCAGAGCCTTTTTCTTAACTTGTATGTTTCGTAAACTGAACCGCATTTTACATTTAAACCGTGTGATTCGTTCCAAAGCCCCCAATACTACCCCCTAAACCCTTTCAAAATTATAAAAATATACCTTTTAAGACCTCCTTCTGCTTCAATATCATACCGATGGTAGATGGTTTGGCCATATTCCTTTGCGATATCAAGAGCCCGCTTCCTCTTTTCACTCGCACCGGAAATCACACGCGCGTGTGTGTGTGTGTGTGTGTGTGTGTGTGTGTGTGTGTGTGTGTGTGCGTGTGTGTGTGTTGACCATGTCTTCTTAGCAGAGTTATAATCTTACAAATGTTTATGGAAGGTTAAAAGCCTGAGTCAAAAACGGTAACTCTGTCTTTTACATGAAAAGCATTATGGGAGATGCAGCTCCATAATAGCCAACGGGAGGGAGCTGCGTCATCCCTCCTAGCCAATGAGAGGCCAGTGGGGCTGGATATTGGGAGATAGCCAATGGGAGGGAACTGTGTCAGTCCTCCTAGCCAGTGGGAGGCCATGGGGTGGGATGTTGGAAGATAGTCAATGGGAGAGCAGCTTGTGCTTTGAATGTTTGAATGGCGCGTTTGGCTCGTTTCGTAAGGAGAACTTGTTTCATATACAGAGACAAAAAAATTTTGGAAAATGTTTTTCGTAACCTGGATTTTTCGTTTGTTGGGACTATCGTAAGGTGAGGTGCCACTGTACATTACATACTGGAGTCCATGCATGTTTACTTAAATTTAGCAAGTGAAACATTGAACTTACCATACAGGCACTTAATGTTTGAAGATTATACAAGTCTTTACTCACTCCAGTGTATTTAAAATTTCCCTGAGTCCCAATCCTGAAATTCAACACTGCACTCCATTTGCTCATCCATCTTCTGTGCATGGGCAGCAAAAGCACTAACCACCATGTGTAACATGAGAAGAGTTCTCCACACGTCTAATTGTCCTGATATCTGATAAAGTATGTTTATTAAAGTGATTCATCACTGTTAAATATAATGATATTTAAACTATATTTGCAGAATTTGCTTTATTGTATAGTTACAAAATTCTCAGTGTCAAGACATTTTGGCTGAAAAAGGGAATAAACTATGTATGAAAAAACTACTGTTTGTGTTTGGATGCTTTTGGGACTTTTACATATTGCACTTATATTACAATTTTTTCATATAAACAAGTAATTCAGTTTTTTAAAACCATTGTAGACTGGGAGAAGCAGAGCGTGATGGAAAGAATTACTGATTCACTGATACCACGAGCATGAAAAGCAGATGTGTGTGTGTGTGTGTGTGTGTGTGTGTGTGTGTGTGTGTGTGTGTGTGTGTGTCGGGGGGGGTCTTATTATAACTGTCACTTTATATAAGCTGGTAATGGGTCCTCCAGATATGAAAAATGAAGCTACAAAGCTGTACAGACACTGCAACCGAAACCACAAACATGGGGAAAAAAAGATCATATATTCATGGTGGGATGGACGAATGAATGGATGGTTGGGTGGATGAATGGACAGTTGTAATAAACCTCAAACTGCATTAGTAAACTGAGGCATTCCCAGACCAGCCAAGAGACATAATTCCTCCAGTGTGTTCCTGGTCGACCCCGGGGTCTCTTCCCGGTTGGATATGCACTGAAACACCATACCAGGGAGGCATTCGAGCCAGGAAAGTTTTCGGGTGTCCCGAGTCAGATCCAGTAGCCGAGGATTGGTCCGACAGAACCCCTACCATTGGCTGTCACCCAACTCACAATGCACCCAACCCCTATAGCCTCTCTCACGGGTGGTGGGCCCATGGGAGGGCAGACCCATGTTTCCTTTTCAGGCTGAGCCCGGCTGGGTTGCATAGGAAGAAGCCCGACCACCGAGCACTCGCCTTCGAGCCCATACCCCCAGTCCTTGTTTCCACATCCAGGCAAGGGAAACTGTGACCTTATGTGTTTCTCCATAAACATCTTTTGAATCGTGCTTCGTCTGCTCCTTCACTTAGGACCTGTTTGACGTGGTTAACTCATTTCTCTATTTAAAAACAAAACAAAGGGGACTATTTATATATATATATATATATATACGTATCAATTAATTTAATCATCTCTTTATTAATTGCACACAAGTGTTTGAGAAATGAGGGGGTGTGGTCTTTTGTTAATTTGATTGACAGATTGGTCTCCAGATGAAACCTAATCTATTTTAGATTTTTTTCCAGTACTGACAAAAACTAGAATAAAACACACACACGCACACACACACACACACACACACACACACACACACACACACACACACACACACACACATACTATATATATTTTGTCCATGGATCTCCACATGCTGTTGTGATTGGTACACAGCCCAGAAATCAATCATTAAGAGAGAGTCTTCAACCGCTCCAGTTAATGCAATGTGATGTAAACAGAGCTGACAGGAGAGAGACGTGGGCCGTCCAGTCATTCATAATGCAACATGACTTTACCACAGCGTGCTAATGGTGACATAACAATCTGTTTAAGCACTTTTCTCAATCTTGGTACAACATACACATTTTCGAATACAGTATGTGTGTTATATTACATGTTCTGTCTTCTTTCTTTTCCTTTCAGCTTTTCCCTTTTTCAGGGGTCGCCACAGTAAATCATCTCAATCTCAATTAAGACTATTAAAAATAAAATTATGGGCTGCACTGTGATGTAGTGATGTTGGCACATCCTCCTTACAGCAAGAAGGTAATTCTGTGTGGAGTTTGCATGTTCTCCCTGTACTTGCATGGGTTTTCTCCAGGTGCACCGGTTTCCTCCCACAATCAAGAGACATGCACATTAGGTTAGTTGGCTGCTCCAAATTGTCCCTAGGTGTTAAAGTCAGACTGAATGGCTGAGATGGGTGCCAGCGGTTCAGAAAATGCATGAATAGGGTTTTGGGTTGTGTCTGGCGTCCATCTCAACCGACCCTTGGCAAGGGCAGAGTAAACCTTAGATAGCTCACCAGTTCATTGCAGGGCAGAAACATGCTGACAGCTATGCAGCCTACTCTTGACAAAAGTCAACAATGGTTCTTTTACATGCCTCTCAACATAGACAGTGAGAAACATGGCCAAGATTTGGTAATCAATTAGCTGCACTGAGAGGACAGCAGTGACAACCATTGATAGTGGGGCATAAACCGCCAACCTTGGGATTGGTAATCCAGCACCTTACCACTGGGCCACCACTGATCAAGTTGTTATCAACCCTTCTTTTAAATGCTAATGTGATCAGTTATGTTTATTATAGCATGACTTGTTTGTGACAGATCACATGACAGTTCATTGTGCAGACTGAATACTGCAACAAGCAGGCGATGCTCATTTGAACCCCAAGCTTCAGTCATCTTGGGTACCACGCAAAGATAAAATGTGCTAAGCTGTAGCATTTTACACTCTACACACTACATTTATTCTTAATAAGCTTGTTTACAGAAAAAGTTAATTAATAAATCAGGATGTCCTCGGTCTTGAGGGGCATTGAATTTGTTATTAACTTATCATGGATTCTGATTATTCAATTACCGTATACAAAGTGATAAGCGCCCAGGGCGCTTAAAAATTGGAGTGGGTGGACGCTTATTAAAATGTTACCAGCGCAGTGGAACGGTAAGTGCTTATTACCATCGAGGTGGAAAACATGAATAATAACAGAACAATAAAAGAGATTTACTGGTATTTGTATTATTCAATTTGTAGTATCAACCAAATTACTTACACGAAAGCTGAAAATAAACAGAAAACAGCATAAATAAAAAAAAAAAGAAGACTTTTCTTTCCCTTACTTTTCTCTCCTGGTGCTTCTCCTTTAAACATTACCTTTAAACATTTTCCCAAGTAAAATGAGCCTTTCAGAATGTCAACTTTAGCACATGGCATGTTGAACCAATCATAAACAAAAGCATGAACATAAAACAAAAGCACATGGCCAGGAACGTCTTTAAATTTATGAAGTTAGTGAGCAGGAGAATTGGGTGAAAAATCCTCATTATCACTTTCTGATAGGTCCATCTGGCTCATCGCTCCATTCATTCAGAGCATCCCATAGTTTTGCTGTAGCAGTTTCTAATAGTTTGTTGGTTGTTGGACATTTACCGAGAGAACACAGCAAAATATTTTCCTGTTTTTTAAAGCACGGGGGAACAATCAAATGTGTTGTTACTGATGAACATTATAGACATTCCCCAGTGGCAGGGGGTCTTGAAATACCATGTAAACTCACTTTTACAGGCAGTGTAATTTTACCGTTACAGAGACTGATCGAAAAAAATTGGTAAGTTTGATCTACGATTTTGGAAAAACCCCAACAAACACAAAACAAAAAACAACCCAAAACCTCCCATCAAAACTACTTACAATGTTGTGAGGTGAGGCATCTGCGTGCCTGTATGTGTGTGTATTTATATTTTATGTACATCTTATGCATTATTTTTGAATGTTTAATTGTTATTATAAGCATTTTTAGCATTGAATATGTATTTATTGATATTATATACACATATACATGTACATATCAGTCAGTGGTGGGGGTGATCCTACCTCATGGATTCCGATGGTCATGTGGGGCTCTCGGTCCCAATGAACCGCGGAAAGTGAGGGATCCCTGTATAACACATGTATGATTCTTGTGGGGATTTAAGTTTCTGAATAAGTGTCCTGTGAACAGATAATGACCATTACATGTTCTCTCATGAAAGAAACTATTAATACACTATTGATCTGTAGCTCAAAGAAAAGGTTTCATACTCCCATAGTGACACAATACAGCGTGAATGTTCTGGTATAACCCAGTTGATAACTATCCATTAAAGGACGATAGACTCTAGCATTGTGATCCCTGGCCTAGACCAAGCACAAATCAAACCTCACAGCATTATCTTTGTTAACGGCATCCTATCGTCCACTACTACTTTTCACTAACTTATTATACTGATTTTTTTTAAATATTTTTGCCAAGTTATGTATGATGGTCTGAAAACAACAAAACCAAAAACGGAATAGATTGTTGTTACCAGCATAATCTGTATTGATCAAATGTCAGCTTTGTGAGAGGTCCAAGAACCATGTTAACATTCAAAGCAGATGGGTCAGCAAGAATGAGGGAATAAAGGGTGGAACAAAAGGCAGCTCTGGGAAGGCAATTCGTCATTGTGTTCCATTTGATACGTCCGAATGTTAAAAGCCTGTTATAATTTAATCAACAGCTGCGTATAATTATTTTCCTTAAAGGCTAAAAACATGCATAGATGCTTAATTGGCTGCTCCAAATCACCCCTAAGTATAAGTGTGAGTATGAAAGGTTTTGTGAGTGTGCCCCGCCCTCGCCCAGAGTCAACAGAGATGGGTGCCAGCCTCCCTGCGACCCTAATTAGGATTAAGTGGTTCAGAAAGTGAATGAGTGATTGTCATGAATACAAGCAGATTTACATACTGCACTTTGCCCAGGTCTGCTTGGCTCCAGGTTGTAATAATTTCGTATGAGATGGGTGATAGTGTGATTTGATGCAAATGATGACACTGTCTATGCAAATGATGCTGCAGGTGGTACACCATGATTCTGCCGAGTTAACAATCCTGAATATCGGCTTAGCCAGCCACTTTATATTGTAAAGTAATTGAATAGACAAAAACTCAAGCAAGCAATTTAACTAGACAGCTACAGTATTTTTTATAAAAAGTAAATAATGTTTTTTATTTTGTCTGTTTGTTTGTTTGAGGGAACAGAAATAAGGAAGGTGGAGCGATGTTGTATGGTTTACAAGCAGTGGCGCTGAGGAAAAGACAGGAGGCAGAGCTGGAGGTAGCGGAGATGAAAATGTTGAGGTTCTCTTTTGGAGTAACGAGGATAGATACGATCGGGAATGAGCACATCAGAGGGACAGCACATGTTAGAGGTTTTGGAGACAAAGTCAGAGAGGCTAGATTGAGATGGTTTGGACATGTACAGAGGAGGGATAGTGAATATATTGGTAGTAGGATGCTGAGGTGGTGGGGCCGGTGGTATAGTGGTTAGGGTGTTGGGCTCATGATTGAGAGGTTGTGTGTTCAAATCCCAGTTCGACCCCCACTGTGCTAAGACCCCTGGGCAAGGTCTCAACCACAGGTGTGCCTCTGTACACCCAGCAGTATAAATGGTTACCAGTGAGAATATACTGGGAAGGTAACCTGCGATGGACTAGCGTCCCATCCAGGAGGAGTTGAACTCCTAGCCGCTTCACGCTGCAGAATCTGGGGATAAGCACCGGTCCGATGATCCACTAGGCTCGGGGTGTAAAAAGCCCAACAGACTTTACCTTAGCTTACCTTAGGATGCTGAGGTTGGAACTACCAAGCAGAAGGCCTAGAGGAAGACCAAAAGAGAAGAGTTCTGGATGTTGTGAAGGAGGACATGAAGGTAGTTGGAGTAAGAGCAGAAGATGCGGAGGATAGGGTGAGATGGAGGCAGATGATTCTCTGCGGCGACCCCTGAAGGGAAAAGCCGAAAGGGAAAGAAGATTTTCTTTGTAGCAATAGTGTAGTATTGATTTCTTCTTTCAATGATTTATTTTTAAAATCTACTTTCCTTATAGATTCCCCTTTATACTGTATCCATACATAATATTGCATTCAAAGACATTCGTGTTCAAGATTTTTGATGTACAAATAATGATAGAAGTAAAGAAGGAAGCAATAATGAATACCAGAAATCAATATTTCTATACACTCACTATCCGAGTTACGACGGACAGTACGTGAGTTACGATCACCCGTACACCCGTACTTACGACCACGTCTAGCAGATGCCTATTCTGAGTTTACTGTATATGTCCAGCAGCACAGTGCGTAAGATGGTTGTGGTTGAAGCCCAGCATCTCACACTCACAGCATTCTACCGCTACACTCAGTGAGTAGATACCGTCGCAGTAACATCTCTTTAACAGTACAATCTTACATTCATTTACTGTACACCGTTACCATGGCCCCCAAGAGGAAGTCCGATTCATCAGATGGCGATTCTACCAAGAAAGCAAGGAAGGTACTGTCGTTGGAGACGGAGATGAAAGTGAACGTGAGATCTCCATCTCTTCCACTCCACGGTGTCAACAATTTTGAAGGACGAGGACCGCATTAAGGAAGTAGTAAAAGCAGCAGCCCCGATTAAGTCAACTATAATCGCAAAGCAGCGTGACGGCCCGATTGCACAGATGGAAAAGTGGCTATGCACGCGGTTGGAAGATAATAGTCAAAGAAATGTGAAAGTGATGTTGCGGGCAGTGCAAAGTCAGGCTGCAAGTTTGTCTCGCATGTTGAAAGAACGTGCAGGTGAAGAATAGGTTTCACATGAATTCGTAGCGAGTGCTGGGTGGTGTCGGTTTCGTTGTGTTAAATATCCGACTTACGACCAATCCGACTTTCAACTGGTTGGTCGGAGCTGATCTAGGTCGTAACTCGGATCGTGACTGTATTTTAGTCTTTATTCTACTAGAAATTCATTTCAAGCAGCATGATAAGGAATCACTTGCAGTCTTTGTATGCCTGAACGGTGTGAAAGCCCACAATGGATATGTTATCATCGGGAATATCTTGATGCAGCCATGTCTCCACAAAGCACCAGGACATTCCTGATGACAACATATCCATCACGGGCATTCACACTCAGAACCACCAATTAGCCTAAAGTATATGTCTTTGGATTGCGGGGGAAACCTGGAGGGTCCAAGAAAAACCCACACATGTACAGAAATAATATGAAAACTCCACACACCAACACACAAGCCTGGGACTCAAACTCAGGATTGTCCTGCTGTGGGGCAAGTATGTTAATGATTGTCATATGCTGGACAGCTTGCCAGACCATTGCAGGGACAACACTCATATAACCAATCACACTCACACTCATATCTTGGGGTGATTTGGAACAGCCAGTAAGTCTACTGTACATGCTTTTGGACAGTGGGAGGAAACCGGCATGCCCTGGGGAAACCCACGTACACACAGGGAGAACATGCAAACTCCACGCAGAAACTCCCGAGCTGGGAATTGAACCCAATCCTTCTTGCTGTGAAGGGCCCCATCGAAATGTTCAGTTCAGTTCATTTTCTGTAACCGTTTAATCCTAATTAGGGTCGCAGGGAGGCTGGCACCCATCACAGCCGACTCCGGGCGAGGGCAGAGTACACCCTGGACAGCTCGCCAGGCCATCGTCGGGCAGAAACATGCTGATGGCTTTGCAGCTACTCTTGTCGAAAGTCACCAATGGTTCTTTTACATGAACTTCCCATCACAGACAGTGAGAGACATGGTCAGCCTTTAAAAACCTCTTATCCAGTTAGCTGCACTGGGGGTGGGGGTGGGGTAGTGGCTAGGGTGCTGCACTCATGATCAAGAGGTTGTGGACTCGAATCACTGTTAGATCGCCACTGTAATAAAAAATTATCAATAAAAACTAAACATACTGGGAAGGTAACCTGTGGTGGACCAGAAACCCATCTAGGAGAAGTCATACCTCTAGTTCAGGGGTCTCCAATCTTATCCACAAAGGGCTGGTGTGGGTGCAGGTTTTCACTTCAACCAAACAGTAGCCACACCTTCCACCTGTTTCCACCAATCGCTGATCATCAAAAGAAAAGTAAACAAAAACTAGATTGGACATTAGTGTTTCAATTCTGAAGTGGGGCCATCTTGGTGAGATCACATTGCTTTAAGACTTAAAACAAGGTGATCTCACCAAGATGGTCCCACTCCAGAGTTGAAACATAGATGTGGAATCGAGGTTTTTTTTTGTTTTTGTTTTTGTTTTTTTTTGATGACCGGTGATTGAAACAGGTGGAAGGTGTGGCTACTATTTGGTTGAAGTGAAAACCTGTACCCACACCGGCCCTTTGTGGATAAGATTGGAGACCCCTGAACTAGTTGCTTCATGCTACAGAAATTGGATACGCTCTCGCTCTGATGAGACACTACAGTTGGGTGTAAAAAGCCAAACGGACTTACCTTACCATGGTAATTATAAATTATTTTATCTGAAAATAAAAGAACACTGGACAACAAAACGATTCAATAATATCAAACTTTATTAAAAGAGCTCGGGAAGTGAACAAGGTTTCAATAAATTTATAAACCAGAATCAGCAACATTATACTTTGATTATATGAGGACAACTAATTCTAAATTATGAAATACTTAAAGAATTATGCTCTGTAACAAATATAAAACTTTTGCTATGAGTAAATGTATACGTGTAATAGGCATTTAATTACATAAATAATTATATCAATAAGTCTTGGAACATGAAACTGAGCAGATAGAAGCATGAAGCATTTTGTGTGTCACACATCTGGACCATATTTTGCTCATTCTTGGCTTATATTATCCATTTAAATCCTTTAAAGTAAGCTTCCAGTAAACATTATCCTGAATTTTATTTTCAATCTGACTGTGAAGCTGTAACACAACAACAAAACAGAAACATCATTCAGACTGTTCGCTTTACGAAGAAAAATATCAACACATAGGCAGATGGGAACAAACAACAATCCACCATTTCTTTTCAGGATCACAGGTCGTTACTGAAGATAATAGAACAGGTCAAGTTAAAGGTGGATTTAAGATGGAGGGATTTTTTTTTTTTTTTACTGGGTAGTACTTTCTGAATTTAAGCTCATGTGTTTTTGTGTCTGATTCAATAAGCAAGAATAAACAAGCTTGAAGTTAAATATTTTACTCTATATTCTATAAAACATCTGAAACTTCCATATTCAACACATTTTGATTGTTTTTTAACCTTCTTTCGGTCGTATGTTCTTTACTTACCTTTTCTAGAACATCTTGCATAGTGTTGGAATTTAAGCAGTGAAGTTTCAAGGGAGAGGAACAGAGCATTTTCAAGGTTAGATTCTTGATAGCGGGCACTGAAAAGATGAATAAATCAATTAATTATTATTAGTGGTACTAGTAATAATAATTAGAAGAAGAAGAAGACGAAGAAGAAGAAGACGAAGAAGAAGAAGACGACGAAGAGAAGAAGAGAGAAGAAGTAGACGAAGAAGAAGAAGAAGAAGAAGAAGAAGAAGAAGAAGAAGAAGAAGATGAAGAAGAGAAGAAGAAGAAGAAGAAGAAGACGAGAAGAAGACGATGAAGAAGATGACAAAAAGAAGATGAGAAGAAGAAGAGGAAGAGAAGAAGAAGAGAAGGAGATGAAGAAGAAGTGAAGAAGATGAAGAAGAAGAAGAAAAAGAGAAGAAGAAGAAAAAAGAAGACGAAGAAGAAGAAGAAGAAGAAGAAGAAGAAGAAGAAGAGAAGAGAAGAAGAAGAAGAAGAAGACAAAGAAGAAGAGAAGAAGAAGACGAAGAATAAGAAGACGAAGAGAAGAAGAGAAGAAGAAGACGACGAAGAAGAAGAAGAAGAAGATGAAGAAGAAGAGAAGAAGAAGAAGAAGACGAGAAGAAGACGATGAAGAAGATGACAAAGAAGAAGATGAGAAGAAGAAGAGAAGAAGAAGAGGAAGAGAAGAAGAAGAGAAGAAGGAGATGAAGAAGAAGTGAAGAAGATGAAGAAGAAGAAGAAAAAGAGAAGAATACCAAGAAGAAGAAGAAGAGAAGAAGAAGAAGAAAAGAAGAAGACGAAGAAGAAGAAGAAGAAGAGAAGAAGAAGAAGACAAAGAAGAAGAGAAGAAGAAGAAGACAAAGAGAAGAAGAGAAGAAGAAGACGAAGATGAAGAAGAAGAGAAGAAGAAGAAGAAGAAGAAGAAGACGAGAAGAAGACGATGAAGAAGATGACAAAGAAGAAGATGAGAAGAAGAAGAGAAGAAGAAGAGGAAGAGAAGAAGAAGAGAAGAAGGAGATGAAGAAGAAGATGAAGAAGAAGAAAAAGAGAAGAATACCAAGAAGAAGAAGAAGAAGAAGAGAAGAAGAAGAAGAAGAAAAGAAGAAGACGAAGAAGAAGAGAAGAAGAAGAAGACAAAGAAGAAGAGAAGAAGAAGAAGAAGAAGAAGAAGAAGAGAAGAAAGAAGAAGAAGAAGAAGAAGATGAAGAAGAAGAGAAGAAGAAGGAGAAGAAGAAGAAGAAGACGAGAAAAAGACGATGAAGAAGATGACAAAGAAGAAGATGAGAAGAAGAAGAGAAGAAGAAGAGGAAGAGAAGAAGAAGAGAAGAAGGAGATGAAGAAGAAGTGAAGAAGATGAAGAAGAAGAAAAGAAGAAGATGAAGAAGAAGAAGAAGAGAAGAAGAAGAAGAAGACAAAGAAGAAGAAGAAGAAGAAGAAGAAGAAGAAGAAGAAAAGAAGAAGATGAAGAAGAAGAAGAAGAGAAGAAGAAGAAGACAAAGAAGAAGAGGAGAAGAAGAAGAAGAAGAAGAAGAAGAAAGAAAGAAGAAGAAGAAGAAGAAGAAGAAGAAGAAGAAGAAGAAGAAGAAGAAGAAGAAGAAGAAGAAGAAGAAAGAAGAAGAAGAAGAAGAAGAAGAAGAGGAAGAAGAAGAAGAAGAAGAAGAAGAAGAGGAAGAAGAAGAAGAAGAAGAAGAGGAAGAAGAAGAAGAAGAAGCCCTAGGGAAAGTAAATCAATAAATCTCCCCGTTTTCCATATTCGTTCTAGAGGAAAAGAAGGGTGGTTGAATAAGGAGTTTTCTTTTCACTATTTTTCATTAAATGATTTCCAAGTCTTGTGAGTTGAATTATCCATTTAGCAAGTTCATGTTCCATCTTGCTGTCAATATTTGTTGTTATTCTGATAAAAGTTTGCTTGCATTTTTAGGGAATTTCATTTTTGTTATTGCATGAGTCTGAGCAGTGGTGTACAAACATCTATGTTTTGGGTTTTAGTTTGGGTTTCGTTATTGCATGGGCCGGACATGAGGTACGGACAAGGTACAGTCTCTGAAGTCACATTTGACACCTGCGGTGCTCTGCTCAGATTTATTTATAAACTTGTAAGGTATTTATAAAAATGAAAATCGAGCTAAATCAAGCTGTTCATAAATCAGAAGTAGAAAATTGATAAATTTCCCTTCCTGAAAACCATAATTAGCATTTATTATTCATTCATTTTTTGAATCGTTTAATCCGAATTAGGCTCACGGGGAGACTGGCACCCATCTCAGCCGACTCTGGGTGAGGTACACTTTGGACAGCTCGCCAGGCCATTGCAGGGCCAATACTCACACTACCATTTATACTCACACCTAGGGGCAATTTGGAAAAGAGAATTAACCGACTGTGCATGTTTTTATGTGACTGCAGGAGGAAAGGTAATGTGATGGGTGGTCAGGTCCTTTCACATTTCAGAAACACGCTGGTGGCTTTTCAGCTACTCTTGTCAAAAGTCAGGTTCTTTTACATGAACCTCACACCATAAACAGTGAGAGACATGGCCAGCCTTTGATAACCCAGTTAGCTGCACTGAGGGGGACAGTGACAACCTTGTGGAGAGTGGGACTCACTCGATCCCCCAACCTTTGGATCAGTGATCTAGCGCACCACTGCTGTGTATATATATATATATATATATATATATATATATATATATATATATATATATATATATATATATATATATATATATTGGATGACAGACAGTAGTGGCCTTGTAGTAAAAGTCCTGGATCATTGATCCTAAGATTGGGGGTTCAAGCCCCACTCACCACAGGGTTGTCACTGTCCCCTCCCAGTGTAGCTAACTTGGTTATCAAAGGCCGGCCGTGACTCCCACTGTCTATGGTGAGAGGTTCATGTAAAAGAACTATTTGCTGACTTTCAACAAGAGTAGCCGCATAGCCGACAGCATGTTTCTGCACTGCAATGGCCTTGTGAGCCGTTCAGGGTGTAGTCTGCTGTTGTGCAGAGACGGCTATGATGGGCGGCATCCTCTCCGCAACCCTAATTAGGATTAAGCGGTTTAGAATAGAAGATGCATACGATATGGTGAGATGGAGGCAGATGATTCGCTGTGGCAACCCCTGAAGGGAACAGCTGAAAGGAAAAGAAGAAGAAGAAGAAGAAGAAGAAAAAGAAGAAGAAGAAGAGAAAATGAATTGAAAAGGATCCGGTGAGTAGTATTAGAGAAGCATAAAATTAGGATTTGAGCTCCTTGCATGAGAAGGCTGTAGTGGAAGAATAGAAGTATAGTATAGTATAGTATAGTATAGTATAGTATAGTATAGTGTCCTTACTTGTAGTTCCCACCGTCATAGAGGGCTTACTTGTCAAATTTCCAGCACGGACAGTGATGTTAAATTTGTATTTGCTACCAGATTTTAATTTACCGATGATGACAGAGGTATTTCCAACAGACGTCAGGTTGCCCTCATGTTTCCAGAACTCAGAGAAATATGTGATGAAGTAAGTAATGTTGTTAACCCCTTTTGAGCTGGCTGGAACCTCCCAACTTAAGTTCATCGCACTGCTAGTTAAGGTTTGTACAAAGGCCGTCCCAGGTGGAGTGGGAGCTAAAAAAAAGACAGATATATTATTTTACAGTCAACTGGAGAAAGACTAATGTGAGACACTTTCTCACTCCGTCTCATACAGGTTCATTGAAAAGGATTTTTTTGATATATTATAATAACCAACATATATATATATATATATATATATATATATATATATATATATATATATATATATATATATATATATATATATATAATAAAAATAATAAAGGACAGGACAAAGACTTTCTATTGAACCTCCATTTATCACTACAGATCTGTTTCGAGGGGTGGTGAAACCATCCTCTCTCTTCAGGTGATTATAGAAGAGTCTTCTATAATCACCTGAAGAGAGAGGATGGTTTCACCACCCTTCGAAACAGATCTGTAGTGATAAATGGAGTTTCAATAGAAAGTCTTTGTCCTGTCCTTTTATTATTTTTATTGTTATTTGCTCTACCAAAAAGTATTGAGCACTCTCCTACGGAAGGATCTACTCAGAAAATCTCTCTCGCTCTCTCTCTCTCTCTCTCTCTCTCTCTCTCTCTCGCTCTTCCTCTCTCTCGCGCTCTCTCTCTCTCTCTCTATATATATATATATATATATATATATATATATATATATATATACACCTACTATGTTCTCATAATCATATGACTGCCATCTAACATCATTGTTATTTTACACCTGCTTTATATTTTGTGATCATTTATGCATGTATTATGTATTCACTTATACTATACTCATGATATCGTTCTTATTCTCATGTCTATGTGTTTGTGCTGAGATGTTTTGGAACATTCTGGGTTACTTAGGGCAGTGGTCCCCAACCTTTTTATCACCGCGGACCGGTCAGCGCTTGACAATTTTACCGCAGACCGGGGTGTCATAGATTGTTTATATTATAAATATAATTTATTCGTATGAATTATCATTATTATTAGTAGTAGTAGTAGTATTAATAATAATAATAATAATAATAATAGGTAGGTAGGTAAAGTCTGTTGGGTTTTTACACCCGAGCTTCATGGCTCATCAGGTAAAGGTAAAGGCTGTTGGGTTTTTACACCCGAGCCCCGTGGCTCATCAGGCCAGTGCTTGTCCCCGGTTTCCACAGCATGAAGCGACCAGGAGTTCAACTCCCCCTGGATGGGACGCTAGTCCATCGCAGGTTACCTTCCCAGTATATTTTTACTGGTACCCATTTATACTGCTGGGTGAACAGAGGTACACTTGTGGTTGAGACCTTGCCCAGGGGTCTTAGCAGAGTGAGGGTCTCAGTGGGATTCGAACCCACAACCTCCTGATCGTAGCACCCTAACCACTACACCACCAGCCCCACCAGTAATAATAATAATAATAATAATAATAATAATAATAATAATATTAATCATAATAATAATAATAATAATAATAATAATAATAATAATAATAATAATAATAATAAACACTCCATGGTTGTTATTTTTTTCAACAGCTGAAATAAAGTTGGTTGAGAAATAGTTTTAACTTTTCTATAAAAAAAAAAAAAAAAAAAACAGGTGATGTTGCACCAGCTGAGAGAATGAAGGCGCAGGCTCAGTCTCACCCAAAATCCTCGCTATTGTTTGAAACATGTCCAACTCGCCTCTGTTCACACTCCGTCCCCTTGTGGGTTACATTTTAGCGCTCAAATGACCGACATGTAACCGAGAGAATCCGGTCATTTTTCAAAATACAGTAAAAGATTGTCAAAAATAAAGATGGTCCAGACTCAGATAATAAATAAAACGGAAAAAATTTATTATTTCTTCTGCGAACCGGTACCAATTGATCCGTGGACCGGTGGTTGGGGACCCCTGATTTAGGGTTCATAAAGGGGAAGAGAGACTAAGAGAGCCTGATATCGGTCTCTGTGCTTTCTTTGCTGATCAGTCCAGCGCTGTGGGTGACACTCGGGAACTGATCCGCAGGAAGACTTGCTGAGGGCCATCAAAAACCCTAACAATCTCGGGGCTCGTCTGGGATACTGACTGATCAGGTCAGGTCATTCTTTTGTGTTTCTCGAGAATCTTGCCTGGCTAGCAGTATCTAAAAGAGCCGTTATCCTCGCGCGAGTTCTAAATTTCCCCCCCGAAGGTATTTTTAAAACCAAATTTCTTAATTCAGCCTACAAACAGATTTATGAAGGATTGAGTGACCCTAATTGGGATTATGAGTATATGACTCATCTTAACCGGTATTTAAAGGGGTGCATGAAAGCCTTTCAGACTTACTGGTATAAATTGAGTCGGTGACCACTTCACTGTGTTTCAGGTCCTTCTTCACGTAAGTAATAACATTAACAGTATAATACGTTGCTGCCTTCAGAGAGTCGAATGTATATTTAAAACCAGTTGTTTCATACGTAGGAAATGAGACGTTCTCGGTCATAGAGCTAGAGATATTCACGCTGAACCAAGAAAAATTTCCATTTGGCCTTTCCCATGTTGCCGTAATATCTTGATTTGTACTCGTCAGTCTAAGATGACTCACTGCCATTGGCACTAAACACAGTAACAGCAAAATAACACACAATTAATGCACACACAAAACATTTCCCAGATAAATGGCAGCATGAAAAAAAAATTAATAATGGCATAATGACTCATTAATGAGTTAAACAGTTTGCAGTGTCAGACAAGTTTACAAACAGGAGTGGCTGGGGCTTGCAGGTGGAGCGCAACAATCAGCACGAAGTTCATGAGTTTGATTCAAGGTTGATGGCGCACACACACACACACACACACACACACACACACACACACACACACACACACTCGATGGTATCTCTGTCAGTTCAGTTCATTTTCTATAACCACTTAATCCTAATTAGGGTCACGAGGAGGCTGGTGCCCATCCCAGCCAACTTCGGGCGAGGTCAGAGTACACCCTGGCCATCGCAGAACAGAAACACGCTGACGGCTTTGCAGCAACTCTTGCGAAAGTCAGCAATGGTTCTTTTACATGAACCTCACACCATAGACAGTGAGAGACATGGCCGGCCTTTGATAACCCAGTTAGCTGCACTGGGGGGAGGGGGGGGGTTGCATATTGGTAAATCTACATTGCTTAATTGTAACTACTGGTAAAACTTGTTTATTATATCTTCTCTGTTTAATTCCAGCCACTACTGTTTGGTAAGTTCTCTGACACCAAGCATGAAGAGTGCAAAGAAATGAAGGGAAAGAAAAAGCGAATGTTATACTCACAGGTATAAGCGCTGATGGTAACTGCTTCCCCTGTCTCGGTGCAGTCTGGTACAGTTGCAAAAACAGTTAAATTGTATTGAGTACCAGACTGTACAGGAGAAAATGTAATTTCAGAAGCCGTTGCTTGGCTGATGTTATTGCCGAGAGTAACGTTATAGTTGTAGTTAGATTTATTGTCATCAGGTGAATCCCACGTTGCATGTATGGAGGTACTATCATTGTTTGCAGAAGTAAGGTTGTTCACTTTAGAAGGTTCTGAAAAATAAGGGTCACGGGTAGACAAGGTGGAGAGGTGACAGTTAGATTTCCAAATTAGCAAATTAGCATATACTGTATACTGTATGGAACAAACGATTTTTAACAACTTCATGCTAATTTTATGTTTTTTATTCTAATAAAATATATTTCTGCAATACTACAAAGTCCATTTTCATATCACCATCATTTCTCAATAAAATTCAGAACAATTTACAAAAAAATCAGAACTACATACATGCTTAAATTATATGATAGGGGTTAATAGGGGACTGTATTACTCACTGGTGCACGGATCAATGGAGTCTGGCTTGCCATAAATGGTTTTATTAACCACAGCTTTTACTGTGATGTTGTATTTTTGTCCTGGTTGTAGATTGATTATAGAATAATTTACAGTTTGGGATGTTTTAGTTATATTTCCTGGCTCAATATGTAGCAAGTAGAACACATCCGTTCCTCTCGATGCATTCCAGCTGAGATTAATCGTGTTTGTTTCCACACTCACTGTTGTGAGAGATTTGATTTCCTCTGGCACTATGGGTAATGATTTTGAACAAAAGAAAAAAAAATTAAAAAAACATATGCTTACACAAATTATGAAAGTGTGAAAAACAAATGCATAAATTAAAATAATGTAATAAGTGAGGTGACTGCGTCTGAGAAACAAAAAAATTCATGGTACTCTAAATACATTAGACAATAGATTAGTGACTCGATATTTAAATAGGAAGATATAATTGGTGTCAGTTTTCAGTAAAAAAAATTATATAAGGTTTGATAAACTGAATGAATTTTGGGGGGAATTAAGATAGCTAGTTATGATGTCATAATGTTCATATGGGCAGTGGTGGTCTAGTGGTTAAGGCGCAGGATCGCCGATCCTAAGGTTGGGGCTTCGAGTCCCCACAGGGTTGTCACTGACCCCCCAGTGCAGCTAACTGGGTTATCAAAGGCAGGCCATGTTTCTCACTGTCTATGGTGTGAGGTTCATGTAAAAGAACCATTGCTGACATTCGGAAAGAGTAGGCTGCAAAGCCGTCAGCGTGTTTCTACGACCTGGAGAGGGATGGGCACCGTCAGGCCAAATCAGCCCAAGTCTCGCCATGAAGGCGCTCCAACGACATCCCCGGATGTTAAGGGATAAGTGAAGAAGAATGTTCATATAGACATTGACTGAATGCAGGGATCCCTCGCTACTTCGCGCTTCAATGCATGCGGCTTCACTACATCGCGTTTGTTTGTTTTTTTTAAAATAATAAATATTCATCGAATTAAAAAATAAGGAAATTAAGGAAGAATAGGGGGAAAAGTTAAGGGAAATGGCACAAAAACAAGGCCAATTATGCAAAAAAAAAAAAAAAAACCTAAACCAAAAAATAAACAACAAAAAAACAACCCAAAACCTCCCATCGAAACTACTTACATTGTTGTGAAGCGTCCATCTGTGTGTATGCATGCAAGAGCACCTGCATGCGTGCGTGCGCGCGCGTGCGTGCGTCTGTATCTGTGTGTATTTATATTTTATTTTCATCTTATTCATTAGTTTTGAATGTTTAATAGTTATTATAAGCATTTATAGCACTGAATATGTTCAGTTCATCATTCAGTTCATTTTCTGTAACCGCTTAATCCTAATTTGGGTCACGGGGAGGCTGGTGCCCATCCCAGCCAACTCAGGGCGAGGGCAGAGTACACCCTGGACAGCTCGCCAGGCCATCACAGGGCGGAAACATGCTGACGGCTTTGCAGCCTACTCTTGTCGAAAGTCAGCAATGGTTCTTTTACATGCCTCACACCATAGACAGTGAGAGACATGGCCGGCCTTTGATAACCCAGTTAGCTCCACTGGGGGGGGACAGTGACAACCTTATGCAGAGTGGGACTCGAACCCCCAACCTTTGGATCAGCAATCCAGCGCCCTATACCACTAGACCACCACTGCCCCTGCACTGAATATGTATTTATTGCTATTATATACACATATACATGTACGTATACGTCAGTCGGGGGTGGGGTGGGGGGATGATCCTACTTCGTGGATTTCGACGGTCATGTGGGAATCTCGGTTCCAATTAACCGTAGAAAATGAGGGATCCCTGTACACTGAGATACGACTGTGTGAGCAATTACACGGTGAATAATTGTAAACTGAGTCAAGTCCCATTTTTCTCTGAGAGCTTTGATGTAGTAAAAATGATGACGCTTAATATTTAAATACGTAAAAAAAAGACATCTATAGCCTATAAAATCAAGTCAGTTCCTTCGCTATAAGTGTTATCATAGAGTCAATCTTCTGGACACCAGCAGGTGTTGTTCAAGTTACGTATTCTGAAGATTTTGGCACTGCCTGAAGGCAGAGCTCTCGATGGAGATTTCTACTGAAAGGTGTCTGAGGTTGATGTTATAAAATAGCACGGCCTCCTGAGCAGCTCAGTCCTCAGCTCTAGGGAAAGTAAAATCAATAAATCTCCCCGTTTTCCGTATTCGTTCTAGAGGAAAAGAAGGGTGGTTGAATAAGGAGTTTTCTTTTCACTATTTTTCATTAAATGATTTCCATGTCTTGTGAGCTGAATTATCCATTTAGCAAGTTCATGTTCCATCTTGCATTTTTGTTATTGCATGAGTCTGAGCAGTGGTGTACAAACATCTATGTTTTGGGTTTTAGTTTGGGTTTCGTTATTGCATGGGCCGGACATGAGGTACGGACAAGGTACAGTCTCTGAAGTCACATTTGACACCTGCGGTGCTCTGCTCAGAAGCTCCACCAACAAAATGCTACTCAAAATGTTTCATGCTAAAGCCGTAGCTTCCTCAAAGAGAATGATAGTTACCTCGGCATTTTACTTACATGTGTAGAAGGAGATATTTTGAGCATTGAGGTCCCGATCACACTTTACAGGGATTACCTGCACTCTGTAAAGTTTTCCAGGATCCAGACCTTTTATCTGATAACTTGTTTTACTTGTAGAATTTGGTTGAGACCCACCGATCTTCACTTTGTACTGATTAATATTCTTGCCTGCCTCACTCCAACTCAGATAACCGCCATTTTTTGTCACTCTGGAGATTTCCACAAAACCATAAAATCGATCTGCAGAAAATAGGTACAGCATGAAAAATTTTGGCACCATGGCCTGTTACAGTTGTTCTACACTGTGACTTATGGAGAAGTTCAAAACATAATATTTCTCTGCCAAAACATGTTTCTTTTTGAGATGCTAAGAAGTGTTCTTTGTCCAATAAAAATAAAGATGTCTTAAAAATTTCTTCTCATAAAAATGCAGTTTTCATTTAAATAAATTCATAATAAAATGTATACAAAGTGGTTTCCAGTAAATTGGGGTGGTGGGGGTGGACCAAAAACTAAAAAGACACATATCCATGCATGCCAATACCACACAACAAGGCTTTTGTTTTCCTGTTCAACTTCCTCATACTCCCGGGAATTAATTTGAATTCGTCTGATTTAAATATTTAACAGCTTTCCAAAGAACCTGTACAACAGTAAGTAGCTACAACTCTTCAATGGTAAAGTTCAATATTCTTCCGAAGATCATGTGTTATTATTATTTTATTTTATTTTTTTTTAACCATTTAAGAACGTCTGATCAGTCAAATTGTGTTTACATTGGAGTACGATATAATATGTGATCTCTGTAGTTCAAAAAAGCATCGCGCTCCACAATTTATGAGAATATTTGGATAACGATTGGGTTATAACAAGGAAGCAGGATGCATCCAAGAGGTGAAATCTGAAGGAATTGTGTTTCCAAATTCACCAAGATCTCCTACGATGGCACATCAGGGTTTGTTAAGCTTTACTGCACTCTACTATGATCACCATGCTCCATCAAAATTTGCATCAGGGAGTAATTTGTTGTAATAAGATGTTTTGGAGACAAAGTCAGAGAGGCTAGATTGAGATGGTTTGGACATGTACCGAGGAGGGATAGTGAGTATAGTGGTAGTAGGATGCTGAGGTTGGAACTACCAGGCAGAAGGCCTAGAGGAAGACCAAAAGAGAAGATTTATGGATGTGGTGAAGGAGGACATGAAGGTAGTTGGAGTAAGAGTAGAGGATGCGGAGGATAGGGTGAGATGGAGGCAGATGATTCGCTGTGGCGACCCCTGAAGGGAAAAGCTGAAAGGAAAAGAAGAAGAAGAAGAAGAAGAAGAAGAAGAGAATGATCATCATGATTCTACCAAGTTCTCTCGAGATCATCACAACTCAATCCCATGGCCCTCCATGCTCCTCAAGATTCTGTCAGATCGTGGAGATGGAGAACATTACGCCCCATTGTAAATCCAGTTTTAGTGGAATACAATGCATTTTTTTTCCTAATGGTTATGCAGTCTGCTGGTGCTTTTTATTATTATTAATTAGTAATGAATTAAGTATTAGAAAAATTTAGTAATGGTAGTGGACTGTGTGCTTCATTGTTCTTTTTTAAGAATTTTGCAAAAAAAAAAAAATTGTTGTTTGCTGTTGTTGTTTTATTCACCAAACACAACCTTATCTGTCTGCATCAGGTGACCAGGTGCGAGGCCGAAGCATTTTGAAGCAACCGTCAGTGCAGCAGGACCCTATTCTAGGCTAACCAGCTATTCGGTTAAATATTTAGGGGCACAACATATTTTATTTCATTGATATTTATGACCTGTCAATAGTTATCATTCAATTTCTGAACTGCTTAATGATAATTAGGGTTACGGGGAGGCCGGTGCTCATCTCAGCTGACTCTGGATGAGGGCAGGGTCCATCCTGGATAGCTCGGCAGGTCTTTGCAGGACCGTCACTCCCAGAACCATACTCGCAGAACCAGTCACTCCCAGACCTCGGGTTATTTCGAACCGCCAATAAGCCTACTGTGTATGTTTTTAGACTGTGGGAGGACACCAGAGTACCCAGAGGAAACCTCTGTGAGCACAGGGAGAACATGTAAACTCTATACAGAGTCGCCTGAGCTGGGAATCAAACCGAGGACCTTCTTGCTACGAGGCGGACGTGCTAACCACTACCCCACCGTGACGCCGCTGTCAAGAATTAGAACTACTGTACTGTAATAATAAAAATGGGGAATATCGTACAATCCAGTGAGCATGGATACCAGAAGGGAGTTGTTACACTTTCTTTGGATGGTATATTTTACATTTGTGAGATGCTCCACCAAATGTAGGCGCTTGTCGCAAGTGACGTATGGTGCTTGTGAGACAAAGCGTGGCTTATTCGGACTTCCGATCTTTCAAGTGAGCAAGTGAAGGTTGAGAACTAAACAAGTATTCAACGCGCACTTGCTCACTTGAAAGATCGGAAGTCCGAATAAGCCGTGCTTTGATACATCACTTGCGACGGGCGCCTACATTCGGTGGAGCACCTCACATTTCTCTGCCTGAGGTACTTTTAAAAAAAGAAAGAAATTGCTTACCATCATAGCAGATGAAGGGCAATGATTCATTGCACTGCTTTTCCTGCCACATGCCAAGGCTGAGCAGAGACACACAAGAATCCTCGATATACTCAGGTTCTAAATCAGTACTGATGGTAACTGTAGGGGAGCTCATGGACATTGGAGGAGTTGGGCTTGTGACAAAATGTGATGTAGGAAACATCGCTGTGGGCTCTGTTATGAAGGTTTCATTGTCGTTGGAATCTAGACAGGCACAGAGTTTTGCCAGTGATGGACAACAACTCATCCCCGATGCCGTACAGTTAGTCGTGTTATAACTCATTGTGGGCTCCAAAATCATGCCGTCATCAATGTCATCAGATGAATTTAGACAAACACAGAGTTTCTTGAAGGCTGGGCACTGCATCAAATCTGTTCCTGTATTATTAATTGCTGGTGGTGTTGGGCATATGGGCTCAGGCTGCGGCTTCTTCTTTAGGACAGGATGACCAGGATACCAGTTCTGGTAGAGGACAGGCTCTCCGTTGGACCATCGTGACCAAAATTTTGAAGCATTCATGTTTTGGCGCAGACCAATCCAGTAATCCGAGCTAAGGTTCTGACCAAGAAGTTCGGCATTTGTTGGTGTGATGATGGTTAAATCTTTGTAACAGGTTTGGCACTGACGTCGTGCTTCGTCCCATGTAGAGTTATTAGATTCATAAAAATAGTCTCTCTCCACACATGTAACGGTGACTGTTAAAGAGATTCATGAAAGAAATCATAAAATATTTTCAATGATCTATCAGATCAATCGGAATCAAAATCAGAATACTTTATTGATCCTGGAGGAAATCGTGTGCACATAGTTGTTCCATACCAAGTAAAAAAATAACTTAATGATAAAAGAATGTATGTAGATATATGCAAATATAATTACAGAAATCTACATAGATGTACAGCGTTTAGCAGATGCTTTTATCCAGAGCGACTTACAATTATCATTTTTATACAACTGAGCCATTGAGCGTTAAGGGTCTTGCTCAAGGGCCCAACAGAGGTGGCAGTGGGATTGAACTGCTGACCTTTTATATTAGTAACCCTATTGCATAAGCACTAAGCCACCACTGCTGACATGCCCCACCCCCATGTGTGTTTGGTAGAATGAATCCTATCAGTAAGTGCTATATACAGGGATCCCTCGCTACTTCGCGCTTCAATTCACGCGACTTCAGTGCATCGCGGGGTTTTTTGTTTTTTTTTTAATATTCATCGAATTAAAAAAATAAGGAAATTAAGAAAGAATAGGGGGAAAAGTTAAGGAAAATGCTGCAAAGGCCAATTATACGAAAAAAATAACTAAACCAACACAAAACAAAAAACAACCCAAAACCCCCCAACAAAACTACTTACATTTTTATGTGAGGTGCACATCTGACTGTGCACACGCACATCCGTGCACGCGCATCATGCACATAAAAATCTGTGTGTGTATTTATATTTTATTTGCCTCTTATGCATTATTTTTGAATGTTTAATTGTTATTATAAGCATTTATAGTGTTGAATATGTATTTATTGATATCATATACACATATACATGTATGTACTGTATACAACAGTCATGGTCGGTCGATCCTACTTCACAGAATTCGACGGTCAGGATGGGATCTCGGTCCCGAAAGTAAGGGATTCCTGTATTTTTAACATTTAGTGCTCGCAGGTAGGAATGATATCTCTGTGGCTCGGTAGAGCCTTTAGGTGGTATCAGTATCTCACTGAATCTGCTTCTGTGACTGATCAACAGATTGTGAAGTGGATGGGGGATATTATTCATTATTGTATTTATTTTTGACAGCATTCGACTCTCCGACACCACGGTCAGATAGTCCAAGCTTCATCCCCACAACATCACTGGTCTTGCAGATCAGTTTGTTTACATTGTGTCAGCAACCCTCAGCCTGTTATAGCATTTGTTGGTGTAGCCAAAAGGAAGAAACTTACACCATCTCATGCTAATTTAGTAAAAACACACCTACAGGTCACCTGGACATTTTAGGAGTCATGACAGGTTTGAAGTCAACTGTGATAGCAGAGATCTGCATGCCTAATGTTATTGTGACATAATTCAACAAATTTCTTTGTCTCCGTCATCTTAGAATACGATAAATAAGTTCCAAGAATTAAGACTCAGTGTTTAAAATACTGAAAGTTCATTCCTCCCAACAACTTATTAAAAATAACCACCACACACGTCTGAGGCACCAGAATGCTGCTAGTTAAGTCAAACATGCTAATAACATGGGCGCAGCAACCCCACACACATTTCTATCCTGTGATACTCTAAGAATTTTTCAAAATGTAAGCATGTGACTTCTGTTTGACTTCTTTGTCTTCAGCATCTTTCAAATACTAACTTCCCATAATCTCAGTCCATGAGTTTTTTTTTATTATTATTGTAACAAGTTATTTTTTGTCTTTGATGGTATTATAGCTCATCAGCTTTAATAAGTATAATTTTAACAAATTTAATCCAGACACGTGATGAAATTATGTATTTATTTGTTCCTGTAATAAACTGCTGCAAATCTAACAGATGTTTACTTGACTTGCGCCAATCAGAACATACAATATTGACCGGCGTTAGCCTCCACATAAAATAAAGGCTGAGTTTATGTCCAACTCATGGAGCTGATATTAGTCTGCACGTTTCCTAAAACAATCTTCCAAGTTTATTATTGTAGCTTCTTAATCATGGCCATTTCCTTATGACAAATGAGTTTGAACATCACTCTTGTTCAGAAATTCAATATACCGTACCTCAAAATACTACATTTCACTTTTCTTGGCGATACCTCACTTGTATTAATAGTACCCTCATATTCTGTTTGTTTTATGCGCTTTAACTTATTTTTGCCAGTAACCATTTATCTAATTATAATCCTAGAAAACAGTGAAAAATCCAACTTACCAACTACAAGCAGATACTTCAGTAGCAACATCCTGCAAAGTGTCTAAATATGCAGAAGCTTTCACCAACAGTCACAGCTCTAAGCTCCCTCTTTTTGTAATTATCTGTAAGTACTGTAGAGAAACCAGAAGCATCTGCCCCAGCCCTAACTGCACTGGAATGAGGATCCGGAAGGTAGGAGAAGATAAAAGCACAGGGAAATGATCATCAGAATATTTGCATTTTACTGAGGACTGAGACTAGAACAAGCAGCCTTATTTATTAGAAAGGAGAACAGTCATAATGCCTTTTTTATTTTTAGTAATGCTCAGTTTTCATATAGCAAAAACATAAATGAACCACCAAACACACTGCTGGATGCATTTGCAGGTCAAAAAAAAAAAAAAGTGTAAAAAAGTGTCAAAAATAATTCAGGAATGAATAAATGAAAACTGCAGATTTATTAAAAAAAAAAAAAAACACCACCGACAACAACTCAACATTTGCCCATTTCATGAACTGACCTGAGAGACCCAACAACAATTAAAACAATCAATGCAATCGCCATTTTAACCATTTGAAAGGAGTAACATTGAACTGTATTTATAACAAGAAACAGAACAGATATGGAATGTAGACAAGCATTCTGTACATACAAAAAAGTAAAAAAAAAAAAAAAAATACAGGGTGACAAATTAAAAGAGGGAAAATCTGCAGCTCTGTTACGGTGTGAAGGTATTTTGGTGGCATTATACCCTTATTATATACCTCAGTGTACCCCCCACCCTCCCTCATGTGTTACACCATATTTTATTCCCAATTCCTATTCAGTAGATGAACACTGAAAAGGCCGAAATTGAAAGGTGGGGCCAAGAACGATACCAGGGTTGACTCTTCTTGATCTCTTGCTTAAAGCATTGAAACTATACACATTCTTCCCTCCTTTTTGTAATAGAGTGAATACAAAATCTGTATTCTATTGATTTAAAAAAAAAAAAAAAAAACCCACTTCACACCAGTTTATCACTTGACACCACTATTGGTAATTAGTTTTACTGAATAATCATATGGTACATGATGTTTGAAAATGTAAACAATCCTTTTACTGCACTTTTGCATTTCTTTATTGATGATATTCTGTATGTAAAATGGCCTTTAAGAGCAAAGGATCAACTACCGCAATCCAAAACCCCCTCCAATACAGTCCCAGATATCGTAATCTCGATCAACATGTACTTGCTATACAGGCTGGATTTTTTTTTTTTTCTTATTCCTTCAATTTGTCACCCATTCCTAAGTTACAATGAGGCAGTGAAAATGCTGAAGGAAAATTACAAAAGGCTCATACAAAACAGAAATGATAAGAAAATAACGCAGTGGCCCATTTTCAGTCCGTGTCAGTCATCTCTTCTTTCAGAAGCAGCCTTTTCCCAGGGTTTGGCTGGCGAGGGTTCTTTTCAGATTTTTTCATGGCCATGGATGTACTACAAGGAAGAAAAAGGTTGCTGAAATACATCCAAACTTGAAAATCACCTTCACGGACTATAATCAGGGATCCCAGCGAGGTTTAGAAAAAATAGAGGAAATGGGTTCAGAAATAGAGGAAATGAAATATTTCAGCTGGGGGTCAAGGGGTCTGCAGAGCCCATGAAGCTGAAAAATAGCAGAATTCCGCTAAATAGGCGAGTAAAAATAGCGGAATTCCACTAAATAGGCGAGTAATAATAGTGGAATTCCACTAAATAGGCGAGTAAAAATAGTGGAATTCCACTAAATAGGCGAGTAAAGATAGCGGAATTCCACTAAATAGGCGAGTAAAAATAGTGTAATTCCACTAAATAGGCGAGTAAAGACAGCGGAATTCCACTAAATAGGCAAGTAAAAATAGCGGAATTCCGCTAAATAGCGAAGATCTGGGATCCCTGTATAATCCTCTGGCAGGAACTAAAAGAGCTTTTACCATTTCTGTATGTATCTCTCCTTTTCTGCAACAGGCATCATATCCATTAGCTCCAAACTGTCATTAATCATTTTCAGCATTTCGAATCGCTCTTTCCCGCAAATCTATGACCAAAGATGAAAAGATATTATTCGAGAGGTCAATAGCTAACAAACTGCAAATCCTCACCATATATCAGTAGGAAAAAAGAATATTCTCAATATAGTGCTTGAGAAAAGTTTCCACAGATCTCCACTCACATGCAAAGTAAAGATTTCCTTCTCAGAGCTGGAGTCAATCTTAATCTTCTTACTGGATTCAGCATTACCAGTGACCTGAGAACCCAGGCCTTCAGACTCTACAATATAAAAGGGGGAAGAGATCAAAAAAATCAATAAAATAAAAATCAATTCAGAATAAACCTCGATCCACGAGAAATGCTTCATCAAGGTGAGGAATAAGTAACAAATTATGGTGACCCCTGAGAAAAAGAAAAAAGCCGAAAGGAAAGGAAGAAAAAAAATGAGTATGAATGGTGGTTGTTTGCCCCCACCCACCCACCCCCTGTGCGTCCAGAGTCGGCTGAGATGGGCACCAGCCTCCCCATGACTAATTTGGATTAAGAGGTTCAGAAAAATGAATTAATTTTAAGCCATATTGAAGTGGGACGAGACGGGACAAGACTACCCATCATACCTTGGGGAACCGCAAACCTTTGGTATGTTCCTTTGATGGCACTAACAATTAAATCTATGGCAGCATTTTTAAATGTCTCATGTCTCATTCAGGATGTGACGTCAGCCTAAGCTGCCATTACACGTGCTGTTCATGAGTTCCATTTCCCATAGTTGGCCTTACTTCTCTTATTCCCTGTAGTCTTCTTCAGTGTATTTTTGCTCCGATTTTCCTCTTCACTCTTGCGATCCCGGCCAGGGCAGGCACATACACGGACCTCGAAACAACAACGGCCTAAAACCTGTCCCCTGAGAATATATAAATAGCTGAGTAATTCAAAAGGCCAGAACAGAGAATACGTAAGAAGAATATCAAAGACAGAACAAAGCAGAACTTACTCATGTGTTTCAAGGGTCATTATAGTAAGGATGGGCCTCCGGTTCATACCACCCATACAGCTGGTGTTACACATGAAGTTCAGCAAGACAGTGGTGCCCTCTGAACCGAGCTGCAAAAGCAAAGACCAATAAAACATGCAAAGAAGTGATACGGAGATTGAATGCTTCATATATTTGCCATTGCAAAAGTTTCACTTCATGAAACTACAGCTGTATTCTAACCAGAAAGATCATGTTTTATGTTTACTTGGATTGTACATCACTATCAGAAAACAAATCCAATCAGAAACTAATGAAATTGAAAAAGCCAGAATTAAAAAGAAAAAAAAAAGTGCCTCCATATACAATAACTGAGTAACTGTTTGACATTTAAATGCATACAACCTGAGGTGCCTCATAGGGAATGACAACACTCTGCCTCTTTGTGACGGGGTCTTCTAAATACTGAGCCCTCTGACTCCCCTCCATGAGGATCAGATGACTACGATGTGCCATGCCTGTGAGAAGAACAGGAACATGATGATATTAAAATGAACCATTATTAGGTTCAGGCTGAACACAGTATACAGCTGTACAGGGATCCCTCACTTTCCACGGTTAATTGGGACCATCGAAATCTGCGAAGTAGGACCCCCCCAATCCCCTTATACGTATATGTGTATATAATATCAATAAATACATATTCAAAGCTATAAATGCTTATAATAACAATTAAATAGAAAAAAACATATGTAAATAAAATATAAATACACACACATACAGATGGTATTGCATGAGAAGAAGACAACACACATACATACGCATGCGCGGAGATGCACGTTCACACACAGATGCACACCTCAAAACAATGTAAGTAGTTTTGATGGAAGATTTTGGGTTGTTTTATTGTTGGTGGAGTAATTTTTTTGCATAATTGGCCTTGTTTTTGTGGCATTTTCCTTAACTTTTTCCCATGTTCTTCCTTAATTTCCTTATTTATTAATTTGATGAATATATATATTTTTTAAAAACCGCAATGCACTGAAGTCGCATGAATTGAAGAACGAAGTAATGAGGGATCCCTGTATAGAGTACATTATACAGTGTTCCGTTTGTGTGCAACGCACAATTATTTCATTTGAATTTAATATCACACCATTAGCAATGCATCAGTTTATAGTCAGGGCAGTCGTGCGATTAAATGGGTACCATTTTGCATACATGTTAATTAAAACATTGGTCAGTCATGCTTTGTAATCTTTAGAAATTTAGTTAAAAATATGGGGGGGGGGGGCGACACCAACACAATTCTTTTTCACTGTAGGGTTTAAATACTCATATGCTTAAACATATACAGGGATCCCTCGTTACTTCGCGCTTCAATTCATGCGGCTTCAGTGCATCACGTTTTTTTTTTAAATATTCATTGAATTAAAAAAATAAGGACATTAAGGAAGAATGGGGAAAGTTAAGGAAAAGGGGCAGTGGTGGTCTAGTGGGATAGGGCGCTGGATCGCTGATCCAAAGGTTGGGGGTTCGAGTCCCACTCTCCACAAGGTTGTCACTGTCCCCCCCCAGTGCAGCTAACTGGGTTATCAAAGGCGGGCCATGTCTCTCACTGTCTATGGTGAGAGGCATGTAAAAGAACCATTGCTGACTTTCGTAAAGAGTAGGCTGCAAAGTCGTCAGCGTGTTTCTGTCCCTTGCTAAAAAGGGTTGTGACAGGAAGGGCATCCGACGTAAAAACCTCTGCCAAAATCAAACGTGCGAATCAAATGATTCGCTGTGGTGACTCCTGAGTAAAAGGGAAAATGCCGAAAGGAGACAGACAGGGGAAAGTTAAGGAAAATGGCATAAAACAAGGCACTTATGCAAAATTAAAAAAAAAAAAAAAAAAAAAAAAAAACATCAAAACTACTTACAATTTTTTTGTGAGTTGCGCATCTGAGTGCATGTGTATTTATATTTTATTTACATCTTATGCATTATTTTTGAATGTTTAATTGCTACTGTCTGTCTGTCTTCCTTTCGGCTTTTACTCGGGAGTCGCCACAGCGAATCATCTGATTCGCATGTTTGATTTGGCAGAGGTTTTTACGTCGGATGCCCTTCCTGTCACAACCCTTTTTAGCAAGGTACAGAAACACGCTGACGACTTTGCAGCTACTCTTTACGAAAGTCAGCAATGGTTCTTTTACATGAACCTCTCAACATAGACAGTGAGAGACATGGCCCGCCTTTGATAACCCAGTTAGCTGCACTGGGGGGGGAGACAGTGACAACCTTGTGGAGAGTGGGACTCACACCCCCAACCTTTGGATCAGCGATCCAGCGACCTATACCACTAGACCACCACTGCCCCGAATGTTTAATTGCTACTATAAGCATTAATGGCATTGAATATGTATTTATTGATATTCTAAACACAACGTCATGTACATATACGTGAGCCAGGAGGGTTGAAACTACTTCGCGGAATTCGACGGTCGAGGGGGGAATATCGGTCCCAATTAACCGCAGAATGTGAGGGATTCCTGTACAGCAAAACCTACAGCTACGCTCCATCCAATGTAAACAAAAACTACCTTCGTTACTCTCTGCGATGTTTTGGTGATGAGGGCAGCGCAGCACCACCTCAGACACATGCTCAGGTTTCTTATATATAGCAGTGGTCCTGAGCACTGATCCATGAGGAGGGGCTTTCTCCAGCAAGACATCAACAGGGCACGTCTTCACCAGCTGGCAGTACAGTTTGTTCAAAGATTTGGAATACTACAAGGAAAAAAGGAAGTATACATTCATGTACATCTTACAGTTAAAATTGTTCATTTTATTTTTTTAAATTGTAAATTATAAGACGCATCCGAGATAGACTGCTCATGTTGTTGTTGGAGAGCAACATCTAGTATTATGAGACTAATCTGAACCAACTGCCTTCACTCGCATATTTAATAAATAAAAATATTAGTAGATCAAAATACATTTTAATTTCACCTTTAATGAACATTTAACCTTGCTACCCTCCTCAACTAACCGTTGAAGTGACAGACTTGGTTGTGCTGGACTGGTTGAAGCGGAGCTGGAAGCCATATTCTCCTGGATAATCACTGGTGGAAGGCACCACTGCAGCTGGAGGGGGGAGACTGTCCAGGCCCGGAGACACTACCGGAGCCACATTAACACACTCGGCGGTATTTGTGAACTCCAGGCTATCAAAGTTCTCAATAAAGGTGCCGCTGGGCAGGGCCTATCATAAAATCATGTTAAAGTCAAGCGATATATAAAGTCACAACTGAAGAAACTGTCAAACTTTAATCCTTCATGTGCATATATGCTAATTAGTGACACCTGAACCAAACATGTGAGAGAAAAATAACTCACTTCATTGAGCCAGGCATCACTGTCTGCTCTTGGTAGTTCTGTAAGCAGATCATTCAAACCTCTGTAGAGAAGAAAATCAGATAGTGACAAGACGTGTAAACAGGATTGAACTGGATTTCAAAATGTTATATTAGTTATGGAAGTGTTGTCATATACCAGCAGTTTATATCTCTCATCAAGACTGCATTTAATCTTGGTTTTAAAATGCATCTTGGGTGATCAAATTATAAATTAATTTCTAAATGAAGAAACAAGTCCAGGAGAATGAGCGACATGGAACTGCAAGCCATTCTGTAGGAAGTAGCAGAGAGGATATGAGGAGATATGGACGTGGGTGCTGAACTGAACTGTGTGAACCTCTGCATGAAGTTTTATGTTGTTGCGCAACTTGGAGATAACAGGGAAAATGACCTTTTGAATTGCTCTTGTGGACATACTGTATGTGGTTCCATGTCTGCTGTGCATCTTCCCGAGGATTAATACACCAATATTTGCACTTTCACATTTATTCCCAACATGCACTGCCCAGTCCAAAAAAACAAAAGGGGGGGGGGGTGTTGACACGAATGTTGTTGTTGTTGACGTTTCTCCTTTAGCCTTTACTTACAATATGTAAATATCATACAATTGTTTCTACACACTTGCGCAACATAACATTTATTTACATCCAGTGTCAGGTTCTTTTTTTTTTTTTTAAATTGACGAGGGGAAAATGTTAACTACTCCATAAAGTCTTTTCTAGCACATCCTGGAAACCTTCAATAAGGTTAAGGTCAGGATTCTGGGGTGCCAATACATAAAAAAAAATGATTTCTCATGCTCCTTTTATATCTGTGCCATCAAGAAAGAAAAAGTTAATTGATGTGATATCCTATTCATTCAATACAGTCACATCATCAAATGACTTCATTTTATTGCCACATTAATGCTACTGAGCCTCGACTAGACCAGCTGCAATGCGGTGGAGACGACATGTGGGGGGGGAGAAAAGAAAAAAAAAAAAAGAAAGGAAAAAAGCCCAGGGCGTTTTTTAAAATGTTACCAGCGGAGTGGAATGTTAAGTGCTTATTAGCATCGAGGTGGAAAACATGAATAATAACAGAACAATAAAAGAGTTTTACTGGTACAGTCGGGCCTTGACTATTCGCGGTTTTGCACCTACGGTTTGAGTATTCGCTGACAACCGAGCAACTGGCACGCGATTCAAATTCAGCCAATGGCTGTCCTCCCTTCTTCTGATTGGTTGAGCTGATGTCCCGCCCCTTTTTCCTCATTCGCACACAAGTTGTCAATGAGTCTCTTCTTTTGTGTGTGTTTTAATTACCAGTTAAGCGCTATACCACTCAAACACTGTGCGTCTTCTCTGGCTAAGTGATAGAAAACGCTGGATGTCTCTTCTGAAGAAAGACTTTCTCCTGAGAAACAACGGTTTTCTCTGAACTGTTGTATTCAAATCTTTTTCAATTATTATTCCAGTACAGTACCTAAGTTCATGTTTATGCATGAGATTTTATGTTCTGTAGCATGTTTAACAAACGATACCAAAAGGATAAACTTTATTACAATACTCTTCATGTCCTTTTACATTGAACTTGGAGTGATGTCTCCAAGATAGCGCTGCCCAGAGGGCGACGTCGCAGAGTTCTCAGAGTCAAATTGTTTCTTTGTTTGTTTGAATTTGTTTTGTTTGTTTATGTTTTGCACTATGCTCGTCTACGACCGGTCGACTCTACTACAGCTATAAGATCGGAGTATCTTCGGGCGTGTATAACTAAGCATGCTCAACTGGGCTTCTTGTTCGCTGGGGTGCGGCTAGCAGAGCTAATATGCTATAGTACGCAGCTCAATGCGAGCCGCACCCTAGCTAACAAGAAGCCCAGGCGGGAGGGGGCCAAATGACGACTCCGGCGCTTGGGATTGTAGGGGATGAAGGCCATGTAGCCGGCTGGTGAAATCGCCTCATCGGGTGTACTCTCCTCGAGCCATGTTTCACAGAAACACAGTCCTGTAGATCCTTCCGCGCTGCAATCTGAGCATGAAGCTCGTCCATCTTGTTTCGCAGGGACTGAACATTTTTAAAGTAGTACGGCTGGAAGTGCTAACCAAGCCTCTGAGAACTCCGCCTGGGCTTAGCCGGGGTGCGGTTAGCATTGAGCTCCCATAGCATATTAGCTCAAGATAGAAGTTATTGCGTGATTAGTTGCCCGAAGCTGAAGCTGCTCATAGCTGTAGTAGTGTCGACCGATCAGAGACGAGCATAGTGCAAAACATGAACAAGCAAATAAAACAAATTAAAACGAACAAAGAAACAATTTGACTCTGAGAACTCCGTGACGTTCCGGAAGCTCCGGGAGCACCATCTTGGACACGTCACTCCAAGACATGAAGCGTAATAAAGTTTATCCATTTGTATCATTTGTTAATCATGCTACAGAACATAAAATCTCACGCACAAACATTCTCAGAATTAACTTAGGTAGTGTACTGGAATAATAATTTAAAAAAGACTTTAAAACGAGTGCTTTACAACAGTATATGCTGTATAATGTTTATATTTTACCTTCAATAAAAATAAGAGTAAAAATTAAAAAAGTTTTTCTTAATCATTACTATATTTTACTACATTAATACTGTATTAATGAGTATGACTGTCTATAGAATGTGTTGAAGAAGCATATTTTAGCGCATGTAATAGATACATAGTATTTTACTTCAGGCTGCTCATTCGCACATGTGACGTGATACATGGGGTTTTACTTCCGGGTACAGAACTCGCGGATTATCTCGATTTGAGGGAGGGCTCGGAACCAAACCCCCGTGAATGTCGAGGGCCTACTGTATTTGTGTTATTCATTTTGTGGTATCAACCAAACTACTTACATGAAAGCTGAAAATAAACAGAAAAACGGTATAATTTATATTAAAAAAGACCCCTTACTTTTCCCTCCCTTTAAACATTTTCCCCGAAGTAAAATCGAGTGAATCAACACTGTCAACTTTAGCATATGGCACATTGAACCAATCAGCACGAACATAAACAAAACGCACATGGCCAGGGACGTGCTTAAATTTATGAAGTTAGTGAGCAGGAGAATCGGGTGAAAAATACTCTTACTGAATAAAATTGATCAACGATTTTGCTCCCAGTACACATGGGCGGTTATTAGACGCAAGATAAAAAACACTGGGGGGGGGGGGTGTGCTTTATTGGAGCAGGGTGCTTATTACATCGAATACGGTATTATTATTATTATTATTATTAATAATAAGCACTCCATGAATGTTATTTTTCAACAGCTGAAATAAAGTTGGTTGGGAAGTAGAGCTTGAATTTTTCTAAAAAAATAAAAATAATAAATAAATAAACCAAAAAAAAACAAAACACAGGTGATGATGCACCAGCTGGAAGAATGAAGGCTCAGGGTCAGTCTCACCCAAAATCACTGCTATTGTTTGAAACATGTTCAACTCGCTCCTGTTCATCCCCTTGTGGGTTACATTTTAGTGCTCAAATGACCGACATGTAACAAAGAGAATCCAGTCATTTTTCAAAATAAAATATTTTTCAAAAACAAAGATCATTCAGACTCAGATAATAAAACGGAAAGAATTAATTATTTCTTCTGCGGACCGGTACCAATTGAGCCGCTGACTGGTACCAGTCCACGGACCGGTGGTTGGGGACCCCTGTGTAATGAACACAAATACTGTCTCTTTAAGGGGCGTGGCAGCGTTTAGGTCACGACCCAGGAAGGAAAACTTCTATTGATCTGACTCCATGCACGAGGGAATAATATATAATAAAGTATAATAATAAAAAATAATAGAGGGATTGGGGCTTTATGTCCAACTCATACAACTGTTAAACTCCGACACTGAAGATGGAGAATTTGATGGACTTGTGGAAGAGGAATGAACTGAAAAAATGAATTTATTGTTTTTGTATTGTTATAACTGAATAATATTGAGAATTATTGTGAAAGTTGAATCAAGTTTGGCTTATCTGACTGTTTCACTTAATGCGCCTTATAATCCGGTGCGCCTTGTGTGTGGGCGGCCCTGTTTTTGCTGCGGTTGCGCCCTATGGCCCGGTGTGCCTTGTGGCCCAGAGAGCTCGGTTCAATCGCAAAGCACCAGACACTGGTCTGATTAAGATATCAGGGAAGTAGTTGTGGTGATGTTTTGCATCATTCTGTATTGGGACACCAAGTCACATAGAACCTATATTCTCTCTGTGCTGTGTGGAGACTTACGAGCCCGCATCACTCCACAACTGCTCGAAGGTGTCCTGGCTCATGGGAAGAGTTATCTCCAGCTCACTCATGGCTGATCTCTCTCACCGTGTGGCACAGCGTGCCACAGAAAAGGAAAAAGGAGAAATTATGGGAACTGCAAAATAATAAAAAATATATATATATATGTATATATATATTAAATTGGTTGTTAAAGCATATGGTAAGAAGATATGATTGAAATGGCTGCCAACATGTGTGAATACAAAGAGATTAATAAAACATGTTTATGTTTAGCCTCTACAAAGGGGGATGAGCAGAGATTCATGGTGTCATCAGCACACTCAGTGGGGTTAATTGAATAAAAGCTCCCTTTTGACACCCCCCACCCCATAAAAATAAGTGTCAAGACATTGTTGAATCTTGTTTCCTCAAGTGTTCCATACAGCCAGAAGTTCTCGAAACTATACACCACTATCCAGGCTGTTCTGTATTACTCCTGCACTGTCCAGTCTGCTGACGGCCCCGTCCTGTGTTATGGACCAGCTACGAGCAAACTATGCATCTCCATTTTCCTCACCCCATTGCACGTGTGCATCATGTGTCTGGAACTAGATTATGACTGCCCTTGTGATTTTCCAGATCAAGCTGCTAAGTGCCGTCAGTTTGGTCAGCGGGGAGGGAGAGGAGTAACATACATTCAACACTACTGGCTGCTACATACGCCAATCAATATCCAAGGAAACGTCAATCAATATCCAAGACGACATTATTATGCTGGCTCGAGTAGCCAACTAGTAGTTTAAACATGCCTTGACCTTGTTAATTGACACTCCAGCATCATCTAACATGACTATTTGACAACATTATTAATGGATCATAAAATTGGAAAATAAATAAATAAATAAATTATATATGTATATATATATATATATATATATATATATATATATATACACACATACATACACATACACACACTGTATATCCAGCTTTCCTAAAAATCCCTGAAAAATTCCCTCAGTCAGTAGAAACTTTTTCAGTTGCCCATGTTTCAACCTTGAACATACTATGACCCAGCTGAACCAGAATCCCCACACCGTCCTAATCTCCCTGCGCCCTTCCTTTAGTTTTGAAGTGCCCTTGACTGAGTAGTGTCACTTTAAAATACAGCAATGAGAGGTAAAGCTTAAACTCATTACATAAGAAGTGGATCACTGCATTTCAAATAGAGATTTCCACAATGACAGTACAGTCAGCCGCCTACTTACGAAATTAATCCGTTCCAGAGCCTTTTTCGTAACGCGGAGGTTTCGTAAGTAGAGGTGCATTTTACATGTAAAACGCCTGATTTGTTGCAAGGCTCCCGAGACTACCCCATAAACCCTTTAAAAATTATAAAAGTACACCAATTTTGAATGAAATATGTATGAAATATGTGTTAAAAGTAAAAGAAAGTTATTTATTAAACAATTTAAACATTTTATGAACATATTTATTAATTAAACCATTATTAAACATGCACATACACACAAACACACACACACACACACACACACACACACACACACACAATACTGTCTCGCTCGATCTCTGTCTCTCTCTCTCTCTTACATTCACACACACACACACAATAGTCTCTCTCTATCTCTGTCTCTCTCACACTCGCACACACACACATTTGTGGCACGCTCCGCTGAATGTGAACTCCGCCCACACGCAGGACACCGGCGCATTTTAAGACGGTGAATTCAAGGCTCATTCCCTTGACATGATCTTGACAGATCGGAGGTCCAAACTCAACTTTAACTTGATTCCTTGAGGGATCGGAGGTCCAGATGAGCCGCGTTTTGCTCACATTCGGCAATGCGCGCCACATTTATCAAACATTTACTGAATTAAACAACTTAAAAAACTGCAATGTGCTCTCTCGAAAGAGAGCTAAACCTCCTTTCATCTCTGACTGACTCTGTGGGCAGTCTCTCTCTATCTATCTCTCTCTCTCTCTCTCTCACACACACACACACACGTGCGCGCGCACATTGTCTGTCACTCTCTCTCTCTCTCTCTCTCTCGCTCCCTCATACACACACACACACAAAACTCTGTCTCTATGGTGTTTTGCCGAATGCGGGCTCCGCTCACACGCAACGCGCAGCTGATGGAACAATTCTTTTAAATGTTTAAATGGACGGGATGTTGTATTTAAAATGGATTCCAGTACCTGTTTGAAAGATCAGAGGTCCTGATTTAATATTAACTTACTTCCTTTTGTACACGGGGGGTTTCGTAAGTAGGGGGCCGGCTGTATTGTTATTTGTGCTGCCTATCTACATAGGCTACCTAGCTGCTGGGTGCAAAAGGTTTAAGGTGAAAATTGTAGAGTCATCATAACAAATTGATGGTGGACCAACAGCATGGGCTCTGATCCTCATGCCATCTTTGATAAATGAGCAAAGTATAGTACTATACATTTTGTACCAATATCTGCTAACTGTGCAATAAATCTGACCAAATTTGCACAGCAGTCAGGAAGCATGTTTACAGAGTCCTGCCTACAGATATTTAAGCGCTGAAATATCAGATGATAAGGAAAAAGACCGAAATATCTATGCTGGATCCATGCTTCATGCATAAAACATGCAGATATATACTCTCATTCAAAAATGGTCATGTGTGCTCTGCTGGCATTGTGAACAGTGAAATATACTAATGACCTTACAAGCCACTTGTTTTTGTTTTTTTTTCCGTTTTTTTACCATATACAGTGGAACCTCAGTGGTGGAATGACTCTTTAGTCAAATAAATGATAAGAGGAAAATATGCCTTGCTGTTCAAACGGATCAGAGCCGAGTGTAGTGAACGCTGCTCAGTGTACAGTACTTTGAACTGCCATTGAGAGAGAGTCTCGTACTGCAGATTGCAATTATTCATTACAAAGGGCAGAATACACCCTGGACGACTCGCCAGGCCATCGCAGGGCGGAAACACACAGACGGCTTTGCAGCCTACTCTTGTCAAAAGTCAGCGATGTGGTTCTTTCTGCTAGACAAGATGTGAAGATGATTGATTGACATGAAATTGCAAAGGGATGTCTGATAACTTGGACAGTAATGCAATTTTTTTATACATCGAGTGATATACATATACAGGGATCCCTCGCGACGCCGCACTTCAATGCAATGTGGTTATTTTTTTTAAATATTAATCGAATTAAAAAAATAAGGAAATTAATGAAAAATACGGTGGAAAGTCAAGGAAAATGCCACAAAACAAGGCCAATTATGAAAAAAAAAAAAACCCAAAACAAACAAAAATCCAAAAACCCCTATCAAAACTACTTACATTTTTAGGTGAGGTGTGCATCTGAGTGTGTGCACGCGCACATCTTGTATGTGTGTATATTTATATTTTATTTACATCTTATGCATTATTTTTTAAATGTTTAATTGTTATTATACGCATTTATAGCATTGACTATGTATTTATTGATATTATATACACATATAGATGTACGTATATGTAGGCGGCAGTGGTGGTCTAGTGGTAGGGCGCAGGATCGCTGATCCTACGGTTGGGGATTCGAGTCCCCACATGGTGATCACTGTCCCCCGAGTGCAGCTAACTGGGTTATCAAAGGCGGGCCATGTCCCTCACTGTCTATGGTGAGAGGGGCATGTAAAAGAACCATTGCTGACTTTCGTAAAGAGTAAGCTGCAAAGCCGTCAACGTGTTTCTGTCCCTTGCTTAAAGGGTTGAGACAGGAAGGGCAACTGACGTAAAATCCTATGCCAAATCAAATGTGCGAATTAGATGATTCGCTGTGGTGACCCCTGAGAAAAGGGAAAAGCCAAAAAGAGAAGAAGATACATGTACATATACGTCCGGGGGGGTCACGGAATTCAGAATTCAGCAGTCGCAGGGGGTCTCGGTCCCAATTAACTGCAGAAAGTGAGGGATTACTGTATTCAAATAACAGTCATTGAGCACTTTTACATAAAAGTAAGTGTTGCATTGTTATTATTAACTGACAAGCTGCAATTTTCTTGACTTGATAAATATTTATCAAAGATCAGCAAAATTAAAAACTGGGGTTGATCATCTGATCTGGGAACCAAGCAAAATTTGGAAGTACAGGAGTATCTTTCCAGAGCTCTGGCTGAACCTGCCCTCTGAGGTTCTTTGAAAGCCCCCACCCCACCCACCAAGCTCTACTCTTAGTTCATGCAGGGTAGGGTAGCACACAAGCATGGAGACAATGAAGCTTTATGATTGGATATTCCCCAGTGGGACAGAACTCAGTGATTGGTTGGCATTTTTACAGGATTTTTCAGACCTCAAGTTATTGATTGCTGTCAGTGTAAATACAGTACTACTTCAAACAATACAACAATTTGTTCTTATAGCTAAAAATTTACAAGCCCCAGATTTAAATGGAATCAAAACAATTACTCATCCCAGCATTGACTTCCACACATTTTCCCCCAAAACAAAATCAAGTTTCATGATTCTAAAGTAGAAGGGTGAGATTCAGGCTTTCTATGACTATCAAAGTAAAGAATTATACTTTATTCTGACCTCAGCTTAACACTGTGTGAAATGGCATGCAATTGACTTACATCAGATGTAAAGTAGACCTGTTCAAATCATATCTCCAAAAAAATAAAATAATAACATGCAAATACTGTATATGTTTACTCTAACATAGAATGAGCCACACTCAATGTCACCAGTTTCCTAGAATCAGTTCATGGTCTCCATCATACACTAATTATGAACGCCCATGAAAGAGAGGAAAACCATTAAATAATGACTGATTTCAGTTCTTTAAAAAAAAGAGGAACAGGGTCAGGTGACTAGACATAATGGCACAAACACATGAATTATTCGAGTACTGTAATTATATATTTAATACCACAACATGCAGAAAGTTGGAGTGTGTAGTAAACAGACACCACATTCACTCCACTGTGTAGATTTGGTTATGACTAACAGGCTCACGCCACACAACCAGGCCCCTGAACAACAAAGCTCAAATCACATCCACTGCACATCAGCGAAATCCACATAAATAATCATAACTCGTATGTAGGAGTAAAGATTTAAGATCATAATCGCTATTTGCTCAATACACCTCCCCCAACACCGCGCCATCTCTCCGGATGGGTTTGTTTACCGACATGCTAACAAACAGTGCGGCCTGCTGCTAGCATCTCTGTCATTCAAAAACTTTACCTCAACTCCAGCCAGTTTCGACACCACGAGAGAAACTGTTTAGTGTTAACCTTTAATCCACGCAAAATCCTTGACAAATATTCATTAAATTCTGTGAGACTTTCTACAGTTATACACACCTTGATACAGATTTTTTCCCCCCAATGCTGCATAACAATACTCCAGCAGCGTGGTGAAGCACTTCCTCAAAGTTGGAGGCGGGCAAAGAAATATGCAGCCAATCAGTGACCGCTACGTTGGAGCGCTTTGGGTTTAAACTTGGGGAAAACACATGGAATTGTTGAAAATTGCCCGAGGTGTGAATGTGAGTGTCAATGGAGTTTTTGCAGAGAGTTTACAACCCAGTTGAGTGAGAGAGAGAGAAAAAAAGAATCATAGATTGCTGCAGAAAAACCGAATGGAGGACAATTGTACCCATTGGTGCAACATGAGAAGATGGACACAGTACTGTATATGGATGCACTGATAAATAGATTATCCACAACAAGAGTCTTCTTCTTTTCCTTTCGGCTTTTCCCTTCAGGGGTTTCCACAGCGAATCATCTGCCTCCATCTCACCCTATCATTTGCACCTTCTTCTCTTACACCAACAACCATCATGTCCTCCTTCACCACATCCATGAATCGTCTCTTTGGTCTTCCTCTAGGCCTTCTGCCTGGTAGTTCCAACCTCAGCATCCTGCTACCAATATACTCACTATCCCTCCTTTGTACATGTCCAAACCATCTCAATCTAGCCTCTATGACTTTGTCTCCAAAAGGTCTTACATGTGCGGTCCCTCTGATGTGCTCATTCCTGATCATATCCATCCTTGTTATTCCCAAAGAGAACATCAACATTTTCCTCTCTGCTACCTCCAGCTCTGCCTCCTGTCTTTTCCCCAGGACCACTGTTTCTAAACCATACAACATCGCTGGCCTCAACACTGTCTTGTACACTTTTCCTTTCATTCTTGCCGATACCCTCCTATCACACATCACACCGGACACTTTTCTCCAACCATTCCAACCTGCCTACACACGCTTCTTCACCTCTTTTCCATACTCTCCGTTGCTCTGGATTGTTGAGCCTAAGTACTTAAAATCCTCCACCTTCCTTATCTCTGCTCCCGCTAACCTCACCGATCCTCTTAGGTCCTTGTCATTCACACACATGTATTCTGTCTTACTCAGGCTAACCTTCATTCCCCTCCTTTCCAGGGCATACCTCCACCTCTCTAGATTTTTCTGCACGTGTTCTCTGCTCTCACTGCAGATCACAATGTCATCTGCAAACATCATAGTCCATGGGGAATCTTGTCTAACCTTGTCTGTCAGCCTGTCCATCACCATAGCGAACAAGAAGGGGCTCAGAGCTGATCCTTGATGCAGACCCACCTCCACCTTGAACTCTTCTGTCACACCGACAGCACACCTCATCACTGTCTTACATCTCTCATACATGTCCTGCACCACTCTAACATACTTCTCTGCCACTCCAGACTTCCTCATGCAATACCACAATTCCTCTCTCGGCACCCTGTCATATGCTTTCTCCAGATCCACAAAGGCACAATGCAGCTCCCTCTGACCTTCTCTGTACTTCTCTATTAACATCGTCAAAGCAAACACTGCATCTGTGGTGCTCTTTCTTGGCATGAAACCAAACTGTTGTTCACAAATGCTGACCTGCCCTTAGTCTAGCTTCCACTATTCTTTCCCATAACTTCATCGTATGGCTCATCAACTTTATCCCTCTGCAGTTGCCACAACTCTGCACATCTCCCATGTTCTTAAAAATGGGCACCATCACACTGCTCCTCCATTCCTCTGACATCCTCTCACTCTCTAGGACCTTGTTGAATGTTCTTGTCAGGAAATCTACTGCTACATCTCCTGGACAATTCCATATCTCTACTAGTATGTCATCAGGACCAACTACCTTTCCATTTTTCATCCTCTTCAATGCCCTCCTCACTTCCCCCTTAATAATCTATGCTACTTCCTGGTCCTCGACAGTCACTCTTCTACTATTTTTTCTCTCTCATTTTCCTCATTCATAAGCTCTTCAAAGTACTCTTTCCATCTTCCCAGCACACTTCTGTCATCAGTCAATACATTTCCCTCTCTGTCCTTAATCACTCTAACTTGCTGAACGTCCTTTCTATCTCTATTTCTCTGCTGTGCCAACCTGTATAAATAATTTTCTCCCTCTTTACTTTCCAACCGAGCATACAAGTCATCATACGCCCTCTGTTTGGCCTTTGACACCATCACCTTCGCCATACGTTGTTTCTCCCTGTACTCCTGTTTACTCTCTTCGGTCCTCTCAATGTCCCACTTCTTCTTAGCTAACCTCTTACTTTGTACACACTCCTGCACTTCCTCATTCCACCACCAAGTCTCCTTATCTAGGCTCCTTCCAAATGACACACCAAGTATTCTCCTACCGGTCTCCCTGATCACATTAGCTGTAGTTGTCCAGTCATTCGGAAGCACTTCCTGACCACCCAAAGCCTGTTTCAACTCCTCCTTGAAGACAACCTGACACTCTTACTTTTTCAGCTTCCACCACTTTGTCTTCTGCTCTGCCTTTGCCTTCTTCACCTTCCTCACCATCAGCGTCATCCTGCACACCACCATCCTATGCTGTTTGGCAACACTCTCACCCACTACTACTTTGCAGTCACTGACTTCCTTCAAGTTACATCGCCTGCACAAGCTGTAATCTACCTGTGTGCTCCAACCTCCGCTTTTATAACTCACCCTATGCTCCTGAAGGCCTGGGTTTGATTCCCGGCCTGGGCGTTTCTATGTGGAGTTTACATGTTTTCCCCATGCTTGCGTGGGTTTCCTCCCACAATTCAAAGACATGCACAGTAGGTTAATTGGCCATTCTAAATTGCACGTAGGTGGTTAATGACCTGGAGAGGGATGGGCTCCGTCAGCCCAAGTCTCGCCATGAAGGTGCCCCAACGACATCCCCTGGATATTAAGGGATAAGTGAAGAAGAAGATACTATATCTATTGACCTAAATAAGCTTTTTCAATTTAACTTTTAATTGTGTAATTCTAAAGGAGTAGTGGTGGTCTAGTGGTATAGGGTGCTGGACCGCTGATCCAAAGGTTGGGGGTTCGAGTCCCACTCTCCACAAGGTTGTCACTGTCCTCCCCAGTGCAGCTAACTGGGTTATCAAAGGCCGGCCATGTCTCTCACTGTCTATGGTGTGAGGCATGTAAAAGAACCATTGCTGACTTTCGTAAAGAGTAGGCTGCAAAGCCGTCGGCGTGTTTCCACCCTGCGATGGCCTGGCGAGTTGTCCAGGGTGTACTCTGCCCTCGCCCAAAGTTGGCTGGGATGGGCGCCAGCCTCCCCACGACCCAAATTAGGATTAAGCGGTTACAGAAATGAACTGAAATCTGTCATCTCTTGTGTAATTGTAAGGACCACATTGGAACTTTATGTTTTATTTTGCTTTTCTACACTTGAATACATCATTTTATATCAGTAATGCATATAATCTATCAGTTTAGTACTTTATTTATTAGTAATACCTATATTGGTGTAAGCTTTGTACAAATAATTTTTGCTTTTAATGCCATCTAAAAAACCCCAAATTATAAACTATAGTATGGTATAAATTATGATTGACTGATATATTGCACTACAGTATATGTATGAGTGTTATTTGCGAATGTTGAAATCAAATAAAATCAATGAATCAATCAACAACTTCCAGAAGTGGCAGTGGTGGCCTAGTGGTAACCTGAGTTATCAAAGGCTGGCCATGTCTCTCACTGTCTATGGCGAGAGGTTCCTGTAAAAGAACCATTGCTGACTTTCGACAAGAGTAGCTGCAAAGCCGTCAGCATTTTTCCACCCAACAATGGCCTGGAGAGCTGGACAGGATATACTTTGCCCTCACCCAGAGTTGGCTGGGATGGACACCAGCCTCCCCGTGACCCTAATCAGGATTAAGAGGTTACAGAAAATGAAGAATAATGAACTTTCAGAAGTGCTTTAATGAGTCAATCAGCATGACATTCTGATTGAATAGGACCTGATTAAAGAATATCATCAGTCTCACAGACAGAATACATGCAAATGAACAAAATTGTGCACGTTAATATTTTGTTGGACCGTTTTAGCCTTGTTTACAGTGCAGAAACCACCGTGATATTTTTTATGCATACAAACTTTAGCACATTCACAGCATTTTCACAAAACTCTACACCAAATTACCATCCAGATTTGATTCAAGATTCATGAGTGTTCATGCCATTATGTTCACACATAACAAAAATTTGTAAGAGACTCTCAGCTTTAAAAAGGTGTAAACAAGAAAATAAATTGCAATGAAAGCTGTCAATATCAAAATATAAACTTGACCCTTGACCTGAAAAAAAAAGCAACAATCATACACACTGTAATCAAGACTGGGTTCAGTTCATTTTCTGTAACCACTTAATCCTAATGTGGGTCACAAGAAGGCTGGCACCCAGCCCAGCCGACTTTGGGCGAGGGCAGAGTATACCCTGGACTGTTCACCACGCCAGAAACACGCTGACGACTTTGTAGCTACTCTTGTCAAAAGTCAGCAATGGTTCTTTTACATGAACCTCACACCATAGAGAGTGAGAGACATGGCCAGCCTTTGATAACTCAGTTAACTGCACTGGGGTGTGTATGTGTGGCAACCTGTGGCGAGTGGGGCTTGAACCCCCAACCTCAGTATCAATGATCAAACACCTTTACCACGAGGCCACCACTGCCTTCAAGGCATGGCACACCAACAAAATATTAGAGGGCACAACCTTTTTTTTTTTTTTTAGGGGCAGTGTACATGCACAGAGAAATAAGTGTACACTTTGTAGTTGTAACCGTCTATTAAAAAAATCGATAAAGGAGAAGATGAAGGTCAACGACACTTGTGAGTAGGTATAACTGTGTAGTACTTCCATGACAGGGTGAATATATTATATGCCCACTTTGCTGAGCCAACATTATGCACATTGCTACCTTATTGTAAACAATGGTCCCTTCATGAGAGTTGGGGCTTTGCTTATGATTATGATTTGGTTAGGCTTGAACTTCCCTGAGGGCTTCCAGATGTCAAAAAATGTTTTTTTTTCAGAGTGTATCACGGTTGTCATGTATACAGTGGATTTGTTCACAACACTTCACTGGAGCTGAATTGTGACCACCCACTTTCTCAGTGGTCTTTATTTCTGGAGGTAAATATTGCATTCATTAACTTAGTCAGGTTGAGAAATCTTTAAATATTTAAACCGACTGAATCACCTGCAAATCATTCATGAAATGATAAAAATTATTCAATGCCAAATCTTATAAAGGGAAAATGGTTTACAAGGATACAGGGCTGAGCACTTATGTCTGATAGACGGATTATGTGACCTTGTGATCTATCATATAAGAAAAAGCTCTGTCTTCTTTTTCTTCTTCCTTTCGGCTGTTTCCTTCAGTGGTCGCCACAGCGAATCATCTGCCTCCATCTCACTCTATCCTCTGCATTTCCTTCTCTTACACCAACCTACCTTCATGTCCTCCTTCACCACATCAATGAATCGTCTCTTTGGTCTTCCTCTGGGCCTTCTGCCTGGTAGTTCCAACCTCAGCATCCTACTACCAATATGCTCACTATCCCTCTTTTGTACATGTCCAAACCATCTCAATCTAGCCTCTCTGACTTTGTCTCCAAAACGTCTTACATGTGCTGTCCCTCTGATGTACTCATGCCTGATCCTATCCATCCTTGTTACTCCCAAAGAGAACCTCAACATTTTCATCTCTGCTACCTCCATCTCTGCCTCCTGTCTTTTCCCCAGGGCCACTGTTTCTAAACCATACAACATCACTGGCTTCAACACCGTCTTGTACACTTTTCCTTTCATTCTTGCCAATAACGTCCGATCACACATCACACCGGACACTTTTCTCCAACCATTCCAACCTGCCTGCACACGCTTCTTCACCTCTTTTCCACACTCTCCATTGCTCTGGATTGTTGAGCCTAAGTACTTAAAATCCTCCACCTTCCTTATCTCTGCTCCCTGTAACCTCACTGTTCCTCTTGGGTCCTTCTCATTCATACACCTGTATTCTGTCTTACTCAGGCTAACCTTCATTCCCCTCCTTTCCAGGGCATACCTCCCCCTCTCTAGATTTTCCTGCACATGTTCTCTGCTCTCACTACAGATCACAATGTCATCTGCAAACATCATAGTCCATGGGGAATCTTGTCTAACCTCGTCTGTCAACCTGTCCATCACCATAGCAAATAAGAAGGGGCTCAGAGCTGACCCTTGATGCAGTCCCACCTCCACCTTGAACTCTTCTGTCACACCAACAGTACACCTCACTACTGTCTTACATCTCTCATACATGTCCTGCACCACTCTAACAGACTTCTCTGCCACTCCAGACTTCCTCATGCAATACCACAGTTCCTCTCTCTGTACCCTGTCATATGCCTTTTCCAGATCCACAAAGGCACAATGCAGCTCCCTCTGACCTCTGTACTTCTTTATTAACATCCTCAAAGCAAACATGGCATGGCAAACTGTTGATCACAAATGCTAACCTCTGCCTTTAGTGTAGCTTCCACTATTCTTTCCCATAGCTTCATCGTATGGCTCATCATTCTTATTTTTGACTTGCATGTTATATGTGGCATTGGTTTTATGCTGGATGCCCACCCTGATGCAACCCACTGCATTTATCCGGGATTGACACCAGTGTGAGGGTGAACACTGGTTTGTGCCCCCCCCCCCCCATGGCTGCATTCTTTGTGTTATCAGGAAATTACAGAATAATACTCACAAAGGGTAATAGAAGTACAAAAGAAAACAAGAATAAAAATAACACTGTGGTTCTGTGGCATAGTGGATTAGCTCTTCCACCTCACAACAGGAAGGTCTTGGATTCCTACGTCATGTCCAGTCATGTTCTTCCTGTACTTGTAAGGGTTTCTTCCAGGTATTCAGTTTCCTCCCTCAATTCCAAAGTCATCCACAGTGGACAAATCTTCTTGATTGCAGCCATGTAACATCCACTAACATTTTTAGTACACAAGTGCTAGATGTGGATCATGGAGGTGGTGAAGGAGGACATGAAGGTCATTGGTGTAAGAGAAGAAGATGCAAAGGATAGGGTGAGATGGAGGCAGATGATTCGCTGTGGCGACCCCTGAAGGGAAAATCCGAAAGGAAAAGAAGAAGAAGTGCTAGACAAGCACCGGGAAAACATGCAAACCCACACAGAAATGTCCTGAGTCTCGGAATCAAAACTGGGCCTTCTTGCAGTGGGGCAGACATGTTAACCAGCGCGCCAGGATACCACCCGATTATTATTATTATTATTATTATTAAAGGAATAATAAAGTTAGTTGAACTAACCTACCTGGGCCAGCCTAATGCTCCCACGGTGGCCTAGTCTCTTCAAAGACAGACACGGACTGATAGGGATTCTGGTCCTCGTCAGCCACCGACCAGGCCGGGTTACTTCTATGAGCATGGGTTTCGGCGACTTCCAGTGGTACCCCCCGGCCTGGCGCCGCCAGCAGCTATTGCCACCAGACCAGATAATCCCTCTTCTTCTGATGGATTTTCAGTCCTCTGCCTTTCTTAGAACTTCTTGCATACAACACACTGTTCATTTGGTTGCCTTCTGTAACAAAGTTCCCAGATCCACCTAGCTGCCGTCATCTACTGTGGTATTGCTCCTGGATGACAGCTACCGCCGACTTGTCCAATTTGCGTTGTGGGTCTGGAATCCTCTTGAAGCAGCCCGCAGTTGTTGTAGCAAAAAATTTTCAAGGTTCCATGGTGGGTTGCTAACCCCCCTTAGCTTATTTGCTTGGTCCCTTATTTTGAGGCCAACAGACCTCTGTTGTGCTGGTCTTTCCCAGCTGTCTTGTATTTGCTGCATGTAGCTATGCAAGGAATAATAAAGTTAATTAACATTATTATTATTATTATTGTTGACTCCGTCAATCTCAAAACATCATGCAGGGCTTTTTTGCCGTGGGTCTTCAGTCAGGGAGCTGCAGCATCGGGCTTGGCTGTAGAGGCCGATACAGGATCTGCACATCCTGCCACAGCCACTGCAGATAAAGTCCTCGCAGTGTGGTGGGGGTGGGGACAGTCTCCGCTGTCTGCAGAGTCTCTTCTCTCCTCTGCTGTCCTGATGACATCCTGGGTGGTGGTCCGCCAGTTGGAGCGGTCGGAGGCAGCTGAGTCCAGGTTGGAGGGGTTGAAGCCTCCAGCCTTGAGATCGCACTTTCAGACATCCTTAAATCTGAGCACTGGGCGTCCCTTTGACCTGGTTCCAGTAGCCAGCTCCCCGTACAGCAAGTCTTTGGGGATGTGGCTGTCATCCATTCGGGTGACATGGCCAAGCCATCGCAAGCGTCTCTGGGTCAGGATGGCAAAACAGAATGGGCACATCTACTCTAGCCATGATGTCAATGTTGGAGACATTGTCCTGCCAAGTGATGCCCAGTAGTCTGCAAAGGCAGCGTTCGTGGAAGGCGTTCAGCCGGTATTCCTGGCAGGAGTAGAGCGTCCATGCTTCACTGCCTTAAAGGAGAATACTCAGTACACAGGCCCTATAGACTCTTATTTTGGTGTTGGTGGTTAGTATGGAGTTGTCCCAGACTCGCTTCGCCAGACGAGCCATCACTGTTGATGCCTTGCCGATATGGGCGGTCAGTTCAGCGTCTAGAGAGAGGTTGCTGGAGATGATCGATCTGAGGTAGGTGAACTTTTCCACCACCTCAAGGTGTGGTCGCTGATGTTGATATTGGGAGCACTGCTGACATCCTGGCCCATGACCTTGGTCTTATTCAGGCTGATGGTGAGGCCAAATTCAGAGCAGGCACCAGCAAAGCAATTGATGAGACCCAGGAGCACTTCCTCGGTGTGGGCAACAAGACCATCATCATCAGCAAAGAGCAGCTCCCTGATGAGAACACTCCGCACTTTGATCTTTGCTCTGAGGCGTGCCAGGTTAAAGAGGCCTCCGTCACTCCTGGCATGGAGGAAGATGAGAGAAGACATAAAGCATGAGTCTAGGACTGAGAGTAGGGACTTTGAATGTTGGAACTATGCAAAGAAACCAGTACTAACCAGTGTTTGTCCCCCTTATGCCAGTCCCAAGCTCGGAAAAATGCAGAGGGTTGTGACAAGAAGGGCATCCGACATAAAACTAATGCCAAACTTTACCATGCAAATCACAAATATTACCTCCATACCGGATCGGTTGAGGCCCGGGTTAACAACGACCGCCATCAGTGTTGTCAACCAACAGGGTGCTGATGGAAATTGGACTACTGTTGGTCGAAGAAGGAGAGGCAGGAGGCGTGTCCGTAGAGAGAAAGAGAAGAGGAAAAACATGAGTCTAGAACTGAGAGTAGGGTCTTTGAATGTTGGAACTATGGCAGGAAAAGGTAGAGAGCTGGCTGACATGTTGCAGAGGAGGAAGGTGGACATACTGTGTGTTCAGGAGACCAGGTGGAAAGGTAGCAAGGCTAGAAGCTTAGGAGCAGGATTTAAGCTGTTTTTTCATGGTGTGGATGGGAAGAGAAATGGAGTAGGAGTCATCTTGCAGGAGGAGTTTGTCAGGAATGTTCTAGAAGTGAAAAGAGTGTCAGACAGAGTGATGAGTCTCAAGTTAGAAATTGAAGGTGTGATGTTCAATGTTGTTGGTGCTAATGCCCTACAGGCAGGATGTGAGCTAAAAAAGAAGGAGAGATTCTGGAGTGACTTAGATGAAGTGATGCAGAGTACCCCCAGAGGTGAAAGAGTGGTCATTGGTGCAGACTTCAATGGTCATGTTGGTGCAGGCAACAGAGGTCACGAGGAAGTGATGAGCAGGTTTGGTATCCAGGACAGGAACACAGAAGGACAGATGTTGAGAGATTTTGCAAAAAGGATGGAAATGGCTGTGGTCAATACTTTCTTCAAGAAGAAACAGGAGCATAGGGTGACTTATAAAAGCGGAGGTAGGAGCACACAGGTAGACTACATCTTGTGTAGGCGATGTAATTTGAAGGAAGTCAGTGACTGCAAAGTAGTAGTGGGTGAGAGTGTTGCCAAACAGCATAGGATGGTGGTATGCAGGATGATGCTGATGGTGAGGAAGGTGAAGAAGGCAAAGGCAGAGCAGAAGACAAAGTGGTGGAAGCTGAAAAAGGAAGAGTGTCAGGTTGTCTTCAAGGAGGAGTTGAAACAGGCTTTGGGTGGTCAGGAAGTGCTTCCGGATGACTGGACAACCACAGCAAATGTGATCAGGGACACAGGTAGGAGAGTACTTGGTGTGTCCTCTGGAAGGAAAGTAGATAAGGAGACTTGGTGGTGGAATGACCCCTCCTTGAATCGCCACCTTATCGTGGTGGAGGGGTTTGCGTGACCTAATGATCCTAGGAGCTATGTTGTCGGGGGCAAATGCCCCTGGTAGGGTCACCCAAGGCTAACAGGTCTGGGGTGAAGGTCCAGACAAAGTGCGATTCAAAACAAACCCCTATGACACATGAGACAACAAAGGAAGCAGTCTCCCTTGCCCGGACGCGGGTCACCGGGGTTCCCTCCTGGAGCCAGGCCCAGGGGAGAGGCTCGAAGGCGAGCGCCTGGTGGTCGGGCTTATGCCCATGGAGCCTGGCCGGGCCCAGCCCGAAAAGGAGACATGGGTCCGCCCTCCCATGGACCCACCACCCGTGGGAGGAGTTTTAGGGGTCGGGTGCAGTGTGAGTTGGGTGGCAGCCAAAGGCATGGGTTCTGTCGGACTGATCCTCGGCTACTTACTCTGACCCTCGGGACATGGAATGTCACCTCTCTGGCGGGAAAGGAGCCTGATTTGGTGCGTGAGGTGGAGAGATACCGATTAGATATAGTCGGGCTCACCTCAACGCATAGCTTGGGCTCTGGAACCATCCATCTCGAAAAAGGCTGGACCTTCTTCTATTCTGGAGTTGCTCATGGGGAGAGGCGGCGAGGCTGTGTGGGTATTCTTGTTGCCCCCCGTTTCGGTGTCCAAAAGTTGGGGTTCTACCCGGTTGACGAAAGGGTAGCTTCCCTCCGTCTTCGGGTGGGGGGACGGGTCCTGACTGTTATTTGTGCTTATGTACCAAATGACAGTTCAGAGTACCCACCCTTTTTGGAGTCTTTGGGGGGGGGTGTTGGAGAACGCTCCCTCGGGAGACTCGCTCGTTGTCTTGGGAGACTTCAACGCCCATGTGGGCAACGATAGTGTGACCTGGAAGGGTGTGATCGGTAGGTACGGCCTCTCCAGTCTGAATCCGAATGGTGTTTCGTTGTTGGACTTCTGTGCTCGTCATAGTTTGTCTATCACGAACACCATGTTCGAACACCCTAGGTCGCAGTTTGATGATTGACTTTGTAGTCGTGTCATCGGACTTGCGACCATATGTTCTGGACACTCGGGTGAAGAGAGGAGCTGAGCTGTCTACCGATCACTACCTGGTGGTGAGTTGGCTTCGGTGGTGTGGGAGGTTGCCTTCCAGACCTGGCAGGCCCAAGCGTGTAATCAGGGTCTGCTGGGAACGTTTGGCGGAGCCCCCTGTCCGAGAAGCCTTTAACTCCCACCTCCGGCAGAGCTACAACCACATTCCAGAGGAGGCGGGGGACATGGAATCCGAATGGGCCATGTTTCGTGCCTCCATTGCTGAGGCGGCAGCCCATAGCTGTGGCCGTAAGGTCGTCGGTGCTTGTCGTGGCGGTAATCCCCGAACCCGGTGGTGGACACCTGCGGTGAAGGGGGCCGTCCAGCTGAAGAAGGAGGCCTATCGGGTTTTATTAGCCTGTGGGACTCCTGAGGCAGCAAACGGGTACCGGCAGGCCAGACGTGCTGCAGCCGAGGCTGTCGCAGATGCAAAATCTCGGGCGTGGGAGGAGTTCGGTGAGGGCCTGGAGAGTGATTATCGGTTGGCCTCAGAAAGGTTCTGGGCCACCATCCGACGCCTCAGGAGGGGGAAGCAGTTCTTCACAAACACTGTTTACGGTGGAGGTGCTTACCTTGACTGGGGATGTTGTTGAGAGGTGGAGGGAATACTTTGAGGACCTTCTCAATCCCACCAACACGCCCTCCGTGGAAGAGGAAGACCCTGGGGGTTCGGGTGAGGGTCCGCCCATCACTGGAGTGGAGGTCACTGAGGTTGTCAAAAAGCTCCTCGGTGGTCGAGCTCCGGGGTTGGACGAGATCCGCCCAGAATATCTCAGGGCTCTGGATGTTGTAGGACTGTCTTGGTTGACATGTCTCTGCAACATCGCGTGGTCATCAGGGGCTGTACCTCTGGATTGGCAAACTGGGGTGGTGGTCCCAATTTTTAAGAAGGGGGACCGGAGGGTGTGTTCCAATTATCGGGGAATTACACTCCTCAGCCTACCTGGGAAAGTCTATGCAGGGGTATTCGAGAGGAGGATCCGACCGATAGTTGAACCTCGGATTCAGGAGGAACAATGTGGTTTTCGTCCAGGCCGCAGCACTATTGACCAACTCTATACGCTCCACAGGATTCTGGAAGGGGCATGGGAGTTTGCCCAATCTGTCCACATGTGCTTTGTGGATTTGGAGAAGGCTTTCGACCGTGTCCCTCGAAAGATTTTGTGGGGCGTGCTCCGAGAGTACGGCATTCCGGATCCGTTGCTACGAGCTATTCGGTCGCTGTATCACCGGAGCCAGAGTTTGGTCCGTATTGGTAACAGCAAGCATGTCGGATTCGTTTCCAGTGGGAGTTGGAGTCCGCCAAGGCTGTCCTTTGTCACCGATTCTGTTCATAATTTTTATGGACAGAATTTCTAGGCGCAGTCGAGGCGATGAGGGGTTCTGGTTTGGTGGCCATCAGATATCGTCTCTGCTTTTTGCGGATGATGTTGTCCTTTTGGCTTCATCAAGTCGGGCCCTACAGCTCTCATTGGAGCGATTCGCAGCTGAGTGCGAAGCAGCCGGGATGAAGATCAGTACCTCCAAGTCCGAGGCCATGGTTCTCAGTCGGACAATGGTGGAATGCACCCTCCGGGTCGGGAATGAGGTCCTGCCCCAAGTGGAGGAGTTTAAGTATCTTGGGGTCTTGTTTACGAGTGAGGGAAGGATGGAGCGAGAGATCGACAGATGGATCGCTGCAGCCTCTGCTGTTAAGCGGTGCCTGTACCGGTCCATCGTGGTGAAGAAGGAGCTGTGCCACAAGGCGAAGCTCTCAATTTACCAGTCGATCCACGTTCCAACCCTCACCTATGGTCACGAGCTTTGGGTAATGACCGAAAGAATAAGATCACGGATACAAGCGGCTGAAATGAGCTTCCTTCACCGGGTGGCGGGATTCTCCCTTAGAGATAAGGTGAGAAGCTCCACCATCCGGGGAGAGCTCGGAGTAGATCCGCTGCTCCTCCGCATTGAGAGGGGCCAGTTGAGGTGGCTCGGGCATCTGGTTACAATGCCCCCCGGACGCCTCCCTGGTGTGGTGTTTCGGGCATGTCCAACCGGGAAGAGACCCCGGGGACGACCTAGAACACGCTGGAGGGACTATGTCTCTCGGCTTGTCTGGGACCGCCTCGGTGTCCCCCCGGGAGAGTTGCAGGAAGTGGCTCGGGAGAGGGACGTCTGGACCTCTTTGCTAAGGTTGCTGCCCCCGCGACCCGACCCTGGACTAAGCGGAAGAAGATGATGATGATGATGATGATGATGTGGTGGAATGAGGAAGTGCAGGAAAGTGTACAAAGGAAGAGGTTAACTAAGAAGAAGTGGGACATTGAGAGGACCGAAGAGAGTAAACAGGAGTACAGGGAGACACAGCGTAAGGCAAAAGTAGCGGTGGCAACGTCCAAACAGAGGACGTATGATGACTTGTATGCTCGGTTGGAAAGTAAAGAGGGAGAAAATGATTTATACAGGCTGGCACAGCAGAGAGATAGAAATGGGAAGGACATGCAGCAAGTTAGATTGATAAAGGACAGAGAGGGAAATGTATTGCTTGATGACAGAAGTGTGCTGGGAAGATGAAAAGAGTACTTTGAAGAGCTTATGAATGAGGAAAATGAGAGAGAAAAAAGAGTAGAAGAGGTGTCCGCTGAGGACCAGGAAGTAGCAAAGATTAGTAAGGGTAAAGTGAGGAGGGCATTGAAGAGGATGAAGAATGGAAAGGCAGTTGGTCTTGATGACATACCGGTGGAGGTATGGAAGTGTCTCGGAGAGGTAGCTGTAGATTTCCTGACAAGAACATTCAATAAGGTCTTAGAGAGTGAGAGGATGCCAGAGGAATGGAAAAGAAGTGTGATGGTGCCCATTTTTAAGAACATGGGAGATGTGCAGAGTTGTGGCAACTACAGAGGGATAAAGTTGATGAGCCATCTGATGAAGTTATGGGAAAGAATAGTGGAAGCTAGACTAAGGGCAGAGGTCAGCATTTGTGAACAACAGTTTGGTTTTATGCCAAGAAAGAGCACCACAGATGCAGTGTTTGCTTTGAGGATGTTAATAGAGAAGTACAGAGAAGGTCAGAGGGAGCTTCATTGTGCCTTTGTGGATCTGGAAAAAGCATATGACAGGGTGCCAAGAGAAGAACTGTGGTATTGCATGAGTAAGTCTGGAGTGGCAGAGAAGTATGTTAGAGAAGTGCAGAACATGTATGAGAGATGTAAGACAGTGGTGAGGTGTGCTGTCGGCGTGACCAACGAATTTAAGGTGGAGGTGGGACTGCATCAAGGATACGCTCTGAGCCCTTTCTTGTTTGCGATAGTGATGGACAGGCTGACAGACGAGGTTAGGCAAGAATCTCCATGGACTATGATGTTTGCAGATGACATTGTGATCTGTAGTGAAACAAGTGCAGGAAAATCTAGAGAGGTGGAGGTATGCCCTGGAAAGGAGAGGAATGAAGGTTAGCCTCAGAAAATCAGAATACATGTGTGTGAATGAGAAGGACCCAGGAGGAACGGTCATGTTACAGGGAGCAGAGATAAGGAAGGTGGAGGATTTTAAGTACTTAGGCTCAACAATCCAGAGCAATGGAGAATGTGGAAAAGAGGTGAAGAAACGTGTGCAGGCTGGTTGGAATGGTTGGAGAAAAGTGTCCGGTGTGATGTGCGATAGGAGAGTATCAGCAAGAATGAAAGGAAAAGTGAGGCCAGCGATGTTGTATGGCTTAGAAACAGTGGTGCCGAGGAAAAGGCAAGAGGCAGAGCTGGAGGTAGCAGAGATGAAAATGTTGAGGTTCTCTCTGGGAGTAACGAGGATGGATAGGATCAGAAATGAGTACATCAGAGGGACAGCCCATGTAAGATGTTTTGGAGACAAAGTCAGAGAGGCTAGATTGAGATGGTTTGGACATGTACAGAGGAGGGAAAGTGAATATATTGGCAGTAGTATGCTGAGGTTGGAACTACCAGGCAGAAGGCCTAGAGGCAGACCAAAGAATAGATTTATAGATGTGGTGAAGGATGAAGGCTGTTGGAGTCAGAAAAGAAGATGCAGAGGACAGGGTGAGATGGAGGCAGATGATTTGGTGTGGCGACCCCTGAAGGGAACAGCTGAAAGAAAAAGAAGAAGAAGAAGAAGAAGAAGAAGAAGAAGCTTCAGCTTTTGGACTACACTTCAAGTACCCATTCAAGTCAGCGGACTGCCAGCACCTTACTGGTTGGAGGCTGCCCATAAAAAGGCCAGTGGGACACGATGATCCCTCCCACCATTGGGAGATAGCTTTAGGCGCCCGACTTACACCAATTAGCCCTGGGCTTTTACCAGTATCTGCATCTCCCCGTGTTGAGCTGCCACAGAAGACAGCACTGGGGTGACCTCTTCAGGGCACAGGCAAGGGCAAAGTTATGGAGGAACTGAGATGCCCAGTCGACAGATCCCCCTTCTCGGCCTAGTTGGTAGTGTCCAACGGAAGGGGCTAGCCAATACAGTTGGTACCAACTTGGCTACAGGAGTTGCCGGGATGTGCCGCTACACAGGGACCAACTGCCTTCAGAGCTCCACTCCGGATTTTCTGTAGGGGGTGTCTTCCTTAGCCTTTGTCACTCCTGTGATGACCACAAGGCAGTGGTGCTATTTGCCCAAAGCTGGGGGCTGTGAATCAGAGTTGTCCTTCTCTTAGCCGTTACCTCAAGGGCTTTATCTGCAAGGCATCAGATGGTTGACTAGTGAGTACCAGGGCATGGCCACACGAGGGTGGGCCTGCAGACTACACCTCCGGGGCTCAACCTGCTCCGAGATTGCTCACATATTTAGCCTAGGGCCATAAGGTGCGCAGTTACCAGGGTGTGCTGCGAGGAGGCAATATGAGAGTCTTGACTTAGCAGAAGCTTTGTACCATCAGGAAGGACTTATGCACTTGGCCTTCTTTTCACTCAATGAGCTAGATGGTGGCTGCAGATGAAGCTGGAAGCGAGAAGTCTAAGCAACTACACTACAGCTGCTCTACAGCACTAGGTTCTATACTAAGTCCTGTGCAATGCACCCCACCCCATTTTATTATTATTATTATTATTATTATTATTATTATTATTATTATTATTATACTCTAATAATAATAATAATAATAATAATACATTTATGTTGTCTTTATGTACAGCCTATATTTTAAGTGTGATGACAGCATGGTTTATATTGCAGTTCATTCCGCTGTGATCAAATAATTAAAATAGTCCCTGAGGAGTGTTTTTTCAATGTCATCATCTCTGAAGAGTGCCATAAATTTTCCATCATCTGACTAAAGCTGTCACCTGTTTGAGCATCAGTCACGTGGCTTGTTTGTTTACTCAGTGTGTGGGTGTGCGAATCGTGTGTGAATGGGTGAGCACAAGAAGTCTTCTCTGTCCTTATTACTTTTAAACTATCAAATCTGTCCTTCACCTTTCAGGTTGAAACTCCAGTAGCAAGATGTGTTTATAACTTTAATCTGTTCTACACTTATTGAGATCTTCTGTCGTGTTTGTCCTTCCGCTTCTCCTTTCTGTATTGCACTGTGGGAGTTGTCCAATACTGAAGTGGGTAGACGGTGTTAAGTTTCTCTGGGTTTAAGGACTGAAGCCCACATGACATTGGCTGGGGCCCTGATTTCAGCTGACCGGTGTCAGGTTTATCTGTTCCTTCTGAATCCGGACACTGTGTGGTGACAGATGGAGGGGGCAGGGACCACAGGATGGCCATGGCTAGATAAAGGGGAGGTGGAAAAGGAAAGGTGGCATGATGTCATAATGTGGAAGCATGCAATGTGCGGTAAGAGACAAAATCAGGCCTTGACATTTTCCATTATAAGACTGTTGTTAACCGCTGAAACTTCCTGATCCCAGTACTGTGAGACCACAGTGGTATAACCCGCAATCCACAATTGAGGAGCACCTGTTATTCTACAGAGGGGTGGTGCGGGTAGGGGGGTGTTAATCTTTTTAAAAGCGATTCGGGTGAGTTGAGAAGAAGAGTTGAGCTCAGTGTGTCTGACCCCTTTGGCATGCGCTCTAAAATAGTAAAGGATTTATGTGCAGTGAAAGACAGACAATGGAAACCTATCAGCGTTTTCAGAAGCTCTTGGCCTGAAGTTCTGTCCATTTCCCAGGGGACACTGACAGCCATCCTTTTGGTGCATTTTGACCTTTTGAACTTGGTTCACATTTCTATTTTAGAAACCTTGTGACACTTTCAGGTAAATAACAATTTGTGCAACTCAATTTGTCTGACTGGCAGGACAGTGGCATGGTGGGGTGCGGAGTTCTCATATTGTCCCTGGGCTTGCGTAGGTTTCCTCAGGGTACTCCACTTTCCTCCTAAATCCAAAGACGTGCACATAAGGACAAAAAGCTGCTTCAAATTGACCCTACATGTGAGTGTGGGTGTCAATGGCTGTGTGGACCTGCAACGGTTTGGCGAGCAGTTCGATCTGTTCAGGGTCTTCTTTCTGCCTTCTTCCACGGTTGCTGAGATAAGATCCGTCCTCCCTGCAACCATAACAGGAAAAAAAAAACAGTTCGGTAAAAGGTGATGATGAATTTGTCTGAAAGTCGTAAGGGTTGGGATTCCTCGTTACTTTTAATTTCATGTGCATCACTGTCTCTTTATGTTCTAAGAAATTACAAATAAACACGTATTCGGTTTTCTCACCTTGCTGTGGAGAACAAACAAACAAACAAACAAACAAACAAATAAATAAACGCGCAGGTAGCACAAAGCTGTGTGACTCACAGTACTGTACACGCGCAGAATACACCCCCTCACTCCTTCAGCCAATGACAGAGAAGGTCAAGATAAAGTCTCGGCGCAAGAACAGGACAGAGGATGACGAACTGTGGCGTTCCGCGCGCGCAGCCACGCTCTGACTAGTGCGGCAGGTGCACGAGGACGAACCAAAGTGCGCGCGCACACGACGCCCAGGCAGCCAGACTTCGAGTTTACTTTGTGAACTCCATTAGATATTTGAACTATAATTGGGTATTTCGAAATTATAAAACTGGAATAACTTTTTGTTGTGTTTAATTTATCCACGTGACTCGTGTGTGTGTGTGTGTGTGTGTGTGTGTGTGTGTGTGTGTGAGTGAGAGGGGGAGTTACCTCAGGACAGAAAGAAAAGATTCAACCATGCCTCATGGATTTCAGCAGCTTGGAGGAGAGGTATTATTATTATTATTATTATTATTATTATTATTATTATTATTATTATTATTGTTGTTGTTATTATTATTATTGTTATTATTATTATTATTAGTAGTAGTAGTAGTAGTAGTAGTAGTAGTAGTATTCGGTCTGGTTAATGAGGTTGTTGCAAGAGTTACAAAAATAAAACAGAAAGAAAGAATCAAGAGATATTTGAATGTAACATGTAAAGTTAATACATTAACATAATAATAATAATAATAATAATAATAATAATTCATGCACGTTCTGAATCGCTCAATCCTAATTAGGATTTCAGGTAGGCCCAGCTCAGCTGACTATGGGTGAGGGCAGAGTACACCCTGGACAGCTCGCCAGGCCATTGCAAGGCTATTATATATGTATATGTGTATATATATATATATATATATATATATATATATATATATATATATATATCCCTTACGACCACTGAATTCCATGAAGTAGGATCAACACCCGTACACATGTATATGTGTATATAATATCAATAAATACATATTCAATGCTATAAATGCTTATAATAACAATTAAACATTAAAAAATAATGCATAAGATGTAAATAAAATATAAAAACACACACATACAGACGCGTGTGCACGCACACAAATGCGCTTCTCACAACAATGTAAGTAGTTTTGATGGGGGGTTTTGGGTTGGTTTTTTTTTTTGTTTGTTTGGGGCTATTTTTTTGCATAATTTGCCTTATTTTTGTGGCATTTTCCTTAACTTTTTCCCTGTTCTTCCTTAATTTACTTATTTTTTTATTTCGATGAATATTAAAAAAAAGCAAACAAAAAGCATGATGCACTGAAGCCTCATGAATTGAAGTGCAAAGTAGTGAGGTGTGCGTGTGTGTGTGTGTGTGTGTATATATATATATATATATATATATATATATATATATATATACATATATATATATATATATATATATATATATATACACATATACAGAGTCGTTTAAGTAGGTTAGAAGTAGGTTTAAATCACATGCTCTAAATAAATGGTTGCAGTTGTAATTAGTGTTAATTACAAGGCTACCACTGTCCCACAGGAAAAGCCCCGCCCACTTTCATGGTCATCACCTTTTCCAGAAATCCTAATTAATTTTCTTTTTTTTTTTTTTAACTCTTATATCAGTGCTTGGTTTTCACAACATATCTTCCTTATAGTGTTCTCGTAATATGATTTGCTTATATCAAGCTGTCCTTTAAAAATGTCAGACTCTTATTTGGAAAGTGACCTTCACAAGGAGAATAGGCTGGTGAAACTGGTCAGTGCAGTTCTGTTCAAAGAGTATACATACTATGTTTAAATGGGATAATAGTTTATTTATTTGAAATCGTGTAAATAACAAATGCAGATTGACACGTGGTTATTATTTTTTTTTAATTGTGGACTTATTATTTATTTATTAATTTTTAATCATGGCATTAAGCATCTACAGTGCTATGAATTTCTTATTATGAGTTCAAATTAGCCCACAATGAAATATTTGTCTTGTAGTCTTGGCCTTTTGATCATTTATGAATATTTAAAGTTTTAAAACTTTCTGATTCATGCTATATGCTTTGGAAAGTCAATCATGCTCATGCTAGGGGCATTAGCAGTTCCTTTTTATGGGACAGTGAGCATGGTTATACCATCAGTTTAAAGGGCATTAATGAGCCATGAACAAAGTCACATGTGCTTTAGTCAAATGTTATATAAACACAAAAGAGAGCTTTATCACACATGACAGACAACAAAACAAGTTTAACAAACCCAAAGCAATGATGATAACTTGATGCTAGATCTATGTTTATATTTTATAGAATGTTACCAGTAGTAAGTTTTTCAAATTATTGATGAGGATATTGCATTATGGGCAGTGGTAGCCTAGTGGTATAGGGTGCTGGTTCGCTGATCCTAAGGTTGGGGGTTGGAGTCCCACTCGCCACAAGGTTGTCACTGCCCCCCCCAGTGCAGCTATCTGGGTTATCAAAGGCCGGCCATGTCTCTCACTGTCTATGGTGAGAGATTCATGTAAAAGAACCATTGCTGACTTTCATGAAAGAGTAGCTGCAAAGCCGTCAGCGTGTTTCTGTCCCTTGCTAAAGGGGTTGTGTCAAGAAGGGCATCTGTCGTTTTAAAAAAAAAAACCTATGTCAAATCAAACATGCAAATCAAATGATTTGCTGTGGTGACCCCTGGAGAGGAAAAAAAAAAGGGGGGAGCTGAAATAAGAAAAAGATTGCATTAATTTATATGGCAAAGCAAGTGAAAATTACAAAGTGATGTTCATAATTTCATTTAATTTTCTGTAACCACTTAATACTAATTAGGGTCATATGGAGGCTGGCACCCATCCCAGCCAACTCTGGGCGATGGCAGAGTACACCCTGGACAGCTCACCAGGCCATCACAGGGCAGAAACACACTGACGGCTTTGCAGCTACTCTTGTTAAAAGTCAGCAATGGTTCTGTTACATGAACCTCTCACCATAGACAGTGAGAGACATGGCCAGCCTTTGATAACCCAGTTAAGTACACTGGGCGGGACAGTAACAACCTTGTGAAGAGTGGGACTCAGAACCCCAACTTTTGGATCAGCGATCCAGTGCCCTATACCACTCGGCCAACACTGCCCCTACAAACTGATGTTTATTTGTTTATTTATTTTTTATTTTTCTTTGTAGTAACATTTAGCATTATAAAAATAATTTATTATAATACCTTAAAATGAGTAACCTTTTATGACCTACTAAGTTCACTGAAATTCATATATCTTTCCATAATGAGGCCATAGCACTGTACCAAGTTACTTTGAGTTTCAACAAATTCAAAATTTTAGGCAACCAAGTTAAACAAAAAGCCAAAAGTCTATATATATATATATATATACTTTTGGCTTTATATATATATATATATATATATATATATATATATATATATATATATACTTTTGGCTTTATATATATATATATATATATATATATATTATATGGGGCAGTGAGAGGTCAATGAGCTCTAGCTGTTACTGTGTACAGGGAATTTGAGTCACTGTGCTGCCATTGTTGGGCTCTTGGGCATGGTTTTCAACTCAACTCAATTTCTGTGAACAAATCAGCTGTAAAATTATAATATGATAAACATATGTGTGTGTAAAGTTTGAAATATTTTTGTGATTCACAACATAAGACTTAAATTGATCCTTGGATGACAGTATTAGCATTACGCTCCTGTGTAGCAATGCTAATATGCAAGTGTTCACCCAGCAGTATAAATGGGTACCAGTAAAATATACTGGGAAGGTAACCTGCAATGGACTAGCGTCCTATCCAGGAGGAGTTGAACTCCTGGTCGCTTCATGCTACAGAAACCCAGGATAAGCACCGGCCTGATGAGCCACTAGGCTCGGGTGCAAAAAAACCCAACAGACTTTACCTCCTGTGCAGCTGTATTGAGGCACTGGTTGGTTGGTTAACTTGGTTCATGATCAACTACATTTCTTTTATTATGCTCAATTTTGTTTGGGTTTGTGTACCGTTTTGAAATAGGCTGAGTAAAATGGTGCAGATTGAACATCAGACGGAGATGATTCACTGGTATTAAACTTATAAAAATGAGTCACAATATGCTAAAGAGGGATTTATTGTATGTGAAAAAATAAAAGTCATTTTCAAATTTTTCTCCCTTTCCATGGTAGATATCTACCCACATCTTTGTACTACTACATGCAACAAAAGACAGTCATGGTTGAGCATTCATTAATTTTCTGATCCACTTAATCCTAATTAGGATTGCGGGACGCTGTCACCCATCTCAACTGACTCAGGACGTGGGCAGAGTACACCCTGGACAGTTCACCAGGCCATCGCCAGGCAGAAAAAATGCTGACAGCTATTCAGCCTACCAGTTGTGGTTGAGCAATTAACAAAATTTTACCTGACTTACACTATACACCCTGTGCGTACACTATACACCCCTTGTATACAGTATACACCTGTGCGTTCACTTGTGCGTACCCCTTGCATATACTATACACCCTGTGAGTACACTATATACCCTGTGCATACACTATACACCCCTTGTGTACACTATCCACTTTTTAGCTTTGAGAGTTTGTCTGCTCGCACTTGGCCTTGCAAGTGATCATATACTTGTCTTTGTGATGGGATTCAGAGTGTCGGCGCAGATTGTATTCTTTGAATACTGCCACCGCCTTTTGACAGATGATACAAACAACCTTTTCTTTGCATTGAACAAAAAAATAATCCTTTGTCCACTGCAGGTTAAATACCCTGCATTCTGAATCAATTTTTTTCTTCCATAACCTTTTCACCATTATTCCGTTCTATTTGACAGGGGAGAGTCTAGGATTTTTTTTTTTTTTTTTTTTTTTTTTGGGGGTGTTCAGATAGGGGCACAGACGGCTGAAGGGTGGAATAGGGTGTCATATTCTAGGTGTGTATTAGTCTTGATCGCGTGGCCAGACTGAAAGAAATATAATCATAATGCGTCTCTGGTATTGTTCAGGGAGCCGGGCCAAATGTGAAGGCGGGTCGTATCCGGCCCGCGGGTGGTAGTTTGTGGACCATTGATGTATACTTTCCTGACAATTGATGGTACACACACTTCTAGCAGTGCTTACAAAAAAAATCCCTGTTTAGCTTGTTGTGACTCGAAAACAATGCAGTTTACAAGCTTTCAATGTAGTACGTGCTACATACACCCAGTCCAGAGGCTGTAGCAGCTCAGTGGTTAAGGCAATGGGTTATTGATCTGAAAAAAAACAAAACAAAAAAAAAAAACTGTGGCTGGTGGCATAGTGGCTCGGGTGCTAGGCTCATAATCAGGAGGTTGTGTGTTCGAATCCCAGTTAGACCCCCACTGTGCTAAGACCCCTGGGCAAGGTCGTAATCATAAGTGTGCCTCTGTTCACCCAGCAGTATAAATGGGTACCAGTAAAATATACTGGGAATGTAACCTTGAATGGACTAGTGTCAAATCCAGTAGGAATTGAACTCTTGGTCTCTTCCGGTTATGGAAACCGGCCTGAAAAGCCAATGGGCTCAGGGTGTAAAAAGCCCAACAGACTTTACCTTTTTTTGAAAAAGCCCTGTAACCCTCAGTTGCTTAGATGTTTAAAAACGATAATTGTAAGTTCCTCTGGATAACATTCTGAGCACTCTAAATGTAAACATGGCTGGACAAGTGGTGGCTCAGTGGTTAATGACTGGGATTATTGATCGAAAAGTCAGAGTTTCCAGCCCCAGTATTCCATGATCAAATCCAGAATAATATAGCTGCTAGGATCAGTTGGACACACAAACCTCTCAGTCACAGTAAGATGCCGGTTCAAGGCGGGGTATGCTTATTAGATCCTTATATTCTCCAAAGATAAAAGTGTAGACATGTTTGTGTGCATTTTTCTTTCTTTGTTGATTGGTATTTTTGAACGGAACTATTAATATGATTTATGGTGGGGCCGGTGGTGTAGTGGTTAGGGTGCTGCGCTCATGATCGAGAGGTTGTGAGTTCAAATCCCATCAAGACCCTCACTGTGCTAAGATCCCTGGGCAAGGTCTCAACTACAAGTGTGCCTCTGTTCACCCAGCAGTATAAATGGGTACCAGTAAAAATATACTGGGAAGGTAACCTGCGATGGACTAGTGTCCCATCCAGGGTGAGTTGAGCTCCTGGTCGCTTCATGCCGTGGAAACCGGGGATAAGCACCGGCCTGATGAGCCACTAGGCTCGGGTGTAAAAACCCAACAGACTTTGCCTTTTTTGCCTATTAATATGATTTGTTGAACAAAATATTACAGGGGAGGGTCCAAGCAACACAATACTTCATAAAGCATATCGAAATCTTTTAAACAAATTTGTCTAGTGTTTGTCATGTTTCTGTTCAATTAAATACAACATGTTGTCATATACAGTAAATGCTTATAATAGTACTTCCACAGTACAGAATGTTTTTTATTCTCATGAACACCTATATTGTGTGTGTGTGTGTGTGTGTGTGTGTGTGTGTGTGTGTGTTCTATAGAGAATAACTGGAACTCTTGCACTCTCAGTGTTCACAGCAGTTTTGGGCTCTCTTCAGTTTGGATACAATATCGGAGTCATCAATGCGCCTCAGAAGGTATTGGCTTGTTGTGTCACATGAGACGGTACCTATAAGAACAAAAATACTACAGTACTGGTTATTTCTTGTATTACAGCAGTGGAAATAGATGTTTCATTCGGATTCAGTCCATGTAACAGCAGTTGTTGATCATTCCTGACAAACTCTATACTGTATAGTGATTAAGAAATTAGCTTGCTTATTCATACAGATAACAACCAGAGTCTTCTTTCTTCTTCTTTTCCTTTCGACTGTTCTCTTTTTTTTCCTCAGGGATCTATGATTTGCATGTTTGATTTGGCATTGGTTTTTTACATCGGATGCCGTTCCTGACATGACCCTTAGCAAGGGGCGGAAACATGCTAACGGCTATGCAGCTACTCTTGTCGAAAGTCAGCAATGGTTCTTTTACATGAACCTCCCACCATAGACAGTGAGAGACATGGCCGGTCTTTAATAACCCAGTTAGCTGCACTGGGGGGACAGTGACAACCTTGTGGAGAGTGGGACTCGAACCCCCCAACCTTAGGATCAGCGATCCAACACCTTTTACCACCAGGCCACCACTTCCCCATTCTAGACTATTTGGAGTCTTCTTTTCATTTTGGCTGTTCCCTTCTTCTCAGGGGTCTCCACAGCAAATGATCTGATTCACATGTTTGATTTGGCATAGGTTTTTACGTCGGATGCCCTTCCTGGCACAACCCTTTAGCAAGGGACAGAAACATGCTGACGGCTTTGCAGCTACTCTTTACGAAAGTCAGCAATTGTTCTTTTACATGAACCTCTCACCATAGACAATGAGACACATGGCCGGCCTTTGATAACCCAGTTAGCCGCACTGGGGGGGGCAGTGACAACCTTGTGGAGAGTGGGACTTGAACCCTTAACCTTAGGATCAGCGATCCAGCACCCTTTAGGCACCAGGCGACCACTATTTGGAGTAAATGGTGAAAAAAAATTGTTCATTTTGGTCCATGTACCATTAGCACGATGACCTAATCTGTAAAACCCATTTGTCAACATGTTATTATTGATGCGGGTCTTACATTTGTTGCATGCATATTTATTGATCTAATTAAGTGAAATACGTAATTCACAAGTAGCAGCACAGTGGTGTAGTGGTTAGCACAGCCGCGTCACAGCGAGAAGGTCCCATATTCCCAGCTTGGGCATCTCTCTCTACAGTTTGCATGTTCTCCCCGTGCTTGTATGGGTTTCCTCTGGGTACTCTGGTTTTCCCCACAGTCCAAAAACATGCACAGTAGGTTAATTAGCTGTCACAAATTGCCCTTGGATGTGAATGGGAGAATGAATGATTGTGTGAGTGTGGCCCTGGGATGGCCTGATGACCTGTCCACGGTGTACCCCATCCTCACTCGGAGTCAGCTGAGATGGGTGTCAGCCTCCCCGTGATTCTATTTAGGATTAAGCGGTCCTGAGAATGAATAATTCACAAGTATTCTGAGGTTCTACTGTTTTATAGCTTAATTCAATCGGATTCCTTGGGGATTCTCTTAAAAATAGTAATTTAAAGTTATTTTGTGGTTAGCTTCGGATATGCGTTTGGGACTTACTAACTTATTAGTAACTCATATGTAGAATTGCTTAATCCTATTATGGTTGAGGGCAGGATGGAGCCCATTTCAGCCAACAACTGGAAAAGGCAGGGAACACCTGAACAGTTTGGTAGACCACATCAGGGCAACACATACATGCAACCATTCACTGCTATGGGCAAGTTAGTGCTGCAGTAAAGAAACAGTCGGAGAAAGTGTAAAAATATAATTTTAGTTTGCTTTTCATTTCATGTTTCTGCATAGTACTACTAGTTGGTTTAAAGAGGCACAGTTGGACTGCTTGTAGGTCCTGCACCTGTTAAAGCTGGAAGTTTGCCTGCATCTGGTATAATACATAAAAAAAAACCCCAAAAAATAAATAAACCATAAAAATCCAGTTTTAGCAAACTTATCTTCGGTGCACGTGTAGTATATGGATGTTGCTAAAGTGAATATTTCACGACACGATGAATAATCATGAACAATATTTCGTCACTATTCAGCAACATTCATCTCACCCTGTGTGCATAATTGGTAATTAGTACTGTATATACGCATGGCAACCACATTATTTAAACAGCTGTCTGTCTCTGAGATATTACACATAAACCCCAGTGAATAGCGCCTGAATCAAAACAGTGGACACTAAATCATATTTAAACTTGTTTTTCCTCATTCTGGGGCCGGTGGCGTAGTGGTTTGGGTACTGGGCTCATGATCGAAAGGTTGTGTATTCAAATCCCAGTTAGACCCTCACTGTGCTAAGACCCCTGGGCAAGGTCTTAACCACAAGTGTGCCTCTGTTCACCCAGCAGTATAAATGGGTCCCAGTAAAAAATACTGGGAAGGTAACTTGCGATGGACTAGCGTCCCATCCAGGAGGAGTTGAACTCCTAGTTGCTTCACGCTACGGAAACCCCGGCCTGTTGCGCCACTGGGCTCGGGTGTAAAAAGCCCAACGGACTTTACCTTACCATCTTAGTAAAACCTTGAATAACATATATTCTGTTTTAGGGGCCATTCTGTGACATCCATATTTCCTTTGAGGGTATTTAGCTGTTAATAATCCACTCGTAAAATATCACTGGGAACTATAAGAAAAGTAAATAAAAAAATTATTTTATGTACTTTTCTTATGGTTCCCAGTGATTTTATATATATATATATATATATATATATATATATATATATATATATATATATATATATATATATATATATATATATATATATATATATATATATATATATATATATATATATATATATATATATATAGTTCTAAGTCAGGGGCAGTGGTGGTCTAATGGTATAGGGCGCTGGATCGCTGATCCAAAGGTTGGGGGTTCGAGTCCCACTCTCCACAAGGTTGTCACTGTCCCCCCAGTGCGGCTAACTGGGTTATCAAAGGCGGGCCATGTCTCTCACTGTCTATGGTGAGAGGCATGTAAAAGAACCATTGCTGACATTTGTAAAGAGTAGGCTGCAAAGTCGTCAGCGTGTTTCTGTCCCTTGCTAAAAGGGTTGTGACAGGAAGGGCATCCGACGTAAAAACCTCTGCCAAATCAACACGTGCGAATCAGATGATTCGCTGTGGCGACTCCCGAGTAAAAGGGAAAAAGCCAAAAGGAAGACATACAGTTCTAAGTCAATTATTTGCTTCAGACCTGTTGGAATATGGAATAGTCACTACTTCACTGTTTAGCTATACACACCTTGCCTTTGGTGTATAATAACAATAAATAATGGTTATTTTTAGTCATTTTATGTGTCGGTGTCTGTTATGTGTTAACCGACACCAAAAACATTCCCCCCAGCTGTCTACACATCTACAGACAGACAGACAGACATGCACCCATAAAGCTCATGTCACATTTAGACACATTAGAGCACAGTGTTCCAATGGGGAAAATCTCATCAGTTCTTACAGGCAGGAGAATAATGCATGGACTAAGCGTCCAACAGTCTTTAATATTCACCAGATATGAAACACTAATAGCTACTCTATATGGAGAACATTCATAATGGACCGTAATTGTTTTCTTCGTAAGGATAACGTACTTTGTGTACTATCTATCGTAAGCAGTCAATACATATTTTGTTTGGCTTATCACCTTGAATGTGTTATGTGTCATCTGATTAATCCAGTCTCCTTTCCACAGGTCATACAGTCCCACGGCTTCCTCTTCTTTAGTGATAATTAACCACTCAAGTGCCAGCTCTAGTTTATGACACAGTAATATAAAATTAGCATTACGATAATTGTGATGATCTTATCCAAGCTGGAGTCACTGCAATATATTTTTCCATTTCAGTTCATTTTGAGTTACATTGAGTTGCAGGAGGGTTGGAAGCCCATCTCAGCTGACTCTGGCAGGGTACGCCCTCAACAGCTCACCGGCCTATCATGGCCAACTCCAATATATTGCAGTATGGCTAATAATAATAAAAAAAAGTCAAAGAAAATTAGTCATGGGGAGACCGGTGCTCATCTCAACCAAGTACACCCTGGGCAGTTCATCAGTGCAATATACATTATATATATATATATATATATATATATATATATGTATGTGTGTGTGTGTGTGTGTGTGTGTGTGTGTGTGTGTGTGTATATATATATATATATATATATATATATATAATATGTATGTGTAAATGTGTGTGTGTGTGTGTGTGTGTGTGTGTGTGTATATATATACATATATATATATATATATATATATATATATATATATGACACATGCACAGACTACCCGGCCAAAAAAAAAAACACTAATATTTTTCATTAAGTACATTTAGCCTGGATCACAGCATGCAGTCTCCATGGCAGTGTTGCTCCAGTTGGTCAGGGACACTCAACAATATTAATGTGGCAATAAAATGAAGTCAGTTGATGACCTGAATGCACTGAATGAGCGGGCTATCACATCAATGGACGTTTTCTTCCCTGATTGTGGAGATATAAACCACAGACTTAAAAACGGGAAAAGTGGTTCAAGGAGCATGAGAAATCATTTTCACATATGTATTGGCACCCCAGAGTCCTGACCTTAACCCTTTTGAACATTTTCAGTACGTGCTCGAGAAGACTTGTGTGAGACTTCAATTTTAATTTCAGCATTTCAAGACCTTGGTGAAAACTGAACCTGAAATTGGATACAAATAAATCAGTTGCTTCGGTATGTTGATACAAGGGCATGATTTTTGCATACAAGGTTAAAATCGGAACAACAGCTTTTTTTGATCAGGAAATACACACACACACACACACACACACACACACACACACACACACACAGACACACACAGTGTACCTAAATTCTTAGTTTTAGGGATAAAGAATTGGGTCTCAACAAAAAACCGACATATTACATATTTCTCTTCACATTTCCAAACTACATATCCATGTTGTATTTAAATAAAATTATTTTTATTTTCTTATTACAAAGCCTTTTTGGCATGTTCCGAGAGGAGATATTCAAATTATCATCGTGCAATTTTGCGTAAGAGAGCATGTCTTCCTTAAGTAAATTAATACACTGCTCTGCAAATAAGGTTCAGTGTATTGACAGTACATATTTTATAACTGCCCAGCTCATCCAAATAATTCAGAAGTAACTCTGACATCACTTTACTCTTCCTTTATACTGCATGTCTAATATTATGCTCATCCACATTTTCTTTTCCCTCAGATTATTGAGAATGAATATAATGCAACATGGACACACCGGTACACGGTTCCCATTCCTGAGTCCACACTCACATCTCTCTGGTCTCTCTCAGTCGCCATCTTTTCCATCGGAGGCATGTTTTCCTCTTTCTGTGTGGGCATCATCTCAGAGTGGCTCGGCAGGTAATGTAATGGACATCACCTTCATTTACATGTACATATCAGCTCAGTAGATTGCAGAACAACATTGATCAAGTATTTTTGTATCTCTATTTCCATTTCTGTTATTTTTTCTTAAAATTTATATTGCATACTGTATATTGTTAGCTGTATACAAATAATGCCAGTATTGTACTCTTGTATTAAAGCTACAAACAAAACTGCACTATTATTGGATTAGTAACAAAGGAAGAGAAAAACAGAAAGGGAAAGGATCACACACACTTAAAAACCAAAGTTATTCACTCATTTAATTCATCTTCAGTTACTGCTTCAAAGCTGCATTGTGTCCTTCAAATCTATATTTTCAGCAAAAGAAGCCACCTAGTGATAGTAATTAGTATTACATGCTCGAGTCTGCATGATTTTCTTCAAGTTCCTTTCATATCCAGAATATTGTTCTCATTTCATGTCTAATAAAATATTTTGATAAAATGAATCATTTTTTAATCTTAAGTTAGTGGTTTTGAATCTTACAGTTTAGTTTCCGATCATTATATATGTTCTATTGAGTATGCATATGTACTATTCTAATATACTGCAAATTGTGTACATTTAAAGATTGAAAGCCTTAAAGATAGAAATCTTCCGTTCAGTAACTGAGGTGGAAGCAACATCATTTTGTTCAATATTTAAACACTCAGTGCAAGGTATACATCAATCAGGTACTTAACAATTTTGTGCCAAAGTAAAGTGACATTGACAGACTCTGGGGTGCATAAATGTTGTTGTAAAATTAAGGTGCGTTTTTAAACTAATCCGGGGTTATGACTAAACCATTATCCATTCAGAATATATATATATATATATATATATATATATATATATATATATATATATATATATATATATATATATATATATATATATATATCACATCTAAGATGTTTTGGAGACAAATTCAGAGAGGCTAGATTGGGATGGTTTGGACATGTACAGAGGAGGGATAGTGAGTATATTGGTAGTAGGATGCTGAGGTTGGAACTACCAGGCAGAAGGCCAAGAGAAAGACCAAAGAGACGATTCATGGATGTGGTGAAGGAGGACATGAAGGTTGTTGGTGTAAGAGAAGAAGATGCAGAGGATAGGGTGAGATGGAGGCAGATGATTCGCTGTGGCGACCCCTGAAGGGAAAAGCCGAAAGGAGAAGAAGAAGAGATGGCCTAGTGGTATAGGGCACTGGATCGCTGATCCTAAGGTTGGGGGTTCGAGTCCCACTGTCCACAAGGTTGTCACTGTCCCCCCCCAGTGCAGCCAACTGGGCTATCAAAGGCCGGCCATGTCTCTCACTGTCTATGGTGAGAGGTTGATATAAAAGAACCATTGCTGACTTTTGTAAAGAGTAGCTGCAAAGCCGTCAGCGTGTTTCTGTTTCTTGCTAAAGGGTTGTGTCAGGAGGGGCATCTACCTATCTATCTAGTGCCTGAGTCATAGGATGACGATTGGCGACCCGCCATGAAGGACAACACCCTGGTTATCATCTTCATGGAGGTTTTCTTTGCAGGATTAGTGCAGTGGTTTGCCATTGCCTTCTGCACGATGTGAACCTACAGGCAAGTTTAGAACAGCATGTCTTTGGATTGTGGGAGGAAACCGGAGCACCCGGAGGAAACCCACGCAAGCACGGGGAGAACATGCAAACTCCACACAGAAACACCCAGGCCGGGAATCGAACCCAGGCCTTCTTGCTGTGAGGTGGATGTGCTAACCACTACGCCACCGTGCCGCCGGAAGGGCATCAACCGACGTAAAAACCTATGCCAAACCAAATGTGCGAATTAGCTGGCTCAGTGTGGCGACCCCTGATAAAGGGAAAAAGCCGAAAGGAAAAGAAGAAGAAGGAAAAAAAAAAAAAAAAATATATATATATATATATATATATATATATATTTTTTTTTAAATCCCTATAGTAGACCAATCAAATCCCGCCATTACCATGTAGTCTATACTAACAGGTTATATCTCAGTCAGGTTATTTCTATATATTGAGGCATTGATATAATACATATTTGGGGACGGAACCAAAAAAAATCTACTTACTTGATTTTCATTGAGTTTTTTATTTTTCATTTTTGTGAAGTTGAGTATAACATTAAAACCTTTGTGTAAATAACATTAATCTTTTAATAATACCAAGTTTAAAATTTTACTTATAAAATGTCTCTGCTTCAAATCAGAAAGCATTATTATTTAGTTGACCATTTCCAAATGCAGATATTTCACTGAATCATACAGTTTGACTTTTATTTGAGGAATATATACTGCAGGGAGAAGCAAGAACAATTTTGTTGTGTACTGTGTTCTGATAGGAGGAAAGCCATGCTAATCAATAATCTCTTGGCTTTCATTGGCGGAAGCTTGATGTCACTGTCTAAAATCAGCAAGTCGTTTGAGATGATGATTTTAGGACGCTTTACGATTGGAGCATACTGTGGTAAGTGTATTATGAAAAATCAATTGAATTGATGGGGAAAAAAAGTTTAATATTGAGTTAAATGTACTATACTTTTTAACCTTTTAAATCAAATCAAATTATGTTTTTATCTCTCAGTCATTTGCCTAAACGATTAATCCTACTAGGGTCACAAGTAGCCTCTCACAGCCGTCAATGGGTGAAGGCAGGGTACAGCTCACCAGACCATTACAATTCCAACATACACATACATAGGGGATAGTGGAGGCCCGGTAGCAGGGAGCTGGATTACTGATCCCAAGTTCAAGCCACACTGTCAACAGTTGTGCTGCTACTCCCAGTGCAGTTAACTGGGTTATCAAAGGCTGGCCATGGCTCTCACTGTCTATGGGGTGAGGCTGTAAAAGAACCATTGCTGACTTTAATCAAGAGAAGGCTGCTTATCTGTCAGTGTATTTCTTCCCAGCGATGGCTTGGTGAGCTGTACAGGGTGTACTCTGAACTCACCCAGGGTCGGATGAGGTGGACGCCAGCATCTTCATGACCCTAGTTAGGATTAAGTGGTTCAGAAAATGGATGGATGGCATATAAACAATTATTCACTCACCTTAGGGCAGATTTGAACAGCCAAATTAGTCTAATGTGCATGACTTTCGACTGTGGAAGGAAACCACAGTGCCTGGAGAAACGCCTTTGGGAGGCGGACATGCTAACCACTATGCTGCCCATTGTGTTTATGATTAACATTACAGTATTATTGTTTTTCTGCTCAGTATGTCAGACATTATATATGCTGCACTTTCTATTTTAAATAATTGTGATTAGAGCAGAAGTGCTCATCATCGAATTTGTTATTGATTAAATCTGACCTTCTCAGTTACGCCAGTCGATACGTCATACATTAGCTTTTATCCTAAACCAAGCTAAAATCATGGACTTGTTTGTTCATAACTAAGAATAAAAAGTACTAAATAATAGGACAGCAATGGGCTGAGAAGTGTGTGTGTGTGTGTGTGTGTGTGTGTGTGTGTGTGTGTGTGTGTGTGTGTGTGTGTGTGTGTGGGTGGGGGGGGGGGGGGGGGGGGGTTGGCACTGCCGTTGAGGCAGGGAACATGGAGGGGACTGATGATCCTCCATCGGAATATGTTCTATAGGAAAATAAGACATTACAACTAAATTGCACGAGTACTCCCTAAGATTTACATTTCTTCTTCTTTTCCTTTCGGCTGTTCCCTTCAGGGGTCGCCACAGCAAATGATCTGCCTCCATCTCTCCCTATCCTCTGCATCTTCTACTCTTACTCCAACGACCTTCATGTCCGCCTTCACTGCATCCATAAATCTTCTCTTTGGTCTTCCTCTGGGCCTTTTGCCTGGTAGTTCCAACCTCAGCATCCTACGACCAATATACTCACTATCCCTCCTCTGTACATGTCCAAACCATCTCAATCTAGCCTCTCTGACTTTGTCTCCAAAACATCTAACATGTGCTGTCCCTCTGATGTACTCATTTCTGATCCTATCCATCCTCGTTACTCCCAAAGAGAACCTCAACATTTTCATCTCTGCTACCTCCAACTCTGACTCCTGTCTTTTCCCCAGGGCCACTGTCTCTAAACCATACAACATTGCTGGCCTCATCACCGCCTTGTACACTTTTCCCTTCATTCTTGCCGATACTCTCCTATCACACATCACACCGGACACTTTTCTCCATCCATTCCAACCTGCCTGCACGCGCTTCTTCACCTCTTTTCCACACTCTCCATTGCTCTGGATTGTTGAGCCTAAGTACTTAAAATCCTCCACCTTCTTTATCTCTGCCCCCTGTAACCTCAAAGTTCCTCTTGGGTCCTTGTCGTTCACACACATGTATTCTGTCTTACTAAGACTAACCTTCAATCCCCTCCTTTCCAGGGCATACCTCCACCTCTCTAGATTTTCCTCCACTTGGTCTCTGCTCTCACTACAGATCACAATGTCATCTGCAAACATCATAGTCCATGGAGATTCTTGTCTAACCTCATCTGTTAGCCTGTCCATCACCATAGCAAACAAGAAGGGGCTGAGAGCTGACCCTTGATGTAGTCCCACCTCCACCTTGAACTCTTCTGTCACACCGACAGCACACCTCACCACTGTCTTACATCTATCATACATGTCCTGCACCACTCTAACATACTTCTCTGTCACTCCAGACTTCCTCATACAATACCACAGTTCTTCTCTCGGCACCCTGTCATATGCTTTCTCCAGATCCACAAAGGCACAATGCAGCTCCTTCTGACCTTCTCTGTACTTCTCTATTAACATCCTCAAAGCAAACACTGCATCTGTGGTGCTCTTTCTTGGCATGAAACCAAACTGTTGTTCACAAATGCTGACCTCTGCCCTTAGTCTTGCTTCCACTATTCTTTCCCATAGCTTCATTGTATGGCTCATCAACTTTATCCCTCTGTAGTTGCCACAACTCTGTACATCGCCCTTGTTCTTAAAAATGGGCACAAGCACACTTCTCCTCCATTCCTCTGGCATCTGCTCACTTTCTAAGACCTTGTTGAATATTCTTGTCAGAAAATCTACTGCTACCTCCCTAGACACTTCCATACCTCAACTGGTATGTCATCAGGGCCAACTGCCTTTCCACTCTTCATCCTCTTCAATGCCCTCCTCACTTCTCCCTTACTAATCTTTGCTACTTCCTGCTCCTCAACGGTCACCCCTTCTACTCTTTTTCTCTCTCATTTTCCTCATTCATCAGCTCTTCAAAGTACTCTTTCCATCTTCCCAGCACACTTCTGTCATCAGTCAATACATTTCCCTCTCTGTCCTTTATCACTCTAACTTGCTGCACGTCTTTCCCATCTCTATTTCTCTGCTGTGCTAACCTGTATAGATCATTTTCTCCCTCCTTACTGTTCAACCTATCATACAAGTCATCATACGCCCTCTGTTTGGCCTTTGACACTGCTACCTTCGCCTTACGCTGTGTCTCCCTGTACTCCTGTTTACTCTCTTCGGTCCTCTCAATGTCCCACTTCTTCTTGGCTAACCTCTTCTTTTGTACACACTCCTGCACTTCCTCATTCCACCACCAAGTTTCCTTATCTACTTTCCTTCCAGAGGACACACCAAATACTCTCCTACCGGTCTCCCTGATCACATTGGCTGTGGTTGTCCAGTCCTCTGGAAGCACTTCCTGACTACCCAAAGCCTGTTTCAACTCCTCCTTGAAGACAACACGACACTCTTCCTTCTTCAGCTTCCACCACTTTGTCTTCTGCTCTACCTTTGCCTTCTTCACCTTTCTCACCATCAGTGTCATCCTGCACACCACCATCCTATGCTGTTTGGCAACACTCTCACCCACTACTACTTTGCAGTCACTGACTTCCTTCAAATTACCTCGCCTACACAAGATGTAGTCTACCTGTGTGCTCTTACCTCCGCTTTCATAAGTCACCCTATGCTTCTGTTTCTTCTGGAAGAAAGTATTCACCACAGCCATTTCCATCCTTTTTGCAAAATCGATCAACATCTGTCCTTCATGCGTTCCTGTCCTGGATACCAAACCTGCCCATCACTTCCTCGTCCCCTCTGTTGCCTGCACCAACATGTCCATTGAAGTCTGCTCCAATGACCACTCTTTCACCTCTGGGGGTACTCTGCATCACTTCATCTAACTCACTCCAGAATCTCTCCTTCTCTTCTAGCTTACATCCTGCCTGTGGGGCATAAGCACTAACAACATTGACTATCACGCCTTCAATTTCTAGCTTGAGGCTCATCACTCTGTCTGACACTCTTTTCACTTCTAGAACATTCCTGACAAACTCCTCCTTCAAGATGACTCCTACTCCATTTCTCTTCCCATCCACACCATTATAAAACAGTTTAAACCCTGCTCCTAAGCTTTTAGCCTTTCTACCTTTCCACCTTGTCTCCTGAACACACAGTATGTCCACCTTCCTCCTCTGCATCATGTCAGCCAGCTCCCTATCTTTTCCTTGCATAGTTCCAACATTCAAAGTCCCTACTCTCAGTCCGAGGCTCACGCATTTCCTCTTCTCTCTCTGCCTACGGACACGCCTCCCGCCTCTCCTTCTTCGACGTCTTCGACCAACAGTAGTCCAATTTCCATCAGCACCCTGTTGGTTGACAGCACTGATGGCGGTCGTTGTTAACCCGGGCCTCGACCGATCCGGTATGAATTTTGTTTTGATCATTTGCATTTTTAAATGTGGCAGAAGTTTTACGCCGGATGCCCTTCCTGTCGCAACCCTCTGCATTTATCCGGGCTTGGGACCGGCATAAGGGGGAGAGACACTGGTTAGTGCCCCCCCCGCCTCATGGCTGCATTCCTAAGATTTACATTTATAAAGGTAAAATAAAAGTCCAAAGTTGAATAGTGAAAGTAAAATTTACAAAAGTCAAAAGTGCAAAAGATAAATGTTAGTTTCTTCGTAAACAGTCTTGGTATGTAAGAATAAAATGTCAACACAATTAAGTGCAGTCCATAAAATAGATATCAGATGCTCCATGTGCATTTAAAGGATGAATTTACAGGCTGTCACTCAAGGCTGGTGACTGTAGAGGTGAGGACAGATATAGTGATTAGGGTGGAGTGAAACATAGTTTTTCACAATCAATTCAGAATAGTGTAGAAAAGACGTAACAATACCAGTTATAAACATACGCAAAATATTAAAAATGTGTAAAAAATTTCTAGGTTCCCCCAACTCACTCGAATTAAGGTATGTTGAGTCACGCGAGCACACGATTGCCGACAAAGGGAATAACTCTAAATCATTCGAACATTCACAGTTCACAGATTTGGTATGACTGGAAAGGTCAGGACTCAGTAGTTTAGTAGAGGTGGCGACAGCATATGGCACATTCGACAGATACCCCTGCCACACACAGGCTGTGGAGAGAGGCATCAAGGTGGTGACGGAGGCATCACAGTCTGTATGTGGCAACAATCGACGAGACGGCTTTATCCGTACAAGACTGGAGTCGAGGGCAAAAATGCCAGTTTTCGAAACAAAACGAGGCTTTGTGACACGTGATATGTGACAGTCATATCGATGCATCTGAATATGTGTGGGTTTTTTTTTTTTTTGAGACAATATATGTTAACAGTGTACCAAACTGCCTAAAATATGTGTTTTTGATCATTTCGAAGCAAATTGGATCACTATATCAGAATTAAACATTTTCAGTAAAAATGCCCAAATATGGTCATATTCATCGCTCTTGGGGGAGCCTAAGATATCAACTTATCAAGATGAACTTTTAAAATCTTTTAGAAGACACCTCTCCACATCTTTTTATTGCTATTCCAAGTAAAAATAATCAAAAACTTAATTTTTCACAATTTTCACTCCACCCTAATAGTGATGTAAATGGTTAACTCAATTTCTCTGATTCAGATATTATCCGGGACAGTGTCATGTTTTGTTTGTTTTAAAAACAATACAAATTTTTGACTACCATCAGGTTTTGGAGGCTTTTGTGTGTCAAGTGAATATATTTAACAGTTTGATATATTTTTAGGTCTGGCATCAGGGCTGGTGCCTATGTATGTAGGTGAAATATCACCCACCAGTCTGAGAGGAGCTCTGGGTACCCTCCACCAGTTAGCCATAGTAACTGGTATCCTTATTGCTCAGGTAATCTCATACCCAGTTAATTGCCAGAACACATAACTCCACATTATTTACATCTGTAAGAGATTTAATCATCTTTATACAAACATGGTAGTCTTTCCTTCTGTTTTTAAGTGAATTGTATCTGTGCAGATTTTAGGTTTGGAGCCATTGCTGGGCAATGAGGATTTATGGCCTGTGTTATTGGGCATTACAGTGATCCCTACAGTCCTACAGATGGCATTGTTGCCATTCTGTCCAGAAAGTCCTCGCTTCCTTTACATTGTCCGAAGTCAGGAGCATCATGCCAAGAGTGGTGAGGTGACATGACAGATCCATCACACAGTGCTAAATGCAAGTTTCCATGTGTTCAAAAACTAAAATACAACTTTACTGCAAAATACATACAAGCATCAATCAATCAATCTGGGTGTCGTGCCAGAATTCTGCCGTAGCTGGCAGCCATGACAGCCTTGCCATGGCTGTATACGAAGGGAAAAAAATCCGCAGTTAGAGGCCCAAAGTTCTTTCTGCAGGATGTTTTTATCGAGACACCATCTCTAGCTAGCTGGCCGTTGACTCTAAAGGACTTACTCAGGGACTAAAGGAGACTTTCCATAATGCTTTAACACTTTTATATTATCGTAATAATTTTCTTTCTGGAAGAAAATCTTAAACCTTAGATTGGAGCGTGTACAGAAACATACATAATACAACATATACAGTGTGTTGTGTGTTCCACATAATTAATTAGCGAGATCAATATCATTCATTTCCAGTTACAGTACCTGTTTCTTGTCGTATAAACAAAAACCTTAATACTGGGCGTGGCAGTATATGCTAATTGCAACAGTAATTTTACACAGAGAGAAAATAGTTATTCATTCATTCATTTTCTGAGCTGCTGAATCCTAATTAGTGTCGCAGGGAAACTGGCGCCCATCTCAGCCGACTCTGAGTGAGGGCAGAGTATACCCTTCAAATATTTATTTTTAAAATGTTTAATTATTAATTAAATAAAAAAAGTCTTACATTTATTAAAGTGAATGGAATTAAAATTGCTTAGATGTTCCCTAGTTTTCCTTTTTCTTCTTCATGATACAGATACAAGTACAGTTTTCAAATGGTCTGAATATTTCTTCTGTGTATAATGTCAGTATTTATTCTGCCTCTTTTTGACACATGTATGCTTGCATGTCAGTCAGGTCAGGTTTTGCCCTGCTAATGGTAACATGTAAGCCAGTACAACCTGTTGCATGGTCGAGTGGTCAGCGACTAAACCGGCTCCCCTACCAGGTTCCAAATTTGGTGAGGAGGGTGGCTAGCAACCCAGTAGGAATAAAAACAACACCTGTCAAAGGGCGGATGAGTTCTTAAAGCTTTACACCGAACTGTCTACACCAGTAGTCCCCAAACTATGGCCCGCGGGCCGGATATGGCCCGCCTCCACATTTTGACCGGCACCACAAACAATACCAGAGACGCATTATGATTATTATTTTTTTTAGCTTGGCCACGCGATCAAGATTAATACACACCTAGAACATGACATTCTACTCCACCCTTCTGCCCTCTGTGCGCTTATCTGAAACCGCCCCCACCCCGAAACAAAAATCCTAGACTCTCCCCTGTCAGATAGAATGGAATAATGGTGAAATGGTTATGGAAGAAAAAAATGATTCAGAATGCAGGATATTTAACCTGCAGTGGACAAACGATTATTTATTCTTTTTTGTTCAATGCAAAGGAAAGGTTGTTTGTATCATCTGTCAAGGGGCGGTGGCGGTATTCAAAGAATACAGCCTGCGCCGACACTCTGAATCCCGTCACAAAGACGAGTATGATCACTTGTAAGGCCAAATACGAGTAGACAAACTCTCAAAGCTAAAAAGTGGACCGTTAGCTCAGGAGAATCCATTTGTACGCCAGGCTCGGCCGAACCAGTCGTCTGTTCTGGGCAGCTTTCGGGTTGCTCAACTGATAGCACGCAGTGTTTCTTTTATTATATATTTCCTGACTTTTTTTCTGTGAAGGTTCCGGAAAGGGTTACTCATATTTGGTTATGCGTGGTTTACTGGAAAACAATAAGTGTTTTTACGTTTGTTCATGCAGCGCTGCCATCGTCACACCTTTTCTGTTACAAACTGACCTCGGCCCCCATCAGAGAAGGGAAAAGTTATGTGGCCCTCGCAGGAAAAAGTTTGGGGACCCCTGGTGTACACTGTATATAATACAGTACAGTAAAACCTCCGCTGACGAACGCTTAAGCTCACGAACTTTTCGCCTCAAGAACATTAAATTTGCGAGCATATTGTCTCTGCTGACGAACTAGTTTTCGGCGGACGAATCAAACCACGCGGTCGAACAGCGCCACGGTGGCGGCCACGAGAAGCTGACGCACGCTCATGGCGTCACAGTTCGTCACCCCCTTTCTTTGAATGCGGAAGTGGTTTGTGTTTGCGAGATATTTTGGACCATATTGAGTGTACTTTTGCTATTATGGGACCGAAAAAGACCCACCACAGGCGGAGATAATTGAAAAACACGAACGAGGTGTGCGTTTGTGTGACTCAGCGTCCCAGTACCAGTACGCTAAGTCTACCATTGCTCCCATCCTTAAGAACAAGGAAGCTATTAAGGGTGTGTGTGTGGCTAAGGGTGTTTCCAAACAGTAGGCGTTTCCAAACTCTCCTTCCAAACAGTAAGTCCCTCCCTCCCTCCTCCTCCCACTCCATTCCATCAAGTCATCAACTACCATCACAAAGGTAAATAAAACGACTTTATTATACAGTGCAGTTTATTTCTTTAATTACAATACAATAGCACATTTATTATTCGTAAAATAAGGTATATTTTTGTGTAGTTTTAAGGCTTATTTAGTAGAAAATTATGTTTTATGGGGACCTGGGAACGGATTATTCTCATTTTAATGGTTTCTTATGGGAAATAAATGTTCGGAAGACGAACTTTTCGCCTTACACACACTTTCTGGGAACCAATTATGTTCGTGAGCAGAGGTATCACTGTATATATAAACCTACATGCTCAAAATCTTTTGATAAAGTACTTGATTTTTTCCTGATAAAGTCTGGAGACTCAACAAAATAATTATCTGCTTGGTTGCCTTATGATTTGGATTATTTTCTAATAAAAAGGATACCGACATTTCATTTTAAAAAATTTTCAATATTCTTTTTTTTGTACTTACATTGCAAAACAGAAATAGTTTTTATTTAAACAAACAGACAAAAAAATAATGCGGGTACAAACAAAAAAAAAAATCAAACTTGGAATTTGTTTCTAATATCAAAACATATTCAGATCTTCGAGTGAGACTGTAAAAGGAGGGTAGAACGGATTTTAATCCAGAATTTAATTTATTACAGCCTGGAATCTCCACTATTATTCCCTCATTCATGACATTATTTACCTTCTTTCACCCATCTATCCAAACCGCTTCTGGATGAACCTTTTCAGTTTTAAATATTCCTTTTTATTTTTGCTTTATTTATTTATTTATTAGGCAAAATTAAGATTCGCTCAATATGTGTTTTTTTTTTATTTTTTTTATTAAATCAGATCATATGTTCTTGTAAAACATTTAGACGTGTGTATGGTTATTATAATTCAGTTATGTGTTTCTAAAAGAGAAGAACTGGATTTCAATAAAATATCATGTGGCTTAGTTATTAAGTATCATGTGACAGAACCACCACTAAATATGTCATGTTTGCTTTCTGGCCCTACGGTGGCAGGTCTAATGCATACTTATTTTTGTTATTTTTAATCAACAAATCAATGTATTATTAATTAATTCATTCATTTTCTAAGCGGTTTAATCCTAATTAGGGCCACGGGGACGCTGGCACCCATCTCAGCCAACTCTGGGCATGGGTGGGGTACACCCTGGACAGTTCGCCAGGCCTTTGCAGGGCTCAATGTATTATAATGATGATGATGATTGTTATTATTATTATCATTAATAATAATAATAATAATAATAATAATAATAATAATAATAATAATAACAACAATTATTATTATTAGTTCATTCAGTTCATTTTCTGTAACCGCTTCATCCAAATTAGGGTCGTGGGGAGGCTGGTGCCCATCCCAGCCAACTCAGGGCGAGGGCAGAGTACACCCTGGACAGCTCGCCAGGCCATCACAAGGCGGAAACACGCTGACGGCTTTGCAGCCTACTTTTGTCAAAAGTCAGCAATGGTTCTTTTACATGCCTCACACCATAGACAGTGAGAGACATGGCCGGCCTTTGATAACCCAGTTAGCTGAACTGGGAGGACAGTGACAACCTTGTGGAGAGTGGGACTCAAACTCCCAACCTTTGGATCAGCGATCCGGCGCCTTATACCACTAGACCACCACTGCCCTATTATTATTATTATTATTATTATTATTATTATTATTATTATTGTTATTATTATTATTATTATATTGTCAGATCACGTTTTGCCCTGCTACTGGTAACATGTAAGCCAGTACAACCTGTTGCATGGTCGAGTGGTCGGCAACTAAACCGGTTCCCCTACCAGGTTCCAAATTTGGGAGGATGGCTAGCAACCCAGTAGGAATAAAAACAAGACGCATCAAAGGGCGGATAAACTCTTTAGAGTCAACGGCCAGCTAGCTGGAGATGGTGTCTCAATAAAAACACCCTGCACAGAGAACTTTGGGCTTCTATTGTGGATTTTTTGCCCTTTGTATACAGCCATGACAATGTTATGGCTGCCACCTATGCCAGAATTCTGGCACAGCACCCAGATTATAGTTTATAATTGATTATAATAATAGTCCGGGCAGTGGTGGCGTGGTGGTAAAAGGTGCTGGAGTTGGGTTGGGAGTTCGAGTCCTACTCTCCACAAGGTTATCACTGTCCCCCCAGTGCAGCTAACTGGGTTATCAATGGCCGGCCATGTCTCGCACTGTCTATGGGGGGAAGACGTTCATGTAAAAGAACCATTGCTGACTTTCGTCAAGAGTAGCTGCAGAGCCGCCAGGTTGTGTTTCTGCCCCTTGCTAAGGGTTGTGTCAGTAAGGGCATCCGACGTAAAAACCTACACCAAATCAAACATGCGAATCATTAATATGACTTTCATTAATATGAATTTCTATAAAGTTGCTCCATTCTTTTTTTTTATTGTTTAGTAATTTATACTATTTATGTATCTATTTATTTATTTACTTATATAATATATATGTATGTGTGTATGTTTGTACTTGTATCTATTTTTGCACCCCCTACTGATAGTACCTCAAGAGCCTGTAACAGTGAATTTCTCCATTGTGAGATTAATAAAGCTGTATCTTATCTTATCTTATCTTATGAAGATGGGGGTAAATGATTTGCTGTGGCGACCCCTGGGAAAAAGGGAACAGCCAAAAGGAAAGGAGGACGAGGAATAATAATAATAATAATAATAATAATAAAAGTATATTACTTTTATTTTGATGAATGGTTTAGTCTTTTTCCTGAAGAACATTAGCATGTCCTGAGTATGTATAACAGTATGTCTTACCCAGGCCTGAGGCGTCTGACTGGACGGATGGAGGTGAGTGACGACCTGGCAGAGATGAAGGAAGAGAAGCGAAGGATGGACATGGAGAGAAAGGTGTCAATTGCTGAGCTTTTCCGTTGTCCTCTTTACAGGCAGCCCATCATTATTTCCATCATGCTGCAGCTCTCTCAGCAGTTATCAGGGATCAATGCTGTGAGTAAAAACACTAAATAACGTGATGATGTGGTATTTATTAACTTTAATACATTTTTTTTAAATACAGACATAAACTGTGAGCAGGTTTTTTAATCAGTTGAGGCATTCTCATGTGACCAGCTCTTTGAACACGCCAACGAGTCCACTTTCCTCCTTTCTGTTATCTCACATGTCAGTCAGTTTGTGGACGATATGATTAAATATGTAACGCGGTTTGGGAAACCCCTTACTGTAGGGAAGTTTTTAACATTTTCCTCGATGCATAATTCTGAAAACTACAGACTGGAGACTCTGGGTTGCAAATAAGTAAAAGATCAGGCATTCAAGCCCCACTATCACCAAGCTGCCACTGTTGAGCCCATGAGCAAAACTTAGTTGTGAGTAAGGGTGTCTACGAAATTATGTAAATGTAAACCTTAAGAAAAAGTTGCAGCATTTTAAATTCTAATTACCCCAGACCATAAAAGACATGAATTGCATTTAGAGATTGCTTTTTGACAGTGTGACGCTGAATTATGGGTATTTTACTGTCATTAAAGTAAGATACCAACATTTACAACATGATGAAGGTTTGTTGGCACTAATACATTACACCCATATATGGTTTTTCTGTTGCCCAGAAAGTTAGGTGCACATAATTGTAATGGATGTACCGTATTTGACGTAATAAGTGCCCCCCCCCATGTTTTTTATTTTACGTCTAATAACTGTTCAGAAAATGAATACCATATTCGATGTAATAAGCGCCCTGCTCCAATAAGCCCGCCCCCCCCGTTTTTTTTTTTCTTTCTTTTTTGTCTTAGGTCTAATAACCACCCATGTGTACTGGGAGCAAAATGGTAGATCAACCTTACCAACTTTATTCAATCAGTCTCTGTCTCTGTAACGGTAAAATGAGGTGTTCACTGCTTGTAAAAGTGAGTTTGCACGGTCTTGAAATACATTGTTCCGCCATGCTTTAAATAACATGAAAATGTTTTGCTGTGTTCTCTCGGTAAATGTCCAACAACCGGTGAACCATTAGAAACTGCTACAGCAAAACTATGGGATGCTCTGAATGAATGGAGCGATGAGCCAGATATGGATCAATCAGAAAGTGATGACGAGTATTTTTCACCCGATTCTCCTGCTCACTAACTTCATAAATTTAAAGACATTCCTGGCCATGAGCTTTTGTTTATGTTCGTGTTGATTGGTTCAACATAGCATGTGCTAAAGTTGACATTCATGTTGATTGGCTGGATTTTACTTCCGGGAAAATGTTTCAAGGAACAGCCGAAAGGAAAGAATAAGACCGGGAGTGAAAAGTAAGGGGTCTTTTTAAAAAAAATAAATAAATAAATAAAATGTTGTTTTCTGTTTATTTTCAGCTTTCCTGTAATTAATTTGGTTGACACCACAAAATGAATAACACAAATACCAGTAAAACTCTTTCAATGTTCTGTTGTGATTCATGTTTTCCACCTCGATGATAAGCACTTACCGTTCCACTCCGCTGGTATTCATTTTAATAAGCGCCCACCCACTCAAACTTTTAAAGCGCCCTGGGCGCTTATCACGTCGAATACGGTATTTGTAATTTGCTGTATTTCATTTCTCTCAGTGGGACTAAAATCAACAAAAATATAAATGCAACACTTGTTTTTGTTCGTATTTTTCATGAGCTGAACTCAAAATCCATTTCTACACAAAAGGCCTATTTCTTTCAAATATTGTTCACAAATGTGTATAAATATGTGTTAGTGAGCACCTTCTCCTTTGCTGAGATTCATCCACCTCACCTCACAGGTGTGTCATATCAACATGCTGATTAGGCAGCATGAACATTGCAAAGGTGTGTCTCAGGCCGGCCACAGTAAAATGCCACTTTATAATGGGCAGTTTTATCACATAGCCAATATGTTGCAAGTTTTGTGCAACCGGCATGCTGACTGCAGGACTGACTGCTAAATGAATGCTCATTTCTCTACCATAAGCTGTCTCCAAAGGTGTTTAAGAGAATTTGGCAGTACATCGAACTGGCTTCACAACTGGCCACCCAGACAGCTGCTACAGCGATCGCTTTGCAGGACCAAAGAATTTCTGCATAAACTGTCAGAAATCAAATCAGGGAATCTCTGTATGCTTGTCTGCATGCTTGTTGCCCTTCTCGGGGTTTCAACCTGACTGACATTTCTCATTGTAACCGACTTGAGGTGACAGTTGGTCACACTCGATGGTGTCTGTCATGTTGGCGAGGTGTTCTCTTCACGGTTAAATCCTAGTTTTCACCGAACACGGCAAATGGCAGACAGTGTGTACTGTATTTGCATTTGAAGAGGAGTGGTCCAACATTTCACAGGCCACAATCAACAACTGGATCCACTTTGTACGGAGGAGATGTGTTGCACATTCAAGCAAAAAGAAGAGTGTTTAATTTATTTTTTTTTATTGAGTTATATTTTTGTTAAAATAAAACATAACAAAAATATAACAAAATAATAAACAAATATATAATTAACAAAATTTTTCCTTATTATTTTGTTATATTTTTGTTAAGCCCAAACCAGTGATTACAGTCTGAAAATGAACTCATGGCATGCCAAAGTTGGAGTTGAAGAATTCAGGTGACCTGTACAGCCTAAGCCTTAAACACCTTTGGAATGAACAGGAAATCTGACTCCACCCCAGGCCTGCTTGGCTGACATTATTGTCTGACCTCACTAAAGCTCTTATGGCTGAATGAGCAAATTCCACTCAGTCATGCACCAAAATCTAGTGGAAAGCCTTCACTGAAGATGAGGTTCTTATTTTAGCAAGGAGAGGACCTACATTCATTCATTCATTCATTCAGTTTCTCTAACCGCTTAATACTAATTAGGGTCGTGGGGAGACTGGCACCCATCCCAGCTGACTCCAGGCGAGGGCAGAGTACACCATGGAGAGCTCGCCAGGCCATCATGGGGCAGCAACACACTGACGCATATGCAGCTACTTTTGATGAAAGTCAGCAATGGTTCTTTTACATGAACCTCACACCATAGACAGTGAGAGACATGGCCGGCCTTTGGCAACCCAGTTAGCTGCACTGGGGGGGACAGTGAAAACCTGATGAGAGTGGGGCTTGAACCCCCAACCAGATCAGCGATCCAGTACCTTTTACCACCAGGCCACCACTGCCCGAGAGGACCTACGTCTGAAATGAAATGTTCATCAAGTACAGTACATATGGTACAAGTGCGTTCATCAGGTGTCCACACACTTCGCATATATAATGCACATCAACATTTAGTGTATATGAGGAAAAAAATCACAGTTAACTGTGCAGGTTTTGGACATTTCCATCTTATGATTAAAAATTAAGTAAAAACTACTTTTAAATAGGTTTTAGTGAAATATACAACAATTCTATTTTATTATTGATACCAGTGCAAAAAAGAGTCAACATTGCAATATCAAAAAAAAAAAATAATAAAAAATCAGTTTTACATATGTAAAGTTACTTTTAAAAGTCCAATGAAAATATTTAGCATTTTTTAAATAAAAGCATGCTTTTAATCAGAGCTTGTAATTATTATTAATATCCTAGTGATATCTCAATACATGGTTTGGGTAGTAGTGGCCTGGTGGTATAGGGTGCTGGATCGCTGATCCTAAGGTTGGGGGTTCGAGTCCCACTTTTCACAAGGTTGTCACTGTCTCCCCCCCCAGTGCAGCTAACTGGGTTATCAAAGGCCGGCCGTGTCTCTCACTGTCTATGGTGTGAGGTTCATGTAAAAGAACCATTGCTGACTTTCGTAAAGCGTCGCTGCAAAGCCGTCAGCGTGTTTCTGTCCCTTGCTAAAGGGTTGTGTCACGAAAGGCATCGTGACGTAAAAACCTATGCCAAATCAAACATGCGAATCAGATGATTTGCTGTAGCGACCCCTGAAAAAGGGGAAAAGGAAAAGAAGAAAATCTCAATAAATGGTTTGGTGACAGGTGACAAATGTTTGATGATATTATTGTATATTTATATTCCTCAGCACTAATGTAAATATATATAGCTCATTGTCCATGGGAATGCTGTGTGTGCAAAAATGTATGTAGTATTGATGGCTCGGATTATTATTATTATTATTATGAATGAATGAATACTGTATTTTGATCTTTGAAGGCAAACAACTAATGAAATTTGTTGTCCCCAGATTTTCTACTACTCAACCAGTATATTTCAGAAGGCTGGAGTGGAGAGTCCAGTGTACGCCACCATAGGTGCTGGAATTGTGAACTGTGCTTTCACTGTGGTCTCGGTATGGACAGAATACTCACCATCCTTTACTCTTTAACATCTTATCTAAGAGCAAACAAGATAAGAGGGCAAAATGTCCACTACCTTACTAGGCCATGTCATTTTAATGGCATTGGACACTATAGACTTAGGACAGAGATATCAAAATGATACAATCTCAATAAATCCACAGAGAATGATTCAGAGCTTATTAATGAATAAAAAGTTCTGCAAAAAGAGAATTTTACAGAATGAATCATATATCCACTTTATATAATAACTGATATATATCTATAATTACATATATATATTTATGCTGAAATTCAACTTTTAACTGCATATTCTCAGGGATCAAGAAACTTATAATAAGATTAAAGAAATTCTGAATAATCAAAGAGGAAAACACTGAATTCGATATTTCGTGTTGAAACAACCAACATTTATAACATTCACTTTTTACTTTGGTCCGTACCAGGTTTACTCAATAAAATAATGGCCCTGCTGTTCCATTCAGTTTGTTTACAGTGTTTCTTGGATAACCTTCAGCACTCAACGTTTAGTATTTAGCCTTCCAGAATATGATTTGCTTTGGCTCCTGTCCTTCAAACACAATATGCTTTCCATTTCTACTCTCGTTATTGGATGATGTTACCATTTTTATCACTGCAGCTTTGTGTCTTTATGATGTCATCAGTTTTCGCTCCATTTTTTCCTGCAACATTTTATTGCACTGTTGCCTAGAGGTGCTGGTGTTTGAGCAGTTATTTGCCTTTTGCTGTTCTGATATGGTACACGGATCCCTCACTACTTCGTGCTTCTATTTACGCGGATTCAGTGCATCGTGGGTTTTTTAAAAAATATTCATATAATTAAAAAATAAGGAAATTAAGGAAGAATAGGGGGAAAGGGAAGGAAAATATCGCAAAAACAAGGCCAATTATGCAAAAAAAAAAAAAAAAAAAACAACCCAAAACCCCCCAACAAAACTACAGTGATACCTCTGCTCACGAACATAATTGGTTCCCAGAAAGTGTGTGTGAGGCGAAAAGTTCGTCTTCCGAACATTTATTTCCCATAAGAAACCATTAAAATGAGAATAATCCGTTCCCAGGTCCCCATAAAACATAATTTTCTACTAAATAAGCCTTAAAACTACACAAAAATATACCTTATTTTATGTATAATAAATGTGCTATTGTATTGTAATTAAAGAAATAAACTGTACTGTATAATAAAGTCGTTTTATTTACCTTTGTGATGGTAGTTGATGGCTTGATGGAATGGAGTGGGAGGAGGAGGGAGGGAGGGACTTACTGTTTGGAAGGAGAGTTTGGAAACGCCTACTGTTTGGAAACACCCTTAGCCACACACGCACCCTTAATAGCTTCCTTGTTCTTAAGGATGGGCACAATGGTAGACTTAGCGTACTGGTACTGGGACGCTGAGTCACACAAACGCACACCTCGTTCGTGTTTTTCAATGATCTCCGCCTGTGGTGGGTCTTTTTCGGTCCCATAATAGCAAAAGTACACTCAATATGGTCCAAAATGTCTAGCAAACACAAACCACTTCCGCACTCAAAGAAAGGGGTGTGACGAACTGTGACGCCGTAAGCGTGCGTCAGCTTCTCGTGGCCGCCACCGTGGCGCTGTTTGACCGTGCGGTTTGATTCGTCCGCCGAAAACTAGTTCGTCAGCAGAGACAATATGCTCGCAAATTTAATGTTCTTGAGGCGAAAAGTTCGTGAGCTTAAGCGTTCGTCAGCGGAGGTTTTACTGTATTCACATTTTTATGTGAGGTGCGCATCTGAGTGCACACTCCAATGCGCACCTCACATAAAAATGTATGTGTATGTGTGTATTTATATTTTATTTACATCTTATACATTATTTTTGAATTGTTATTATAAGCATTTAGTGTTGAATATGTATTTATTGATATTATATACAGATATATATGTACATATACGTCAATCAGGGGGTCGAACCTACTTTGCGGGATTGGACGATCGCGGGTGGGGGGGGGTATCTAGGTCCCAATTATAGTAACCGCTTAAAGTGAGGGATCCCTGTATTTTGAATAGCTCTCTGATGCACATTTTGTCCAGTCACAGTTGTAGCTGTGAACCTCTTTCACCTCTATTTTATATGCTCGCTTGGTATACGGAGGTGTTTGAGTGATACGGTTATGCATTTTGGAGTATAGCGTGCGGATATAATAAATGCCCACTCACTCATTTGCTGAACCCCTTAATCCTATTAGGGTCACAGGCCGGCTGATCCCTATCTCAGCCGACACTGAGAAAAGGGGAGGCATACCCTGAACAACTATTGCAGGAACAGCGCGCGCACACACACACACACACTCTGGAAGAGCCAGTTAGCCTAATGTGTGTCTTTGAACTATGAGAGGAAACCGGAGTAAACCCATGCAGGGCACACAGAGAACATGCAAAGTGCACAGAAGTGCCCAAGCCCGGGACTCGAAGCCTGGACCTTCTCGCTGTGAAGCAGATATGCTCACCACTACACCACCGTGCTGCCCTTCAGATGAATGCGCAGAAGTGCTGTCACTTATATAATCTGTACTTATCAATAACTTTATATGTGACTTGCTTTAAATGCTAAACGTTAAATTCTAGCAGCTTTTATTTTTGTGGTTGTTTATCCATTAAGGATCAATCTGGGTATATATCTACTATATAATATAATATTAGTTGATAGTCTATAAGGCTAATAGGGAAGTGGAGGTCTAGTGGATAGGGCGTAGGATCGCTGATCCTAAGGTTGGGAGTTCGAGTCCCCACAAGGTTGTCACCCCCCCCCCCAGTGCGGCTAACTGGGTTATCAAAGGCGGGCCATGTCTCTCACTGTCTATGGTGAGAGGCATGTAAAAGAACCATTGCTGACTTTCGTAAAGAGTAGACTGCAAGGCCGTCAGCATGTTTCTGTCCTGTGCTAAAAGGGTTGTGACAGGAAGGGCATCCAATGTAAAAACCTAGGCCAAATCAAACGTGCGAATCGGATGATTCGCTCTGGCGACCCCTGAGAAAAGGGAAAAAGCCGAAAGGATGAAATAAAAGTCTATACGGCTAATGCACAAAGCCAGAAAGCTGTTCATGCTCACATTCACCTCTGTAGGCAATTTATAGCAGCAAGTTGACCGAATGTACATCTTTAGACGGTGGGAAGAAACCCACTTATAAATGGGGAGAAAATGGCAACTCTACACATAAATGCCCCAGTTGATATGCAGTTTCAAACCCAGAACCTTCTGGGATGTATCAGTCCCTTCAACACTTTGTCACCACAAGAATTTCTTCAATTAAGTATATTTTATTATGTGGAAATCATGTCCAAAAGCCAGTTGGGTGAAGTGCCCTTTTTTTTTTTTTTTACACCCAAGCCCAGTGGCTCATCAGGGCGGTGCTTATCCCCGGTTTCTGTAGCGTGAAGCTACCAGGAATTCAACTCCCCGTGGATGGGACGCAAGTCCATCGCAGGTTACCTTCCCAGTATATTTTACTGGTACCCATTTATACTGCTGGGTGAACAGAAGCACACTTGTGGTTCAGACCTTGCCCAGGGGTCTTAGCACAGTGAGGGTCTAACTGGGATTTGAACACACAACCTCCTGATCATGAGCCCAGCACCCTAACCACTATACCAACGGCCCCACAAGTGTCCGAATTTAGCCTTTGATTTTCCGCTGTTTTTTTTTTTTTTTTTTTAAATCTCATTTCATTCAGCTGATCTCTTACAGTTTTGATACAAACATCGACTCCTGTCCTTCGTCATTTTTTTAAGGCCATCACCGACAATTTTCTACTCTCAGGCTCAACTGTCATACGCCCTGGTCGACCTGTATGTTCTCCATTTATAACTTTCCCATTTTGCTTATCTGGGGCCGATGGCGTAGTGGTTAGGGTGCTGCACTCATGATCAGGAGGTTGTGAGTTCAAATCCCACTGAGACCCTCACTGTGCTCAGATCCCTGGGCAAGGTCTCAAAAACAAGTGTGCCCCTGTTCACCCAGCAGTATAACTGGGTACCAGTAAAGCATACTGGGAAGGTAACCTGCAATGGACTAGCGTCCCATTCAGGAGGAGTTGAACTCCTGGTCGCTTCACGCTACAGAAACCGGGGATAAGCACCGGCCTGATGAGCTGCTAGGCTCGGCTGTAAAATCTTTACCTTTTTATTTTGTTTATACTTGTTTATACTAACCAAAGAGACGATTCATGGATGTGGTGAAGGAGGACATGAAGGTCGTTGGTGTAAGAGAAGAAGATGCAAAGGATAGGGTGAGATGGAGGCAGATGATTCGCTGTGGCGACCCCTGAAGGGAAAAGCCGAAAGGAAAAGAAGAAGATTTTGTTTATACTTGCACCAATTTTTAAACGGAACTGTCTAGTTAGTAATTACTAACATTGTTCGCTCTACTCAGTGTTAGGGTTTTTTTTCTTCAAATTAAATTCATCATCACTTCCATTGTTTTATTTAAAATCTCACTTTTTTTTTTTTTTTTTTTTTTTTTTTTTTTTTGCAATAAGCCAGTTCCTACAGTTTAAGCTCTCCTGGCTTATTTGTATTTTCAGACTTACGCTTGTGTTTGCTTTAGAAAGAATATGCAATGATTCTATAATCAGCATTAATATTAAGCAATAATAATTTCTAGGAGGTGATCTGAATCATGTCTGTGATTTGTTTACATGATGCATAGCTTCAAAAATACAGGGTGGCGATCCTTTAAAAGTGGTAATGTTAATTCCATTGTTCTAAATGAAAAAGGTTTTTGGATTATTCATACAGTAGGGTGTGTCTTAACAATATGGGAAAATTTAAACTTTAGTATTTAATACTGAGTGGGGCCGGTGGCGTAGTGGTTAGGGTGCTGGGATCATGATCGGGAGGTTGTGAGTTCAAATTCCAGTTAGACCGCCACTGTGCTAAGTCCCCTGAGCAAGGAAGGTCTCAACCACAACTGTGCCTCTGTTCACCCAGCCGTATAACTGGGTACCAGTAAAAATATACTGGGAAGGTAACCTGCGATGGACTAGTGTCTCATCCAGGAGGAGTTGAACTCCTGGTAGGTTCATGCTATGGAAACTGGGGATAAGTGCTGCCCTGATGAACCACTAGACTCGGGTGTATTTAAAAAAAAACAAACAAGTATTTTATACTGAAAAGTTAAATTATTGCGCCACTTCATACAAAAACTTCAAATATAAATTTCGGGACAGATAGCCTAATATTTACTACTTTCCAAAGTTTAGCATCTAGGTCCCAAGTCTAGCGTATGAGGCTATATAATGTGATCTTGAAATTGGATCAAACTTTTTTTTTTTGAGAAGGATTCGCAACAATGAGAGCAGAACAATCACGCAAAGCTGCTCAAGCCGTTGTACTTTCCCTACGAGTTCATTCATTTTCAGAACTTTTGCTTCTAATCCTAATGAGCGTTGCAGGGAGGCTGGCGCCCATCTCAGTCGACTCCGGGTGAGGGACAGGTCGCCAGGCCACAGCAGGGCAGAAACACGCTGACGGCAAGTAGTCTACTCTTGATGAAACTCAGCAATGGTTCTTTTGCATACCTCTCACCATAGACAGGGACAGACATGGCCGGCCTTTGATAACCCAGCTAGTCGTGCAGGGAGGGGCAGGAACAACCTGCCCCTCCCTGCACGACTAGCTGGGAGGGGCAGGAACAACCTGGTGACAGTGATACGAATACAGAAGAAATACAGTCTTGCAATGAATCGCCGGCCCACATGAATGAAGAACAGAAACAGTTTGCTTTGCAAGTGGTTGAACACCATAGAAGTAAAGTCCAAAAATCAGTCAATGGAAATATCCAATTAACTCCATTTTCATCCATTTTCATTACCATCCCTTTTTTTTTTTTTAAACAAATAAAAGATTAATTGTTTTTAATATTTTGCATATGATGCTGGCCTTGTGGTAAAAGGTGCTGGATCGCTGATCATAATGTCGGGGGTTCGAGTCCCACTCTCCACAGGGTTGTCACTGGCCCCACCCCCATCCCCCACCCTACTACAGCTAACCGACAAGGCCGGCTATGTCTCTCACTGTCTATGGTGAGAGGTTCATGTAAAAGAATCATTATTGACTTTTGACAAGAGTAGCTGCAACGCCGTCAGCGTGTTTCTGTCCATTGCTAAAGGGTCATGTCAGGAAGGGCATCCAACGTTATAAACTGATACCAAATCAAACATGTGATGATTCGCTGTGGCAACCCCTGAAAAAAAAGGCACCAGCAGAAAGGAAAAGACGACGCATATGATGGAACGATTTGTGCTTTGAGCAAGTCAAAATTGTCATGTTTCCCATTTCTCCCACATGGCTCACAGTAGTAATAATTTAAAAAAAAAATAGCTCGCATTAATTCAAAACCTTTGAAATTAAGACACACCCTATTTATTACGCAGGGACTTATGCGCTGTATTGATCTGTTCATTTTCCCTAAGTTGTTATAAACTTGCACATTTGCAATCCACAGGGATTGCTGTCTAAAATAAATGGACATTTTCTTTCCTGTTTTCAAACCTTTTCTCCTGTTAAACAGCTTTTCTTAGTGGAGAGGATGGGACGACGGACACTGCACATGCTAGGACTGGCTGGGATGTGCGTATGTGCAGTAGTCATGACAATTGCACTCAGCTTACTGGTGAGTTCCTTTTGCTTCAATATACTGGATTTTTATCCCAGTTCTTAAATTATACCGCATGTTTTCACTGTACACATTTTCCGTATATCTGTACTCTAGTTATCGCTCAGTTTTAAACTTTAGAACGTTTAAAATATTCCACCATGCTGTTATACCCGGAGCTTAAACCATCCTTGAAACTTTTCATATTAACATTTATCTCTTACTCAGGAAAGTGTGCCGTGGATGAGTTACATCAGTATGCTAGCCATTTTTGGTTTTGTGGCCTTCTTTGAAGTGGGGCCTGGACCTATTCCCTGGTTCTTTGTGGCCGAGCTGTTCTCTCAGGGGCCCAGGCCTGCAGCTATGGCTGTGGCAGGATGTTCCAATTGGACAGCAAATTTCATCATTGGAATGGGGTTCCAGTATGTTGCTGTAAGTAGAACCTGGTTACATAAATGAAGTAAGGACACATTCCATTTGCTTCGCAGTGTATTTACTCAAGTCCACTTGACTTTATTTTGATTTTCCTTTACTGCAGAAACTCTGTGGTCCATATGTTTTCCTCATCTTTGCGGCACTTCTCCTGTTTTTCTTGCTATTCACCTTTTTCCGGGTTCCTGAAACTCGAGGAAAGACATTCGACCAGATATCCGCAACTTTCCACCGTCATTCTGAAAACAGCCTGGACATTGATCTGAACATGGACCTAGTAAAGCCCAGTAGAGAGATGGAGGACGTAGGGGTAGACAGCACAGAACAGTGAGGCCAATAGGTGGAAAAAGTTCCAATGATAGGATACAGGCTGGAAGAGACACCTTACCTGCTGATGATGTGTACATGTGACAGTTACATGTAGCGTGGGTGTAGAAAGGAGTCACCCCATTCAAAATATCACAATTGGTTGCTTTGCAGTGTGAAATAAAGACACACGCACACATTTTCCAGCTGTATACTCTGTACCCAGAGCAACTTAACAGCCAAGTGAAAGATAATAATGTTCAGAAAATTAATACCCTATTCGACGTAATAAGCGCCCTGCTCCAATAACCCCCCCCCCCCCCCAATCTAATAACCGCCCATGTGTACTGGGAGCAAAATTGTAGATTAAACTTACCAATTTTATTCGATCAGTGTCTGTAACGGTAACATGAGGCATTCACTGCCTGTAAAAGTGAGTTTACACGGTATTTCAAGACCCCCTGCCACTGGGGAATGTCTATAATGTTCATCAGTAACAACACATTTGATTGTTCCGCCGTGCTTTAAAAAACAGGAAAATATTTTGCTGTGTTCTCTCGGTAAATGTCCAACAACCGATGAACCATTAGAAACTGCTACAGCAAAACTATGGGATGCTCTGAATGAATGGAGCGATGAGCCAGATATGGACCTATCAGAAAGAGATAAGTATTTTTCACATGATTCTCCTGCTCACTAACTTCATACATTTAAAAGACGGTCCTGACCATGTGCTTTTGTTTATGTTCGTGTTGATTGGTTCAACTGCCTCGTGCTAAAGTGTTGATTGGCTCGATTTTACTTCTGGAAAAATGTTTAAAGGAGATGTTTAAAGGGAGGGAAAAGTAAGAGGCCTTTTTTTTTTAAATTATACTGTTTTTTGTTTATTTTCAGCTTTCATGAAAGTAGTTTGGTTGATGCCACAAAATGAATAACAAATACCATTAAACTTCTTTTATTGTTCTGTTTTATTCATGTTTTCCACCTCGATGCTAATAAGCACTTACCGTTTCACTTCGATGGTAACATTTTAATAAGCCCTCCCTCATTTTTTTTCAGCGCCCTGGGCGCTTATCACGTTGAATATGGTAAATAAGATAAATATATTATATAACCAACATCAAGGAGATCACCAACCTTTAAAATAATGCCTGCAAATGGTGGAACTAATCACACCAAGCTAAGTGGCTTCCACCTGTAATCAACTACAATGATTCTGATTCATTTGACATCAATACAGTTATTCCTAGAACATTCCAGTGCTCGGAAGTACAACTGAAAGCAAACAGTGAGTAGCAATAAACTGTCAAAAGATCAAAAGTAGACTCAAGGCTTTACTAATCCCTCAGCACTCAGTAAACTCCATAATGAAGAGATTGTTTTTTTTGTTAATATTTCTAGGACCCTTCTCTGGTCAGGCCTTTACTCCAAACTAGAAGTGCAAGGGAGAAACAGGTCAGAGAAGGTTCCAAGAGGCCTACAGCAACATTGAGATAATTACAGGAACTTTTGTCATTGTGTGCACGCTACAAAAATCATAACACCAGCAACATAAGCACATAAAACATCATCAGCATAAATGAGGCTGGGGGGGGGGGGACTCTTCCACTATGCTTTGCCACAATACATCTTAATTTGAAGGCCACTATCAGATTTTATATACCATACCTGGAGTAGAACATAGAGATGGTAGCATCCTACTGTGGTGGTGGTGTTTCCCTACAGCAAGGAGTGGGACATGTGCCACGGTAGAAGAAATGAATATACAGGGAACCCTCACTTTCCGCAGCTAATTGGGAACGAGACACCCCCCCACGCGACTGCCAAATTCCACGAAGTAGGCTTGACCCCCCACCCCTGACTAATGTAAACATACATGTATGTGTCTATAATATCAATAATACATAGTCAACACTATAAATGGTTATAATAACAATTAAACATTCAAAAATAATGCACAACATGTAAATAAAATATAAGTACACACATACAGACGTGGGCAGTGGTGGTCTAGTGGTATAGGGCGCTGGATCGCTGATCCAAAGGTTAGGGGTTCGAGTCCCACTCTCCACAAGGTTGTCACTGTCTCCCCCCCCCCCCCCCCCAGTGCAGCTAACTGGGTTATCAAAGGCCAAGCCATGTCTCTCACCGTCTATGGTGTGAGGCATGTAAAAGAACCATTGCTGACTTTCGACAAGAGTAGACTAAAAAGCCATCAGCGTGTTTCTGCCCTGCGATGGCCTGGCGAGCTGTCCTGGGTGTACTCTGCCCTCGCCCGAAGTTGGCTGGGATGGGCACCAGCCTCTCCACGACCCTAATTAGGATGAAGCGTTGACAGAAAATGATGATGAACATACAGACGTGCGTGCGCACACACTCAGATGTGCACCTCACATAAAAATGTAAGTAGATTTGATGGGGGGGGGGGTTGTTTTTGTTTGTTTGAGGTTTTTTGCATAATTGATCTTGTTTTGCAGCATTTTCCTTAACTTTTCCCTCTATTCTTCCTTAATTTTTAATTCGATGAATATTAAAAAAAAAAAATGCAATGCACTGAAGCCGCATGAATTAAAGCGTAAAGTAGCGAGGGATCCCTGTATTTATATTTTGAGTCCATAAAATCAAGTCTGCTCTGAAGGAAACCTAGATTTATAGAATATTGAAAATCAAGACAGCAAGTTGATTCAATCTGACCGAGTTTGATCGATACCAATTACAGTTGGGGTGGGTCGAGATGCACAAAGGTGGCAGAGGAAAAACTCTCAGACTCAGCTATAACTGGTGTTGTCACTAATTATTATTTTTGAAGGGTTGCTATTACAGTAATCCCCCGCCACTTCGCGTCCCCGCAATATCACGGATTTCCAATCGGGAAATTAAAAAAATTAAAGATTACAGTACAGTATTCAAAATTCACGCGCACTACGTTCAACTATGCTACCCAACATGCTGTTTTCCTGCTTGACTTGAGTGTTCTCTGATTGGCTGGGAATCCAGCAAGCTGATTGGTCGAGATTATATTTCACAGCATCCAACACTTGGGGCTTCCTGTCTTTGTGTTCGAGCCACATTGTTAGTTCGTCTACGCTACGTATCAGCAGTTGTTTCGTATCAGAAGTTTTTCTCTCTTTGTGCGCCTAATTACTGTTGTATACGCTAAGGCCTTGAAAATGGCCCCAAAAACTCCCAGGAAGTGTTATTGTCTGTGCTAGTTGGTGGCGTTTATCTCTCTCTGTCTCTCTCTGCATGCGCTGGTGAGGGGCGTGGCTGTTACCCGCAGGCGAAATCCAGAGAGCGCACCTGAAATGACTCAACCATCAGCGTGCTAGAGGAGCTCAGTGCTGGACACTGTTTTTCCCCCCCTCACCCGTACGGTGAACACGATTTTCCCTCACCCCAGCGCTTCCCCTGAGCTCAATAAAAGTCTTTGTTTCATCGTACTTGGTCTCCTGCATTTTTGGGTCCGACTGATATGCTCCCAGTGTCACAGGAAGATCATCGAGTGAACCGAAAAAGAAAAGGAAAATGATGACAGTTAGAGAAGGGTGAAGGTCCGCGTCTGTGGCTCGCTATTACATCATTAACAAGTTAAACTGTGCGCTACATTAAGAAGTCGGAACAGAAAATACGCATATCAATCAGACCCAAAGATGCAGGAGACCATATACGATGAAACAAAGACTTTTTATTGAGCTCAGGGGAAGCACTGGGGTGTGGGAAAATCATGTTCACTGTAATGGTGAGGGGAAAACAGTGTCAAACACGGAGCACCTCTAGCGCGCTGATGGCGGAGTCATTTCAGGTGCGCTCTCTGGATTTCGCCTGCGGGTAACAGCGACGCCCCTCACCAGTGCATGCAGAGAGAGAGAGAGAGATAAACTCCACCAACTAGCACAGACCATAACAGTCACAGTGCAACAAAGCCGTTGTGAAAATGGAAAATGCCTTATCGTTGTGCATTACGGACTGCGAAAAACATTATGCGTACTACGGTAAAGCAAAGGCTCTGGAGGCACTGACGAGTCCCAATCAAGCACCAGTGCCGCCAGTGATTCTTCTCCTTGACGTGGCTGTGGATTTGTTATACAGTGTTTATATATATTTGTCATTATAAGGTGTATAATTTATTTATACAGTCGGCCCCCTACTTACAAAATTAATCTGTTCCAGCACCTTTTTCATAACGTGGAGGTTTCGTAAGTAGAGGCGCATTTTACATGTAAAACACTTGATTCGTTCCAAGGCTCCCAAGACTACCCCATATAAACCTTTTAAAACTGATAAAAGTACACCAATTTTGTATGAAATGTGTTTTAAAAGTAAAAGAAAATATTTAAATGGTTTTAATAAATTAACATATTTATTAAGTGAGCTATTATTAACATTTTTTATTAACAAACACACACAACACTGTCCCTCTCCATCTCTCACACACACACACTACACTCAATACACATCTGTGGCACGCTCCACCGAATGTGGGCTCTGCCCACACGCAGGACACCGGAGCATTTTAAGACGGGGAATTCAAACGCGCACTCTGACAGATCAGAGGTCCAAACTCAATTTTAACTTGTATCCTTGAGGGATCGGAGGTCCAGATGAGCCGTGTTTTGCTCACATTTGGCGGAGCGCGCCACATTTATCAAACATTTACCGAATTAAACTTGAAACGAAAATTAAGCTGCAATGTGCTCTCTCGAAATAGAGTAAAGAATGCCTCTGACTCTGTACGCAGTCTCTATCTCTCTCCCCCCCTCTCTCTCTCTAACACAGACACACACACACACACACACACACTGTCTCTATCTCCGTCTCTCTCTTTCTCACACACACACAAAACTCTCTGGTGACTGTTTTGATGAATGCGGGCTCTGCCCACACACAACACGTAACTGACAGACCAATTCCATTTAAATGTTTAAATGGACGGAATGTTGTATTTAAAGCGGAATTACAGTACCTGTTTGAAAGATCAGAGGTCCTGATTCAATATTAACTTGCTTCCTTGCGAGATTGGCGGTTTCCATGCTCCTTCTGCTTCAATATCGTGCCGAAATAATCGCCTCCTTCACTGTATTTCCGCTTTTCAGTATTTTCCGGGTCCATGATGGCTAACGAAATATAACACGGCAATGATCTCTCAAAAAAGAACTCGCGAGCCAGCATTCCTGTTGAACTCTGACAAACAGGAAGTATGGGTACAGATCAGCTGGCTCCTGGCCAATGGGAGGCCAGTGGGACGGGATGTTGGGAGACAGCCAACGAGAGAGCAACTTTCGCATGGTTTAAATTTTTGAATGGCACGTTTGGCACTTTTCGTAAAAAGAGGGTGTTTTCGTAAAAAGAGGACGAAAACTTAGGAAAATGTTTTTCGTAATCTGAAGTTTTCGTACCCAGAGGATTTCGTAAGTAGGGGGCCGACTGTATATTATTACACGTTGCCTGTATGACATTAACGTGCATAGAACACTTTAAAATTAACTTCTATATAAATTTGATATAATATATAGGTGGGTGTATTTTCTTAAGAAATGGCAGAAGTCATTTCGCGGTTTTTCGCATATCGCGGAGAGGGCTAGTCCCCATTAATCGCAAAATAAGGGGGATTACTGTATACCTATAACTTGCAGCTGAAACACCGTTAATCCTTTTCAATAGTCATAGTATAGGAGAGAAAAACCGGCCACTAAAACCTGTAATTCTGCTTACTCAGAGTTTTGTTTTAGGGAGATTTGATTACAGGGATCCCTCACTACTTTGCACTTCAATTCATGCAGCTTCAGTGCGTTTTTTTTTTTAAACATTCATTGAATTAAAAAAATAAGGATATTGAGGAATAGTAGAAAAAATTAAGGAAAATGATGCAAAACAAGGCCAATTACACACAAAAAAAAAAAACCCTCCCCAAAAAAACAAAACTCCCTGACAAAACTAACATTTTTCTGAGGTGCGCATCTGTATGTGCACATCTCTGTGTGTATTTATATTTTATTTACATCTTACAATAACAAACATTCACAAATGATGCATAAGCATTTATAGCATTGAGTATGTATTTATTGATATGTAAATGTGTCAGTTGGGGGGGGGGGGGGGGGGGCTACTTCGTGGAATTCGGTGGGCGCGGGGGATCTCTGTCCCAATTATTCACTGAAAGTGATTGATCCCTGTACTGCATTTTATCTGCACAAAGAAACACTGACCAGGACTGCCAGTTCTAGTTGTATATTCATGTTTACACCGTCATGCTGCTGTGCAAGATTCTAGAATACGGACCTTCAAAATTGCTTCAATAGTTCACCCCCCCCCCCAAAATCATTCAGTGCAAGTACCTTTTATTCTAGCACTAGCATTAACAGACCAAGGTGGAAAAAACCTCACTACCCAGACAGATGACATTTGCCTCACTTATTGAGGCGTGAACATCAGATTGCTTTGCTTCAAAAATGTTGCTGCAGTCAGGAAACCGTTAAATTATTCAACTTGAGAAAAGTGGTTAAAATTAAAATTCGACAAAGAGAAACAGCAGTGTGATGTGTATTTCGTGATGACATTTTAGAACTTGGTAATAAAATATTAATTAGTAGGCTTAAAGTGAAGTTCATATGCTTGGTTTGCTACCAAAAAGCCACTTCAATGCGAATCAGACTTCCGATGCATTTTGAAATTTTAAAAAAATTTGAAAATGACTTGCAATGTTGGCGTTTGATGACATGTCCAGTATGTGGGGTGTGTGTGTGTGTGTGTGTGTGTGTGTAATATGAGTAATTTTAGACGGTGGGATAAGTTTTGTTGATCAATAATTAAATAAGCCGTGTGTACCGTTTTCCATGTTTGCAATTAAAATGACAATCAGCTGTTTGACATTACTGTCATGTTCATAGGTTTGAGGGAGGACTGCATGTCTATCGACAGGTCAACACTAAACTTGAGCCAATTTGATTACTTAAAAGCAGCTCGATTAAGGGGTTGATGGTGGCACCAAGACCCACTGGTATTATTTCTCTTGTGCATTTATCATCTCAAAGTCTTCAAAAGAAAGTCAATTTAAGATTTAACACAAAGAAATGAGAACTTGTTTTGCGTGGGTTTATAGATATTTTCACTTTAATGACATTGCACATAATCCCTTCCAATGAAATCCAAACCAAACAAAAATGAACCAAAAAAGCAACCAGTTTGAATCTTTTATGCACAGGAGTTGTATTGCATTCCCATCACATTTAGCTACTGTTAAGATAACGGCGGTATACTCGATACCACCCCACACATGTTCATAGTCCCACCCCCCCAAAAAAAAAAAAATTAAATTAAAGGGCCAAACTGGTTCTCATTCAGCTGCTCACACCCGTAATGACTGAATTAAAAGAGAGACAATGCAAATATATTGGGTTTTCTGAGCAAGGCTATTTTTTTGATCGACCTAAAGATATTAAAGTCCAAAATATACATGTCACTCCTCTTCCCTCTCGCTCACCAAATGAAGGGTCCATACTAAAGAGTTCAGGCAAGAGTTAAGGAGGAGGGAAGGTAGTGTGCACATCAGTTTGTGGGTTTGCTGAAACACCACCCCAGCTCAGCCAGACACCTATTAAAAAAAAAAAAGCCAAAAGATTTAGAAGAGGGGAAGGTAGAGAAATTGAGTTTCCAGTGCCATTCATTTTTTATATATATATATATATATATATATATATATATATATATATATATATATATATAGTCCCAAAAATGTAAACACCAGATAATTGTAAGCTAGGTGTTATTATAATTCATTTAATTATCAACATATAAAAGAATTGTTTTGTCATCGCCTGTTCTGGTCCAGACATTGCGGTCAACGCGAAGCGATGGAATGGTACACATGCGGGCATTCATGTTCAATGGTTGCTCACAATTCAGTGATTGTTGGAGGTCTCATTGCATAGACTTTATCTTTTAGGTGTCCCCAATAAAAAGAAGTCTAGTGGTGTGAAGTCTGGTCAATGTGGAGGATATTCAACAAAACCCCTCCGTCTGCTACAGGTGCATACATTTTTTTCTGGGACACCCTGTCTAGGTGTGTATACACACATACATACACAAACACACACACACACAGGGATCCCTCGCTACTTCGCGCTTCAATTCATGCGGCGTCAGTGCATCGCGAGTTGTTTTTTTTAATAAATAAATATTCATTTATCGAATTAAAAAAAATAAGGAAATTTAGGAAGAATAGGGGAAAAAGTTAAGGAAAATGCCGCAAAAACAAGGCCAATTATGCGGGGGAAAAAAAAAAAAAAAAATCAAAACCAACAAAAACAACCCAAAATCTCCCATCAAAAAATAAAATCTCCCATCTATGCACGTATGTATGTGTGTCATCGTCTTCTCATGCAATACCATCTGTATGCGTGTATAATATACACATATATATATACACATGTATTATGTATATACATATACACACACACACACACGCCTGGGGGGGGGGGTTCCTACTTTGCTGATTTCGATGGTCATGTGGGGATCTTTGTCCCAATTAACCGTGGAAAGTGAGGGATCCCTGTATAGGTTAATTAAACCCTTTTTCATCAGACTTTCCATAAAACACTACACTGAACCATTACATTTCTATTGTGGCTACTCGACAATCAATCAATCAGGAGCTCAATGTCAATCAAATTAAAATCACTTCCACCTCAATGACCATATGTTGTGGATATTTAAAATAAATCTCCACATTGCCAATTCTTTACAGACTCCTGAATACCTTGGTAAGCCCCTTTTTTTTTTTTTTTTAAATCAGTGATACTACAGGTCCTTCTCAAAAAAATTAGCATATTGTGATAAAGTTCACTATTTTCTGTAATGTACTGATAAAGATTGAACTTTATATTTCAGGTCTTTTATTGTTTTAATACTGATGATTTTGGCATACAGCTCATGAAAACCCAAAATTCCTATCTCAAAAAATTAGCATATGATGTTCAGGTAGTCTAAACGAGCTATTAACCTAATCATCTGAATCAACCAATTAACTCTAAACACCTGCAAAAGATTCCTGAGGCTTTTAAAAACTCTCAGCCTGGTTCATTACTCAAAACCGCAATCATGGGTAAGACTGCCGACCTGACTGCTGTCCAGAAGGCCATCATTGACACCCTCAAGCAAGAGGGTAAGACACAGAAAGAAATCTCTGAGCGAATAGGCTGTTCCCAGAGTGCTGCATCAAGGCACCTCAGTGGGACGTCTGTGGGAAGAAAAAAGTCTGGCAGAAAACGCTGCACAACCAGAAGAGGTGACCGGACCCTGAGGAAGATTGTGGAGAAGGGCCGACTCCAGACCTTGGGGGACCTGTGGAAGCAGTGGACTGGGCTACAGGTGCCGCATTACCCAGGTCAAGCCACTTTTGAACCAGAAACAGTGGCAGAAGCGCCTGACCTGGGCTACAGAGAAGCAGCACTGGACTGTTGCTCAGTGGTCCAAAGTACTTTTTTCGGATGAAAGCAGATTTTGCATGTCATTCGGAAATCAAGGTGCCAGAGTCTGGAGGAAGACTGGGGAGAAGGAAATGCCAAAATGCCTGAAGTCCAGTGTCAAGTACCCACAGTCAGTGATGGTCTGGGGTGCCATGTCAGCTGCTGGTGTTGGTCCACTGTGTTTTATCAAGGGCAGGGTCACTGCAGCTAGCTATCAGGAGATTTGAGCACTTCATCTCCATAAAGCTTTTCAGCAGATGGAAGCATGAAGATTTCATTTTTCGGCACGACCTGGCACCTGCTCACAGTGCCAAAACCACTGCTAAATGGTTTACTGACCATGGTATTACTGTGCTCAATTGGCCTGCCAACTCTCCTGACCTGAAGCCCATAGAGAATCTGTGGGATATTGTGAAGAGAAAGTTGAGAGACACCAGACCCAACACTGTGGATGAGCTTAAGGATCCTGGGCCTCCATAACACCTCAGCAGTGCCACAGGCTGATTGGCTCCATGCCACGCCGCATTGAAGCAGTCATTTCTGCAAAAGGATTCCCGACCAAGTATTGAGTGCAAAACTGAACATAATTATTTGAAGGTTGACTTTTTTGTATGAAAAACACTTTATTGGTCGGATGTAATATGCTAATTTTTTGAGATAGGGATTTTTGTTTTTTCTTTACTATTTTTGCCAAAATTATCAATATTAAAACAAAAAAAGGCTTGAACTACTTCAGTTGTGTGTAATGAATAAATAAAATATATATATATATATATATTTAAGTTTAATGTTTATCAGCACATTAGAGAAAATAATTAACTTTACCACAATATGCAAATTTTTTGAGAAGGACTTGTACGAGAGCATCAATGAACCAGGATGCAGAAAGCTTTAACCACTAACTGTGCAATACTTACAAATGCACAGATTAAATTATGCACCAAGACATGGATGTTGCAGAACAGACTTTTCAATTTAGTAACATCCGAGTGTGAGAAACAACTGTTTGTGTATACACTACATGAGTTTTGGCACTTTATTGGCCACAGCGAGTTTTGGACTGCCCAAGATGTAAAGTGACCAGTTATAAGGAGATTTGTGCTGATGTCATGTTCCACTATTGATTGCCTGACAAAGGAAAACATTTGCAGATACTGTTTTAAACCGCCCCCATGTATTCCTGTTCAAAGTTGAAAAGAAACGGTCAAACCTGACAGATGTAATTCACCATACAACCTACTTCTGTGTGTTGCTTAGAAGGCCAAGGTATGGCTGTGTCGATACTCCAGAAGACGGATTGAAGTGTCAGCCTAAAATGTACCCAACTGGAATTAACAAAAACACTGAAAATCTGCAGTTAATGACGACATCTATTCCAACACTGCCATAATTATTATCTTCTGCACCTCACTGTCAGGGTCAAAGATGACGCTTGATCAGTGAGGGCAGGTGTACAACCCGGACAGATTCAAAAAGAGAAGCACAGCATCTCGCAGCAGGGTCACGCAGTCGCATCTTAAATACTGTCCAAATAACAGTGTGCCTTACAACTCAAAATGACAGTGTATAATATACGAGTTGGCCACTCATCGTGTCGCGGAGCCTGAATTTGCTCACCAGTTCTCATCCTGTGGCATCAAAACAAACTACTTTTACACTCACCATTAGAAAACACCCTCAAAAATTCATCAAAAATTGCTTCAAAATGCCCAAACAAGTAAACGTCGTCCCTGCAGTCCTCTCCGTTTCATTTGCTGCATGGTCATGAACAAATGCCGGTCATAGTCAACATCAGAGCGCCACTACTGTTTACCACTTCGTTGTGTTTCCTAACCGTTTCCCTTCAATTGTGATTTCGCAATTAGCAGCGACACTGGTAGCCCAACTTCAAACAGCTTCAGTGTTTTCACACTGAAACACCGTCATATTTAATAGCTTGTAGGACAGAATTTATACACTTCTACAGGTTCAAAATGCCTGATTTAAAAAAAAAAAAAAAAAAAAAAGTTTGTCTGCCATTTCTAGCTCACCAATGACTCAGGTTCCTACACTTACACCTTGGGAAGAGAGCGTGGTCCAACTCTTCCTCTACAAAGTCAACGATTATAAAGTCATTTTAAGTGGATAAGGCTTGAATCAAAATGGTGTAAACCAGGTTATCATAGTGACTTGGAGCTGGCAAAGTCATCATGATTACGCTTTCAATTGGAAAAATAAGCCTCAAAAAAGGCCTGATTTTAGATCACTTTTCCTGGTATGTATACATACAGTACCAGAAAATTACAGCAACTTTACCCTGGGCCCAAGATGTCCAACTCGGAGCCTACAGCTCCACAATTTTAGAAAAATTGAGCTTTTTTTTTTTTTTTAAGGAAGGAATCGTACTTTCAAGCTCATCAGGATCCCATTATGATGGTGCATCAAGGTCTATTACGATTGTCAATTTTTGCCACCTTTATTACAAATGTAGCACCAGTCAAAATGTGTGACCATGACTCCACCAGGTTCTCTCAAAATCATGATTCGATCCCATGACAACCAAATGACAAGTGTTCTCAAAAAACTGGAGATCATCGTCATTGTTTCTCCCAATATAAAGGCTTACAGAGGAATGTTGGTTTAAAATGAGCATGGTGAACAAACCAGGGTCAGTGGTGGGGTGCTGGATTAGAGCTAGATTAGGGTTGGGGGTTCAAGCCCCACTAACCCATGGGCTGTCTCTGCTGTGCCCCCAGTGCAGCTATAACTGGGTTATCAAAGGCTGGCCATGTCCGTCACCGTCTGTGGTGAGAGGCGTGTAAAAGAACCAACTGCAGAGTTTCAGCAAGAGCACGCTGCATAGTTGGCGTTTTTGCCCCGTAAGCTGTCCAGGGTGTACCCTGCCCTTGGACCGAGTTGGCCGAGATGGGCACCGGCCTCCACAGGACCTTAATTAGGATTAAGCACTTCAGAAAATAAAAACAAACCTGATGTTAGCTTCACAAAGCCATTAGCTCGCTCAAAAGCACACAGATCACCAAACCTGCCTCAGTATCAAAACATGTAAATATAAACTGTACAAGTCTTGATTTAAATAATTCTTCCATTGCATACACTAAAACTACTAGAGTTAAATAACGCCTGTGCCAATCATTTCACCTGCATTCATACTGATCATCCTCCGTTTGCTTTGCATCATTTTCCTGCAGAGCAGAGGCATGCCGTTAAGCAGCTCTTTGGGTCAGCACCTGCGGGAGCTCACACATCATTCGGATTAAAAAATACATTTGTGTCTGGGCAGTAAATAAAAATATACAGACGCTCCCCGACTTACGTTCATCCGTTTTTTTCGATATTACACCCCCCCAAAAGTCAGATTTTGAGTTTAGACGTACCTACGTAGTACACTGACAATAGTAATGACACAATGACACTGCGTCCATTGTTTACAAGAGACAGACCGAGTGCCCCTCCTTCCCAGTTCAGTTATATATTATACACACACCCCAGTTATATAGCGTGTTATCCTTGTGTTAAGGCGTCGTCTCTGTGATCTTTGTGTTTACACTGTTTTGTGGACTTTTGTAACCCTAAGCAAATCTGGTTGGTCAGAAGTGTAAGCCTACTAGCATGGGTGCAAGTCTCATACACAGATGAATTAACTATCTGCTCAGATCGGCACAATCTACCATGCATACTCATTTTAAGCAAAGAGAGTTGTAAAATGAATGAAAATCCGAATCCAGGAAAGAGCTCTCTGCTCTGCTGGATTCACATCAGTGCAGGCTGTGTTCTCAATGAGTTCACCAGCACCCTTGTGCACTTGAAAGACCGGAAGTCTGTATAACCCACAGCAAGTACACTACTTTCACAAGTACACTACTTTCAGTATTGAGCGCTTCACATATTGTAAGTTTGATTGGCTGTTTTAAGCTTAATGTAAAGTAATTCGGTATCAATAAGTGACTTATTTGAAATTAATGTTGATGATATTTTATATTATTTTACAATGTTATGTTTATAATTGATTTAGGGGGGTTTTATGAGATACAGTAATGGTATTTATGGATGTATATATAGTTCAGTATGAGCATCATACGTCACTGTAACAACTTGCGTTCACTTTCAACTTACGTTTTTAATTGGTTCTGGATGGTCGAACGCAAGTCGGGGAGCGTCTGTACTAAAAAATTTGACACTCCCACCAGAACATGATTTTTTTTGGCAATTTTTTCAGAGAATATGAATGATAAATACAAAACTTTCACTCATGGTTAATGCGTGGAACCATTTCTTAAAAACAACAATGCTCTTTAAAAATCATAACCGGAACTAACCAAGTAACTGGGGGGGGGGGCTTTACATAACCTGGAGATTTTGGCCTGATATACACAGCTTTAAAATGATTAGAAAGTAACCATCCTCACCCGTTTGCTTGTCATTGGTACATGTATAAAAAGTCAGTAAGTTGTTGCACTCCTGCCAGAGCTGCACTGATGGATTATAAGCCATGGGGAAAGCAAAAGAATCAAATGAGCTGCAGGAGAAGGTTGATGAACTTCAGCAAAACAGGAAATCTCCAAGTAATTGAGAATGCCAATCAGCAGTATTTAGACTTTAAGGGGATAATGAGGGTGCTGTTGAAACCAACAGGAGGTCAGGTAGACCAAATATTTCAGCCACAACTGCAAAGAAAATTGTTTGCGAAAAAGGTCAGCGGAGAAACAGGACTCTTGGAGGTGGTGGGTGATGTGGATATTGTAAGGTGCACAAAATTTAAAAAAAAAAAAAGCATTTAAAATAGGCAGTATGGCCAAGTTGCCAGAAGAAAGCCATTACTATGGCAGTGTCACAAATACGTCAAACAAAGGCAAGCCTCAAAACCTCTGGAACAAGGACATTGGGACTGAAGTTTAATCATAAATACTACATATGGAGAGGAATCAACAAAAAATGAAAATGATGAAAAAGGTCCACCATTCCTATTGTGAAACTCGGATGAATGGCTTATTTTTATGTATATTTTTATATATAAATATATCCTCTCTGCAAACCTAATTAGCATTAAAAGCTGCTCAGAAAATGAATATACTAAACTTTACAGGGAAACAAAGTTGCAAAGTGCACAGGGGAAACATACAGAAACTCCTCAACTTACGAACATTCGTTTTGTGCACATCCGGAAATACGAATAGGGCTGTCCGAGGTCGAAAGTGAAATGAAATTGAAGAACAAGTAGAAATAGTAATAGAATAAAATCTATAGAAAGATACATAAATACAAGTATGAAATATGATTAAACATTATCCTGAGGTACACTTCATACTTGGCTCCGGCAGAAGAGCGTAGCCATCACATGCTTTACATCACGCTGAAGTCAGAGAAGCAGAACGATACATTTCTAAACTCGTTCCAAAACTTTCAAAGAAGAAACAAATTGACTCCAGTATAATAATGAAGTGGATAAGCGTGAAACTCTCTGTAAATCTGATCAGATCAGCTGTGCTTGAGAGGAACCAGGAGTATAAACATGGGACATAATGATATTGATAATGTACAGATGATCATGAGAGAGAGAGAGATTGTATACAGTACAAACTCATAGGTTACTTATACAAGGCAATCTTTAGAGGGGAACGTAACAACAAATTAATCTAACAAATGGCTGTGTGGAACCTAACTCGTTTGTAAGATGGGAGTGTCTGTATAAAGTAATTTCTGGACTATAAACTGCGACTTTCCACCCCCACCCCTTGAACCCTGTAGCTTAAACAACGATGCGGCTAATCTGTAGAATTTTTATTTTTTTTTTAAACGGCTAACGGCCTCCAGGGGGTGCTCTAGCAGGAAGCACAACAGCAAGACCGACACCTGCAGCTTATAAAGAGGCGTGGGCTGTGTGTACAGATTCCTTTTAAATTTAGCTAGCGTGGCTTATATTCAGGTGCGCTCAATAGTCCAGAATATAAAGAGTGAAATTTACATTCAAATACTTGATCTACCACAGAGCTCAGCTTCAAGCAGAGATAATCGCATGTGTGGACAAGAGTGTTTTGCCCACTCCTTCCAAGTTGAGTTCATAACTAAATTATGGTTTACACAAGAAAAACTAATTTTCCATCTTGATCAGCCACCATTTTGATTCAAGCATTATCCATTTTTAGAAGTATCCTGAGAGCAGATCAATCAGATTGCACCATTCCCATGTAGTATACACACCAAACTTGTTCATGTTCACAGTGAATAAGTGCTGTCCTAAAAAGTATTCAGGGTGTGGGGTGTGAAGATCAAATTATTGAATTGTCAAATCACCAATCCATGTCAGACAAGGCAGCAATAAAAGCCGAGCTGAGAGGGAGTAAATTCGGAAATATTAAAACAAAATCTGAAATTCAGTACTTATTGATTTCACCATTAGCATGGCAGTCCATGGTAATAGCCACATTCCCTGAGTATTTTTAACAAAACAAACAAAAGTTAAAACCCGCCTCTACACAACAGCTTAAGCAATGCAATGCAATGTTTAATTTGAACCTTTTAATCCGGTCTGGTGATTGAAAACAGACACATTTTACTGTTTGGCTTTTGCTTTTAATAGGAATTTATTGATTTAACTGACAACATACTTTTAGTAATTTACAAATTGTATACATTCCAATTTAGACAAATAACCATTTAAAACGTACATCCGAAAACAAAAGTTTTCATTTCAAACAATTTGTTAAATAAACCATTACCATGTTAAAAGATTTGATTTTCTATTTTTCAGGATTAGTTACAAAGTTCACAGTTGAGTCAACCGAACCAGACCAATTTATTAAATCTTAAACCATTCATTGCATTTTAGCTGCAGCTGTTGTATGAATGCTGCAGTTCTATAGCCTTTGGGACTATTGCCCAAGTTTAGCTCAGAGTCCCACCTCTTGCCAGGGTCATTAGATTTCTTCCAGGTCATGCAAGTCACACTCCAGGCGTGGCATCAGAAGCCTGTGGAGATGATCGGGAGTGTTAGAAAACCAGCCAAAACGGTTTATTAGGCTAAAATAAATTGATATACAGCGATACCTCACCTTACGAAATTAATCTGTTGCAGCACCTTGTTCGTAACCTGAACTTTTCGTAAGTAGAACCGCATTTTATATGTAAAACACATTCGTTCCAAGGCCCCCAATACTACCCTTTAAAACTGAAAAAAAAAAGCATACTTTTTAAGGTACTTACTTCGTGTTTACCATGTCGTCTTAGCAGAGTTATAATCTTACAAATGTTTACGCAAGGTTAAAAGCCTGAGCCAAAAAAAATAGTTGCGATGAGCACACTCAAAGCTCATGAACAAGCTGCGTCATCCCTCCTAGCCAATGGGAGGCCAGCGGGGCAGGATGTTGGGAGATAGTCAATAGGAGGGAGCTGCATCATCCCTGCTAGCCAATGGGAGAGCAGCTCGGGCATTGTTTGAATGGCGCGTTTCGTAAGGAGAACTTGTTTCGCATACAGAGAAATTTTTGGAAAATGTTTTTCGTAACCTGGATTTTTCGTTTACTGGGACTATCGTCAGGTGAGGTACCACTGTACATTTCATAAATGCAATTCTTTTACGAGAGTAAAAGAGGATTGCACTTGAACAGAAACCAAGGTAAAACCATTAGTAGTAGCAGTAGCAGCATTACTATCAATTAATACATCATATAAACATTGAAGCATAGTCTAAAAGCAGAGCTCTGAGAACGTTCGTATTTATTTTCAAAAAAATTAAACTTTGGCAAAAATATGTTCTTGTTAGTCAAAGTCAGCACTCGTGCATCATTTCCTGTGGGGGCACGCAAGCACAGCTACAACAAAACTGAGCTCATAGCTTCACAAAATTTGCCCAATTATGAAGATCCAGTATTAAATTATGTAATAACAGCAAGTCATCTTACTTGCCTAGAACCACACAATCTGATCATCTCTCTAGAAGCCAGTTTGATCCACTTTACTCATCTTAGTCACTATAAACTGGGTATGTTCATCTGGATAGAGGTATTGTGTGATTTGTTGGTCCAAATATTTATTTTCGCAGTGGATTATATGAATTACAAAGTGTACATTATAACTTTACTCGGTGTTAAAGTTCCACACGAACAATAAGGAATCAAGGGTGCACACAGGTTTAGGTTTAAGCTGTGATGTTATGACCTGCACCGGAACTACAGATATGTATAAGACACATGAAGGAAACTAGTTTGGTATTGGAAGCATGTGATGGCACCCGATCTCTCCGTGCATCTAACATATTGCAGCATGTAGCTGTGGGGGATTGGAAATATTGACATCAAAACCATTATGAGATAAAAAGAACAAAGCATGCAAATAATCCAATCTCTACTCACCTCAGCTGCTTTGGGGGAAGCCTTCTGGGCCTGTTTCCGGGGGGGTTTCGCATCAACTGGCTTTGGCGGTGTGGTCGGTGATGCAGGGTCCGATTTGTCGGACTTCTCCACACCCTCCTGTTAAGAAATCGGAATCAATCATTGACTGCTTGTTGCAGTATGCATTAATGTCCAAGTCTCATTTTTATGAACAGCAATCCTAACCTATGGAACTAAATATGAGTAATACACAAATTGTTAGCTGACAAATGAGATAAAACAAAGTATCTTCCATTTTGGCCACCGACTTTCCTTTACCCCAACCTTCTCATTAATAGTGATACTTTACTTTAGAAGTTGTAGAGTCAGAATTCCTTTGTCTACGACGGCTAAACTGCCGGCGTGACCTCTGAGCCTGGCCCTCAGCTTGCTCTTCATTGCTCAGACCTTCTTTGGGAGTATCCTTCTGGCCCTCTGTATCAGGAGCAGCCGTCTGGGTCTCTCCAGGAGGTGGACGAGGACGGAACAGTCTAAGAAACAGTCACAGATCTCATTAATACTTTTGCCGCGAGGAATTCAAGGAACAAAAATGTCTTTAATGGGTCATGAGACCTACTCTAATGCCTATGTGGTGACTCAATTAGCATACACTACATATTGTACTGTGTGCCCCATGTAGTTGCGATACTTGACAGGGTAGGATCATGTCAAATCAAGGACAGCATACAGTATTGGGTCATTAAAAATAGGCAATACTTGAATGGGTGGGAATTGGATACAAATAAATTCAGAAAAAAAAAAAAAAAAAAAAAAAAAAGCGTGTCAATTTACTCGCAAAGATGAACAAAAACACGACTCTATCACTTGCTAAAATATTTGAGAAATGCACAAATTGATAATGTTGAGCACTCATGTGTTCTCTTTAAAAGTCCAACCCCTTCCATATGTAGTCATGACCAGGACCAAAAGCATGCAGCACTCACTCACCGATAATCATTCTTATCTCAAAATAGCAAGCACACAAACCAAGGCAGAATTAAATTCTTGAAATAACAGTATATTATATAATGCAGGGGCAGCTGTGTCCTAACTGTGAGAGAAGCAGCTTTGGGACTGAAACGTCACTGGTTCAATTCCGGAGCGAGCAGGGGAAAATGTGTGACAGCAGAGTGAATGAGTAACACCTACCCTTCCGAAATATTCAAGGTTAAAGTGCCCTTGAGCAAGGCACCAAACCCCCAACTGCTCTCTGTGCACTGTGGGGTGTGGCAGCTCACTGTTTACATGTATGTTCACTTGGGATAAGTTAAATGCAGAAGTCAAAACTCCCCTTGCGGAATTAATACAATAAAAATATTTCTAAAAACGCATGCCTCACCTGCGGTACCGAGGTCTGAACCTGCGTGGTGGTGGTGGTCTGCGTTGGCTACCATCTGCTACCTCCTTCGACTCACCTGCTGATTCTCCCTTTAAAAAGGGTTTAATTAAAAAAATAAATAAATAAATAAATTAAAAAAAAAAAAAAGTTTGCATTCTGTGTACTATAACCCACATATACAGCAATAACAGTTACTGAATGAACAGTCCTAACAAATTGCATGAATTGATCCTCGTGGCATTATTAACTTAACATCTTTGACACCGACACACATGCACATACATTCATTTACACAGAGGCCCATCTCACTATCTAAAAGACATGTTCTTTATCAAAGCCCACGCAAATACAGCTACAATATACAATCACTTCAATTTGTGGTTGTGGATCTGGTCTCCCACGCTGCCGGCGGCGTCGTACTCTAGGCTGCTGAGCATCGGTTTGTCCCTCCCCCTCAGAAGTGAGACCAGCAGAGGGATCACTAGTTTTCCCATCGTCCTGTGAAGGTCGTGCAGGACGGGGGTAAAAGCGCCTGCGGAACCTGCGCTTGTTTGGGGCATAGCGGCTTCCTTTAACTGGAACCCCACCTGGACCAGTTACATTAGCAGCTTCGGAGCCCTATGTTTAACAAACAAAGTTAACATATAATGCAAAACCAGCATACAGGCAAGGCACCATTTGAGATAATGTTAACAAACTTATCACTTACCTTGGTTGCCTCAACAACATCAAACTCCACAATTTCCCCATCTCCTACACTCCTGAGAAATTTTCTGGGGTTGTTCCTCTTTATGGCAGTCTGTTAAAAGTGGAGAAAGAAGCACAAGTTGGAGAGAACTTTCCACACTGCATTATTGTTTACACTGAACATACATCTAACATCATTAGACCATACAGCAAGTAATGAGAAATTGCAAACACCATATGATTAAGTTTCTTCACCTGTACAGTACACTATAGCCCATGTGCACATGTATTCACAAAAATAAACACAATAAAAACATGCAAACAGGTATACAATGACCCCTTGCTACTTCGTGCTTCAGTTTCTGCAGCTTCAAAAATATGAATCGAAAAATTAACAAAATAAGGAAATTAAAGAACAGGGGAGAAAAAAAAAAAAAAGTTAAGGAAAATGCTGCAAAACAAGGCCAATTATGCGGGGGGGGGGCACCCAACCCATAGCCCCCAACAAAACTTACATTATGTGAGGTGCGCAAGCGTGTCGGTATGCACGTATATACATTTTTAGATTTTATACATTATTTTTGAATGTTGAATGGTTATTATAAGCATTTCTAGCATTGAATATGTATTTATTGACATTATATACATATGTATGTATATGTGGCAGTGGTGGCCTGGTGGTAAACGGCGCTGGACTGCTGATCCTAAGGTTGGGAGTTCGAGTCCCACTCTCCACAAGGTGGTCACTGTGTCCCCCAGTGCAAGAAATGGTCATTTCTTCAGGAGAGACATTATTTCTCTTGAATTTGCTTTCCTTCTTCTGTTTATCATCACTCGCTCTCAGACTTTTTACACTTTCTACCAACTGCTGTTAATTGTTATTTAAATAGACAGAACCAGAACAAGATGTAGAGCAGGTGAATAAGAGATACTAAGCCTGTGAGAAATGCGGTGTCCCCCCCCCCCCCGCAAGATGATATACGGACTAAACTGACGTATATTCTCTTGTGCTACGCACGAGAAATCTATCCATCCATCCCTCTTATTACCTTTTTCTGGTGCTAAGCCAGAGAAGATACACGGTGTTCGAGTGGCATCATAGAGCTTAACTGGTAATAAAAAAAAAAAAACCCACAAGAGCACACATTGACAACTTGTGCGCGAAAAAGAAAAAAGGAGTGTATACATCTACCAATCAGCAGGAGGGAGAACAGCCACTGGCTGAATTTGAATCACGTGCCAATTACTTCCAGGTCAGTCGGCAATCCACGAACGTTCAAGGGCCGACTGTACGTCAGTCTGGGGGGGGGGGGTTTATGCGTATGCTGTATAATGTTTTTAATGTATTTTAATATAGTTTTAATGTTTTTAATGTATTTTAGCATCAGTAAATAGAACAGTAAGAAAAACTTTTCAATTTTTAATCATTACTACATTAATACTGTATTAATGAGTAAGACTGTCTATAGAATGTGTTTAAGAAGCATGTGATGTCATACATGGGGTTTTACTTCCAGGTACAGAACTCTCAGATTATCTCGATTTGTGGGAGGGCCCGGAACCGAACCCCCGCGAATGTCAAGGGCCTTCGGTAGTAAAATGTAGTAATGATTAAGAAAAACTTTAAAAATTTTACTGTTATATTTATTGATGATAAAATATAAACATTATACAGCATGCACTGTTTTTCTAAAGTCTTTCAATTATTATTCCAGTACAGTACCCAAGCTAATGTTTGTGCGTGAGATTTTATGTTCTGTAGCATGTTTAACAAACGATACCAAAAGGATAAACTTTATTATGCTTCATGTCCTTTTACATTGAACGTGACGTCTCCAAAATTCTCAAAATTCCTAGTTCTGAGTCAAATTGTTTGTTTGTTTGTTCATGTTTTGCACTGTGATCGTCTATGACTGGTTGACCCTACTACAGCCATGGGCAGCTTCAGCCTCGGGCAACTAATCACGCAACAAACTCCTATCGTGAGCACATATATGCTACAGCACATCACCCTCTAGGCAGCGCCATCTTGGAGACGCCACTTCAAGTTCAATGTAAAAGGACATGAAGCGTAATAAAGTTTATCCCCGGCTAACAATAAGCCTAGGCGGGGAGGGGCCGAACGACGACTCCAGGGCTTGGGATGAAGGCCGTGTAGCCAGCTGGTGCAATTGCCTCATCGGGTGACTTTCCTCAAGTCATGTTTCACAGAAACACTGCATGGAGCAGTCCTTTAGATCCCTCTATGCTGCAATCTGAGCATGAAGCTCGTCCATCTTGTTTTGCAGGGACTGAACAGGTAGTATGACCGGAAGTGCTGACCTTCCACTTCTAACCAAGCACTGGAGACTCGAAGAACTCCGCCTGGGCTTAAATGTTAGCCGGGGTGCTGCAAGCATTGAGTTACCATAGCATATTATCTCACGATAGGAGGAGTTGTTGTGTGCTTAGTTGCCCGAAGCTGATCATAGCTGTAGTATGGTCAACCGGACATAGACGATCATAGTGCAAAACATGAACAAACAAAAATTAAAACGAACAAAAACAATTTGACTGAGGACTCCATGACGTCGCCCTCTTGGCAGTGCCATCTTGGAGACATCACACCAAGCTCAATGTAAAAGGATATGAAGCGTAATAAAGTTTATCCTTTTGGTATCGTTTGTTAAACATGCTATAGAACATAAAATCTCACAAACATTCTAAACATTAACTTAGATACTGTACTGGAATAATAATTGAAAGACTTTTATACAACAGTTCAGAGGAAACTGTCGTTTCTTCAGGAGAAAGTCTAATTTCTTCATAAGAGACAGCCAGCTTTTTCTATCGTTTAGCCAGAGAAAACACAGCATTTGAGTGGCATCCTTGAGCTTAACGGGTAATTAAACCTCAAAAAAAAGCTCATTGACAACTTGTGCGCGAATGAGGAAAAAGGGGCATTACATCATTTCAACCAATCAGCAGGAAGGAGCACAGCCATTGGCTGAATTTGAGTGACGCGTCAGTCACTTGGCAGTCCACGAATACTCAAACCATTAGTGAAAAACCGCAAATAGTCAAGGGCCTACTGTATTCCGAAGAGGTTACAATTTGCCAAAGAGGACAACGCCTGGCATAAAGAAAAATGGTGCAACATTTTATGGCCTGTTGAAAGATTGTTCTTTTTGGGTCTCGTGGCCCCTCTAGACGATCCCCAAAACACTAAATTCAAGCCACAGTACACTAAGACAGTGAAGCCTGGTGGCACAAGCATCATATGGGGGATGTTTGGCATACTATAGCACTGGGCCCATTTCTCATACAGTAGGCCCTTGACCATTCATCACGGTTCAGCGCTCGCACCCCCACATACTCACGGATTGGTGACAAATCTGGAAGTAACTGGCACGCGATACAAATTTAGTCAATGGCTGAGAGCTTTTGTTTCTCCCTCCTGCTGACTGGTTGCAGAGGTGTGTACCTATTTTCTCCTTCGTACACCTGTTATCAAGGTGACTGCTTGAATTGTGAATTCGTGTTTGTTTTTTTTTTGTTTTTTTTTAGTGTGTTAATTATTATTTAAACCCTATGATCACACTCAAACGCCCTGCATCGTCTCTATCTTCTGGTAAGGAGCCCAAGAGCTTTACTCATTAATAAAAATATCACACTACAAAATGAAAAAGTTTTTACAGACGCTCCCCAACTTACTTTCATCCATTTTACGCCCCCCCCCCCAAGTCAAATTTTGAGTTTAGACGTACCTATGTAGTACGCCGACATAATGACGCGGCATTCATTGTTTACAAACTACAGACCAATTGTGTGTATACATGTTACATAGCATGTTACCCTTGTGTTAAGACATCGTCTCTGTGATCTTTGTGTTTACACTGTTTTGCGGACTTTTGTCACCCTCAGCAAATATGGTTGGTCAGAAGCGTAAGCCTACTAGCATGGGTGCAAGTCTCATACACAGATGAATTAACTATCTGCTTGGATCGGCACAATCTACCATGCATACTCAGTTAAGCAAAGAGAGTTGTAATACGAATGAAAACCCGAATGCACAAATTACAGACCAATTACAGATATCTTTTAGCAGAATCCTAAGAGTGTATACATATTTTTATATTAATATTCATTAGGATTTGTACTTGTTCTTCGTATGCATCTCTTGAATAAAGTTTACTTACTTACACAAAAGAAAGAGCTCTCCGCTTTGCTCGGAGATTGCATCAGTGCAAGCTGTGTTCTAAACGAGATCAACGGCACCCTTGTGCACTTGAAAGACCGGAAGTCCGTATAACCCACAGCAAGTACACTACTTTCGGTATTGAGCACTTCACATATTGTAAGCGTTGCTTGACTGTTAAGCTTCATGTAAAGTGACTCGGTATAAATAAGTGACTTATTTGAAATTAATGTTGATATGACATTATTTTACAATGTTATGTTTATAATAATTGATTATGGGGCGTTTGAGATACTGTAATGGTATTTATGGATGTACAGTACAGTATGAGCGTCATACGTCACTAACAACTTATGTTCACTTTCAACTTGCGTTCGGCCGTCTCGAACCAATCAAAATCATAAGTCGGGGAGTGTTTGTACTTAATTACTATATTTTACTGCATTATGAGCAAGACTGTCTATAGAACGTGTTTAAGAAGCACATTTTAACACCTGTAATCTCATACCTCGGGTTTTTAAACCATGCCAATACTGTAACTCAGATTTTCTTGATCCACGGGAAGGGCCAGAACCAAAGCATCGCAAAAAACAGGGGCCTACTGTACCAGGGATCATGGATCAGTTTGAATACATCAGAACACTTGAAGCAGTCATGTTGCCTTATGCTGAAGAGGAAATGCATTGAAATGGATTCTGACAAGACAACGACCCCAAACACACCAGTAAACAGGCAACACCTTTGACAAACAAGACTGATATTACTGAGTGGCGGCACCTTAATCCAATAGAAAATATGTGGGGTGACATCAAAAATACACAGTTTGAGGCAAAACCAAGAACTACAGAAGAACTGTGAACTATAGTCTAATCATTCAGGGCTGGAAAACCTGTTCACAAGTGCCAGAAGTTGGTGGACTCCGTGCATCATCAGTTCTCAGAAACAGTGGTTATGCAAATAAATATTACTCCAGTGATTCATTGGAAATCAAAAACTTTACAATTTCAGTTTACACAGTGAATGTTTGCATTTGTGAAGAATGCAGACACCGCTATTTTTCTGAACAGACAGATACAAAGTGTATGGTGGAGGCCAGGTTGAGCTACAGCAACATAAGGTGTGATGGCTGTATACCACCCACCATCAGAAACCTGATTGATTGCCACGTCATAACAGTCAATTGATGACGGGCCATATCAGGGGAGACAGATGACTCCTGAACAGGGTTGCAGCACCGTTTTTGCCCCAACGCGTCACTGAATTATCACAGTGCAATGGAGGCCATACCCAACTTTCATATGTGCAGGTGCCATGTTTTGTTGTTTTTGATGTGCACGATTCATTTCGGACACTTGTTTGTTTCTTGAATACAACATGCTAAACAAATTACAGTGATCCCGCGCTACTTAGTGCTTTAGTTTCTGTGGCTTCAGAGCACCACAGGTTTTTAAAAAATATGAATTTTTTGGGGGGGGGATAAGGAAAAAAATAGGGTTAAGGAAAATGCCAGAAAACAAGGCCAATTATTGGAAGGGGGTGGACACCTTACATTTGTGTGTGAAGTGTGCATCTGTTTGTATGCGCACACATGGCTGTGTGTGTGTGTGTAGTGATCACTCACTACTTTGCACTTCAATTCATGCGGCTTCAGTGCATTGTGGTTATTTTTTTTTTTTTAAATATTCATCCAATTAAAAAAATAAGGAAAACAAAAAAAAAAAAAAGTGGGACAAGTTAAGGAAAATGCCACAAAAGGCCAGTTATGGAAAAAAAAAAAAAAAAAAAAAACCCAAACACTCCAAACAAACCTCCCATCAAAACTACAGTGGTACCTCACCTTACGAAATTAATTCCAGAGGCAGTTTTGTAACCTGAATTTTTCATAAGTAGAACTGCATTTTACATGTAAAACGTGCGATTCGTTCCAAGGCCCCCCCAAATCATCATCTTTCCCTTTCGGCTGTTCCCTTCAGAGGTCGCCATAGCGAATCATCTGCCTCCATCTCACCACATCCACAAATCTTCTTTGGTCTTCCTCTAGGCCTTCTGCCTGGTAGTTCCAACCTCAGCATCCTACTACCAATATACTCACTATAACTACTCTGTAGGTGTCCAAACCAGCTCAATCTAGCCATTCCTGACATGTACTGTCCCTCAGATTTACTCATTCCTGATCCTATCCATCCTCGTTACTCCCAAAGAGAACCTCAACATTTTCATCTCTGCTATCTCCAGTTCTACCTCCTGTCTTTCCCTCAGTGCCCAATACTACCCCTTAAACCCTTTAAAAAGGTATGCTTTTATATTTAAGGTACTTACTTTGTGTTGACCATGTCTTCTTAGCAGAGTTATAATCTTACAAATGTTTATGCAAGGTTAAAAGCTTGAGCCAAAAAATAAAGTTGCAATGAGCACACAAACTCCTGAAACAGTAACTCTGTTCTTTACACGAAAAGCATTATGGAGCTGCGTCATCCCTCCTAGCCAATGGGAGGGAGCTGCGTCATCCCTCCTAGCCAATGGGAGGGAGCTGCGTCATCCCTCCTAGCCAATGGGAGGGAGCTGCGTCATCCCTCCTAGCCAATGGGAGGGAGCTGCGTCATCCCTCCTAGCCAATGGGAGGGAGCTGCGTCATCCCTCCTAGCCAATGGGAGGCCAGTGGAGCAGGATGTTGGGAGATTGCATGAGTTGCTCTCCCATTGGCTTTGTTTGAATTTTTAAGATGGTGCTTTTGCAATGTGAACTTGTTTCATATCCAGAGACAAATTTTAGGAAAATGTTTTTCATAACCTCGATTTTTCGTTTGCTCGGACTATCGTAAGGTGAGGTACCACTGTACAGACGCGCCGACTTTTTTTCCGTTTTTTTCAAAGAAAGAAGAAAAAAAAAAAAAGTCAAATTTTAAGTTTAGACGTACCTACGTAGTACTCTGACAATGACGCAGCGTCCATTATTTACAAACGACAGACTGAACATGCCCCTCCTTCCTCCCAGTTCAGTGTTTCTTATAAAAATAAATCAGTTATATAGCGCAGTACCCTTGTGTTAAAATATCGTCTCTGTGATCTTTGTGTTTACACTGTTTTGCAGACTTTTGTAACCCTAAGCAAATATGGTCGGTCAGAAGTGTAAGCCTACTAACATGGGTGCAAGTCTCATACACAGATGAATTAACTATCTGCTCGAGTCTACCATGCAAACTCAGTTGAGCAAAGAGTTGTAAAATGAATGAAAACCAGAATCCAGAAAAGAAAGAAAACTCTGCTCTGCTGGTGATTCACATCAGTGCAGGCTGAGTACTAAACAAGTTCAACGGCACCCTTGCTCTCTTGAAACACCGGAAGTCCGTATGACCCGCGCTTTGTTTCAAGCACAGCAAGTAAACTACTTTCGGCATTGAGCGCCTCACATATCGAAAGCGTTGATTGGCTGTTTTAAGCTTCATATAAAGCGAGTCGGCTCAGCTTCATGTAAATGTGACCATCCGTCGACCATCGGAACCATTTACAAGCAGAAAGATCGCATCAGAGAATGTTAAAGGTTATATTTAATACTGTATTTGATATGTGAATGATTAAAATTTGTCAATTTTAAATTAATGTTGATATTTGACATTTTACAATGTTATGTTTATTATAATTGATTTAGGGGTGTATGAGATATGGCAATGGTATTTATGGACGTATAGTACAGTACGAGCGTCATACGTCAGAATAACAACTTGCGTTCGGCCGTCCGGAACCAATTAAAAACGTTAGTCATGGAGCATCTGTACTTAATTTTATGTGAGGTGCGCATCTGCGTGCATGTGTGTCTTTAGATTTCATTTACATCTTAGACATCATTTTTAAATGTTTGTCATAAGCATTTAGCGTTGAATGTGTATTTATTGACATTATATACACATACGTCAGTCGAGGGGGTCAATCCTACTTCACGGAAATCGGTGGTCGCGCGGCGCGGGGGGGGGGGGGTCTCTCTGTCCCAATTAACTGCGGAAAGTGAGGGATCCCTGTACCCATATTACAAAAATCTAGATCCAGGTAAAAGAATAAAAATTGTTGAACGTATTAGTCTCAATTAAATCTAAGTGATTGCTTCTGTATTACTTTCAAAAGCATATCCTCAAAGCAGGCAGAGTAAAAGACTGATGAAGATACTGGTGGATTTTGAACTTTGACATACGGGTTACATGGAGAAAGAATCCACAAATATTAAAAATAAATAAATAAAATCAAAAAGGTGGTGGGGTTACCACTGGATTCTCGCTTACCTGGTGGACAAATACATCCTCTTTGGTGTCATTTCTACACGGTAAAACACAACGGTTTGGGCTCAACATGATTTTCAGAATATTAAAGTGGTAACATAACAGGTTAATTTTTAAGTATTGGTTTAAAGTCTGTCCCACATACCTGTTGATGAAGCCGTATCCATTGCGCACATTGAACCATTTCACAGTTCCTTGTACCAAAGTAGCTGCAACAGCACAAACAGAGGCCTGCTATAAAAGCCTGACTAAAAGGAGTCCACAAACCACTCTAATCGTAAAGCACAGTACCAAATCACACCGCCTAATCCCAGTGTGCGTAAATGATTAACACCAAGATTTCACAGGCTTGCAAATGAACAGAACAGGCCTATACAAATAAGTCCAACACATACATATATATTACAAAAAACAGGGTATACAAAGACTCCTCACTACTTCACGCTTCAATTCATGTGGCTTCAGTGCATTGCAGGTTTTTAAAAAAATAAACATTCATCGAATTTAAAAAAGACCAATTATGCAAAAAAATTAAAAAACCCTAAACCATCGCGCAAAAAAAAAAAAAAAAAATCTCCCATCAAAACTAGTTAATTGTTGCATATGCGTGCACGCATGTATTGGTTTCTCACGCAATACCATCTGTATGCATGTGTATATTTACATTTTATTTACATCTTATGCATTATTTTTGAATGTTTATTATAAGCATTGAATAAGTATTGATATTACATACATGGTGGCCTGGTGGTATAGGGCACTGGATCACTGATCCCAAGGTTGAGGTTTCGAGTCCCACTCCCCACAAGGTTCCCCCCCCCCACAGTGCAGTGAACAGGGTTATCAAAGGCCAGCCATGCCTCTCACGGTCTATGGTGAGAGGTTGATGTAAAAGAACCATTGCTGACTTTTGTAAAGAGGAGCTGCAAAGCCGTCAGAGTGTTTCTGCCCCTTGCTTCGGATGTTAATAGAGAGTACAGAGAAGGTCAGACGGAGCTGCATTGTGCCTTTGTGGATCTGGAGAAAGCATATGACAGGGTGCCGAGAGAAGAACTGTGGTATTGCATGAGGAAGTCTGGAGTGCCAGAGAAGTATGTTAGAGTGGTGCAGGACATGTATGAGAGATGTAAGACAGTGGTGAGGTGTGCTGTCGGTGTGACAGAAGAGTTCAAGGTGGAGGTGGGACTGCATCAAGGGTCAGCTCTCAGCCCCTTCTTGTTCGCTATGGTGATGGACAGGCTGACAGACGAGGTTAGACAAGATTCCCCATGGACTATGATGTTTGCAGATGACATTGTAATCTGTAGTGAGAGCAGAGAACAAGTGCAGGAAAATCTAGAGAGGTGGAGGTATGCCCTGGAAAGGAGGGGAATGAAGATTAGCCTCAGTAAGACAGAATACATGTGCATGAATGCCAAGGACCAAAGAGGAACGCGAGATTACAGGGAGCAGAGATAAGAAAGGTGGAGGATTTTAAGTACTTAGGCTCAACAATCCAGAGCAATGGAGAGTGTGGAAAAGAGGTCAAGAAGCGTGTGCAGGCAGGTTGGAATGGTTGGAGAAAAGTGTCCGGTGTGATGTGCGATAGGAGGGTATCGGCAAAAATGAAAGGAAAAGTGTACAAGACGGTGTTGAGGCCAACGATGCTGTATGGGTTAGAAACAGTGGCCCTGGGGAAAAGACAGGAGGCAGAGTTGGAGGTAGCAGAGATGAAAATGTTGAGGTTCTCTTTGGGAGTAACGAGGATGGATAGGATTAGGAATGAGCACGTCAGAGGGACAGCACATGTAAGACGTTTTGGAGACAAAGTCAGAGAGGCTAGATTGAGATGGTTTGGACATGTACAGAGGAGGGATAGTGAGTATATTGGTAATAGGATGCTGAGGCTGGAACTACCAGGCAAAAGGCCTAGAGGAAGACCAAAGAGACGATTCATGGATGTGGTAAAGGAGGACATGAAGGTCGTTGGTGTAAGAGAAGAAGATGCAAAGGATAGGGTGAGATGGAGGCAGATGATTCGCTGTGGCGACCCCTGAAGGGAAAAGCCGAAAGGAAAAGAAGAAGAAGAGCTTCGGGTTGTGTCAGGAAGGGCATCCAACGTAAAAACCTATGCCAAATCAAACATGCAAACCATTCGCTGTGGCAACCCCTGAAAAAATAAATAAATAAAAGGGGAAAAAGCTGAAAGGAAATCTCTCATATACATGTACGTATACGTCAGTCAGAGAGGGTTGGGGATGGGTGGGGGAGGAATCCTACATCGTATATTTCAATGGTCGTGTGGGGATCTCAGTCCCAGTTAACCAGTGAGGGATCCCTGTATGAGATTTCGTTTCAGCTTTTCCCCCTTTTTTTAGGGGTCGCCAAAACGAATGATTCGCATGTTTGATTTGGCATAGGTTTTTACGTCAGATGCCCTTCCTGACACAACCCGAAACAAGGGACAGAAACACGCTGACGGCTTTGCAGCTATCCAGCACCCTATACCAACTAGACCACCACTGCCCTGTAAGGTACGCCTGTATATGGTTTTTATATATATATATATATATATATATATATATATATATATATATATATATATATAAATAAAATCAGGGTCTATATGGGTATATAAAATTTTTTTTAAAAAAGTGTAGATATTAAAATCAGGAGATCTATAGACCCTGATTTATTTATTTATATATATTATATAAATAAATCAGGGTATATACACATACAAAAAAGACTTATGAAGAGGAATCTCAGGATCAAACAGAAGGAGTGAGGACACGTTTCTCAACACCTGCTGAATAAAACGCCAGCGGGCCTAAAGAACAACCAGGTCACGCAGATAAGCAACTGGCTGCTGAAGGAATGAAGAGCTCGCTCTTCAACGCTCTTTGGAATAAACGCCATTATTGGTGACGCGTTCAGAGAGTTTAAAGTCCTCACTGCTTCATGTGGACGCGAGCAACGTTTGAGGATTTTTTTTTTAAAGGCGACCAGATTTCACCCTTGAGGTCCAGAAACAAATATTACGCCTGAGAAACTCCGGTTTAAAACGAGAAAAACAAAGAAAACAACAACAAACCCCGAATCTGTTGGTCGATAAATCAACGCCACGAGAAGCTCGCGCGCCGTCCTGAGCGTTTTTCACTCAGAGCTGAAGTAAAAAAAAAAAAAGAAAAATGAGCAACACGTGGAAGCAGCTGAGTGAGCGTCCCATGGCACTTAATATCAGCCATTCAACTTACAAACCACCGCTCGAACCGCCACCCCGGACTTCTCCAGCTCAGTTCGGACACGGACGGCACACTTTCAAGCCAGAACCACGAAACAGTCTAGAACTTCACGCGCAGAGTGACGCCTCAGGATTTTTCTGTTTAACATGACGGACCATAGTGGCAGCTGAACTGTTTTGAGAAATTCCTACCAATCACTTTCCGCTCTGGTTGAGCTGGTCCGGTCGCTGAGGTTGACAGAGGAGCGCCTTGCACTTCTGTGTCGGTCATTTTGGCTCATTTGTCCCCCTCCCTCCTACTCACCAAAACTTCCCTACAGCCGCCACCTCAATTGCTTTATCCCGAGTCCACGACTGGAATGAGTGCGCGAGCCGCATCCTTATTGGTCCGAAGCCGACCAATCCGAGAGCAGAAGCTCTGCCTTCACTTCATCAATTGGGAGTGAGAATTAAAGTCATGATGAGACCAGACTTCCCTCACTCTTGCGAAAATTCACCAACGCTGTGTGTGTGTGTGTGTGTATGTATATGTTTATATATATATATATATATATAATTTTTTTTTTTTCTGAACCGCTTACTATTCCTAATTAGGGTCGCGGGGAGGCTGGTGCCCATCTCAGCTGACTCCGGGTGAGAGCGAGGTACACCCTGAACAGCTCGCCATGCTATTGCAGGATATATATATATATATATATATATATATATATATATATATATATATATATATACATACTATATATATATATTGTTTTATGTAATATCGTTTTATTACACAAAATATATATACAATATATATATATATACACACACACACATACACATACAATATGTGTGTGTGTGTGTGTGTGTGTGTGTGTATATATATATATGGCATTGCAGTTAGCACGTCCACCTCACAGCAAGAAGGCCTGGGTTTGATTCCCGGCCTGGCCGTTTCTGTGTGGAGTTTCCATGTGCTTGTGTGGGTTTCCTCTGGGTACTCCAGTTTTCTCCCACGGTCCAAAAACATGCACAGTAGGCGAATTGGCAGTTCAAAATTGCCCATAGGTTCACATTGTGCAGAAGGCAATGGCAAACCACTGCACTATCCTTGCCAAGAAAACCTCCCTGCAGATGATAACCAGGGTGTTTTCCTTCATGGCAGGTCGCCAAGAGTTGTCCTACGACTCGGAAACTCGGAAGGTACCAGACTATATATATATATATATATATATATATATATATATATATATATATATATATATATATATATACTTTTTTTATTTTTGGGAAGGCAGCGGTCGCCTGGTGGTAAAGGGCACTGGATCACTGATACTAAGATTGGGGGTTCGAGTCCCACTCTCCACAAGGTTGTCACTGCCCCCCCCCCCCTTTCCTGCAGCTAACTGGGTTATCAAAGGCCAGCCATGTCACTCACTGTCTATGTTGTGAGGTTCATGTAAAAGAACCATTGCTGACTTTCATAAAGAGGAGCTGCAAAGCCGTCAGCATGTTTCTGCCCCTTGATAAAAAGGGTTGTGTCAGGAAGGGCATCCGACGTAAAAACCAATGCCAAATCAAACATGCGAATCAGATGATTCACTGCGGCGACCCATGAAAAAAGGGAAAAAGCCAAAAGAAAAAGAAGATATAGGGGAGAGGGCTCAAAACCTTGGAACACGCCTCACACAATGTAAAAGCAACGAAAAAGATTATTGTGAGATTTAGTTCTGTTTGAAATAGTTCAATTTTATAATGATTTTTGGAGCCGCAAGGCTGCTGTTCTTTAGATGGTTGTTCAGAGTTGAATACCCAGTTAAATGTCCAGGTGTATTGTGAAGCAGATGGTTGAAACAAACAAGTAATTCTAAAAGGTTATTTTTGTTTATTCTTTTTAATTTATTCAAAACTCTCCTCAACAAATTGCTAGAACTCACCTCAAGTTCCTAGTTTCAGTCACTTTATCAACATTTAGCTTTGACAGCTCCTGGGATTTGACAGTCACCTCATTTCTTTTTGTAAAAAAACAAAATAAACAAACAAGAAACATCTTAACAACTTGTAACTCAATAAGGTTTTTAAAAATTTCTGATGAGAAACCTGGAATTTATTGATTTAATGTGGAGAATGATCGAATATTACATGTCTATGAGTGGCAGAATATGTCAACGCTTGCTTTCAGACTTCCTTGTGCAGTAACTACTGTAAGTAAATGTTTTTGGGGCAGTACAGTAGTGCAGTGGTGGGGCCGGTGGTGTAGTGGTTAGAGTGCTGGGCTCATGATCGGGAGGTTGTGAGTTCAAATCCCACTGAGACCCCCCCCCCCCCACCACTGTGCTAAGACCCCTGGGCAAGGTCTCAACCACAAGTGTGCCACTGTTCACTCAGCAGTATAAATGGGTACCAGTAAAATATACTGGGAAGGTAACCTGCGATGGACTAGTGTCCCATCCAGGAGGAGTTGAACTCCTGGTCGCTTCACGCTACAGAAACCGGGGATAAGCACCGGCCTGATGAGCCACGAGGCTCGGGTGTAAAAACCCAACAGACTTACCTACAGTAGTGCAGTGGTTATCGCGTCTGCCTCACAGCAAGAAGGTCTGGGTTTGATTCCTAGCTCGTGCGTTTCTGTGTGCAGTTTGTGTGCCCTCCCTCTGCTTATGGTGGTTTCCTCCGGGTACTCCGGTTTCCTCCCACAGTTGAAAAACACGTACAGTGGGCTAACTGGCTGTTTTAAATCACCCTTAACTGTGAGTGTGAATGGCTATGTGAGCGTTGGCCCTGCAATGGCCTGGCGAGCTGTCTAGGATATACCCTGCTCTTTCCCAGAGTCGGCTTAGATAGGTGCCAGCCTCCCGATGACCCTAATTATTACGAATCGGTTCAGAAAATGAATATGTAATTGGTTTTTCTTTGTCTACATTAAATTTGTGTGAAAATCCATTTGGTTTTTAAATTAGATTCATTCGTTTGAGAAACGGAAGTGTTCTAAAACTTTCTATTGAATATATATTAGCAGAGAAAACAATTATTCATTCATTTTCTGAACTGTTTAATCCTGTTAGGGTCTGGGGAGGCTCGAACCTTTCTCAGCTGACTCCGGTCAAAGGCATGGTACACTGTGAACAGCTCAACAATCCATCACAAGGCAAACACACTCAATTCAGAACAGCCAGTTAGCCTAATGTGGACCTCTTTGGACTGTGGGAGGAAACCAGAGTACCCCAAATGGAAATTCACACATGCATGAGGTGAACATACAAATTCTACGCCGAGTCCAGCACTCAAACCCCGGACCTCCTTGCAGTGAGTCAGGCATGTCAATCACCATGCCATCGTGCCACCCTTTATATATGCAAATTACACACACACATTATATATACATACATACACGACGCCACTGTGCTACCCTACAACTGCTTGATCCTATTAGGGTTGCAGAGCGAATGGAGCATATTTCAACCATCACTATTCAAAGTCGAGATACACCCTGGATAGCTGACCAGGGCTACCGCAGGGCCGACACACTTCCATTTACACTTACACTCAATGGTAGTAAGGTAATGGTAGCCAGGCAAATTTGCAACACGTAGGCCTCCGTCAGTCCCGAAGGACTATGGCTGCACTCTGGCCAGTATCCCGACTGGTGATACTCCCCAGTGCACAGAGCCTGGGTAGGGAGTAATGAGGGACAGGCTGTTACCCAAGCAGCAAGTCCCCCCCTGTCTTGGCGCCACCGAAAGGATCCAATGGAAAGGCAAGTGCCAATACGACTGGGTTCCAGTGCCGCTGCAGGAGAGAAACTACGGTCAATTTAGAACGGCCAATTAACCTACAGTGCACGTCTTTGGATTGCGGGGGAAACCGGAGCACCCGGAGGAAACCCGCACAAGCACGGGGAGAACATGCAAACTCCACACAGAAACGCCCAGGCCGGGAATCGAACCCGGGCCTTCTTGCTGTGAGGCGGACGTGCTAACCACTACGCCACCGTGCCGTAAAAAATTTGCAACAACTAATTAACATAATGTGCATGTCTTTGGACTGCCGGAGGAAATGTGAGTATTTGAAGAAAAACTGTACAACCATGAAGAGAAAATTCATACTGCACACATGGACACAAATTCATGACCTTTTTTGCTGTGAGGCAACATGTGCCGCAGGGAGGCTGAAGCCTGCCACAGCCAACATTGGGCGAATGCAGGGTATACCTGGAAATTACTTGCCAGGCCATTGCAGGTCCAACACTCAAGTATTCACAGTCATACTCATGAATAATTTTCAGCAGCCAATTAATCTCTTCTTTTTTGTTTACATACAATTAATTATTGTATTTATTTGTGTTCTATTGTAATGGGTGGCGCCTGTCCATACATCCATTCGTCTGTCTGGCGTCTATCACACTTTGGTTTCCGGACGATAACAAGAATGCTTCTGATTTTGATAAAATCTGGTATGCAGGTTCGTCAGACAGGTACTTCACCTAGGATGGGTGCACAACAAAATCTGTGCATGATTAATGAACCAATCAGACTTAATTTGTTTAACACAATGGTTTTGATTTTGGCTCGAGGAAGATATAGATCAAGCTTAAAATACTCATTCCTGGGCAGTGGGAGAACCTGGCAGTCTATTTTTATTCTCTGCTTTAATTTCAAAGCACACAGACATTAAACTGCATAAATTTCAATTAAAAAATGAGAAATTGAGGTGTTCTAAAACTTAATAGATAGATAGTGTTTACATTTGCGGCAAATGAGTATCATTTATTTATTGAACTGGTTAAACCTGTCAGGGTCTGGGTGAGGCTGGAGCCTTTCTCAGAATAGATGATGTGGTACTGAAGTTCAAATTCAATTATTTGGAAAGGGCTAGCATCTTTGAATGCTGGCACTTTCTTAATTCTGGCCTTTCTTGAACGAGATCGTCTGTGGAACACTGTGCAAAAACATGCTTATCACAACAATGATTTCTCATCACAATACAGTCTTCTTCTTTATTCTTTTCCTTTTGGATTTTCCCCCTTTTTTTCAGGTGTCACCACAGCGAGTCACCTGATTTGCATGTTTGATTTGGCATAGGTTTTGACCTTCCTGACACAACCCCTCTGCGAGGGGCAGAAAGACACTGACGGCTATGCAGCTACACGTTACGAAAGTCAGCAATGGTTATTTTACATGAACCTCACACCATAGATGGTGAGAGACATGGCTGGCCTTTGATAACCCAGTTAGCTACATTGGGGGAACAGTGACAACATTGTGGAGAGTGGGACTCGAACCCCCAACGTTAGGATCAGCGATCTAGCACCCTTTACCACCAGGCCACCACTGCCCTATCACAAGAATGTGTAATTAATTATTTTACATTGTACACACTAGTGTAAGGTAGGGCGGTGGTGGCCTGGTGGTATGGATCGCTGATCCTAGGGTTGGGGGTTTGACTCCCACTCTCCACAAGGTTGTCACTGTCCCCCATGTCTCTCACTGTCTATGGTGACCATTACTGACTTTCGTCAAGAGTAGGCTGCAAAGCCGTCAGCATATTTCTGCCCCTCGCTAAGGGTTGTCAGGAAGGGCCATATCAAACATACAATGATTCACTGTGTGGTGACCCCTGAGAAAAAGCCGAACAGTCGAAAGGAAAAGTAGAAGATGACACACGAGTCTAAGGTGAACTTCAGGGGTGTAATCTTAGATCATACGTTTTTTTGGTTTTTTTTGTTTTTCTAACGCACCATGCTTAAAAAGTTGTTTAATTAAAAACGAAGAAAACGGATAATTGGTAGTGGCATTACTGTACCACTAAAAATACAGTACTGGGAAGGTAACCTTTGATGTACTCGTATCCCATCCAGGAGCTGTTGAACTCCTTGTATCTACACAAGAAGGAAACCGGGGATAAGCTCCGCACAATGAGTCCGTAGGCTTGAGTAGAAAATCCAACACACTTTACCTAGCATTGTACCATCCCCATACTGCACTGCACCAGCCATCTGTTAAGCACATATCAACTCGTACAGCTCCAAGTAATAAATTACACCCGGAGCCCAAGCCAAGTCACTGAGTGCAAACTCTTAGTGTTAAGTTGAGGAAAAGGCTTGTCCTTAGCTTCCCTCCTCTACCCCCTTCTACCTTTAAAAGTTCGCCAGCCTCAAGTTTCACGCGGCTATATTTATCCAAACAACCACAGACTGGCATCACTGGGCCCACCATGCCGTCTGGCCCACATTTCATTCTATTTCTGCAGGTGGCTTTCTTCCTCCTGCTTTCATTCTGTTGCATTCTTTGAATTTGCAAATACTGTACTAATACAACAAATAACTTTAATTTATGGGATATTTGTTTCCTAAAAAAATTAAAAATACAGCCTTTTGAACGTGTTAATTTTCCTTTTATTTCCTCCTAAATGCACTACAACAGGGGTCACCGACCTTTTTGAAACCGAGAGCTACTTCTTGGGTACCAATTAATGCGAAGGGCTACCAGGTCAAAACACACCTCTGAAATTACAAATTTGCTCAATTTACCTTTAATTATATGTTATCATTAATAATTAATGATATTTATCTATGTGAAGATATTGATTTGATTTAAAATATATTCAAAAAAATTAGATGCAGCTCAATGGAGAGTGGCGCTATGGAGCTGTGGGCCTGTCCTAAAACTAGCAGTGAACAGGTCCGCGGGCAACTTATAGTGTCCTTGCGGGCTACCTGGTGCCCACGGGCACCACGTTGGTGATCCCTGCACTACAATAACTTTACTGTATGCACTAAGGCTAAACTTGTGGTCGCTACTGCGCATGTCAGAAAATGAAGAATCGAAGAATCGTGGCGTGCGTAACGCAACTGGCGTAAAGTTTTGATGAATACGGTTTTACGGTATCTTTCCGTCTCTGGCGCGTAAAAATCCATCTGGTTGACTAAATGGGGGAGAGAGAAACAAGAAGGTCTCTACTGAGAGGAAGGAAATCGAGCATGTTTCGTACAGAGTTGTCACAAACCACTGCAGAAAGCCGTTCGCGTGTATTAATTAAGAAAAAAAACAAAAAACAACAAAAAACGAGAAGTCCAACTCTCAGAAGCCAAGCGCTGAAGAATCAAGAGGCCACGAGGCAACCGCGCGCCCCGCCCGGCCCATATAATTTAAAGAGCGAAGGGCGAGCGCGCATGCGCAGTGTAGAGGAAACTGCTGGGGTTCGTCTCATGGCTATGTGTGGCTGAGGGAAAGAAAGTGAACGAGAACAGCTAACCAGAAAGAGAGAGAGAGAGAGCGCGCGCGACAGAGAGACACAGAGTGAGTGAGTTTGGGGCTCACACTTTAGTCGGCTTCTGACTTGGTGTGTGTGGTCTGTTCAAAGGCTTTGGACTTGCTGTCGGAAAAATAAAGACAAGGAGACAGAAAAGAAAAGAAACGCCTGGAATGACGGTAGCGTCCAAAGAGCTGATTTAAGGCAGAACAGGGGGGCAGTGAGTGCGCAGCCACGAGCACGAGATAAGCGAGCAGTGAAAAGTGTGCCATCCAGCAAGACTAACTCAGTCGGTGGATTGCCCCGAATCGTCTAGGGTGGGGAAAGATCTCAATTTCGGTAAGTAAGTGAGCTTGAAGCTTTGAAATAAACCGGTAATATGGCGCAGCTCGCTTTAGAGTAGCCGCCTCCTTCCAAAACACACCGTCATGCGCAGCGCCGCTTCGAATTCCGACTGACTTCATTTATTCATCCGAACAACTTTCACCGACAAAGCGGGTTTCCAATCGGGCCTGTGTCTGGCCGTGTTTGTTGCCGATTCTCTCAGGATGGGGAATGTCGGGATGACGACAACAACAACAACAACAAAAAAAAATTTTCCCCTAGGCCTCAATTTTAACTTTGCGGAACTGCTAAAATAATCAATCCGAAGCAGCCCTCGAAGATGTATTCGAGTTCAAACCGAAGGCCTGACAGGAAAAAAAAAAAATCCAGTGACTGGGCTCAGAACTTGAGAGCCCGTGTCCGACCACGTAGGAGTCGCAACGTTCCGGATTAACGCAGATCCACCGCCGCTGCGCCCGGAGAACCTCGTGCTCGCGTGAGGCGTTTACCTGAGTAAAGTTGGACACGCGCCTGCTTTCAGTTCGCGGTGTAAGCCGTGCGGGTGGCTGAGGTGAGCCGTGGTGTTCGGTGGGACTCTGGTCGGGTGGAATGAGATGCCGGGAGGCCGCAGTGAAGAAAACCCAAAAGGTTTTTCAGTTCGCTTTGTTCGGCGCACCGCCGTTAGCGGGCCTTCTTTACTGTCGCCGACTGTGTATGTGTGTGGGGTTAGCATGTTAGCATTGCACGCGCCGGCGGATTACCGCCAAACTGAATGGTAATGGAAAATTTTGACCGGTTTTCCTGGGCGCCCCAAATGTCAAACTATCATATTTAACGTGATATAAAAAATTAAAATGACTGACATGCCGAGCAGACTCCCTAACAGGCTGTTCATGCCGAGACGCTGATAGCTTGGACAGACAGCATGACTTGACGTTTGGGCCCCTTCACGTGAGCGCGTGCGCGCCGACATACGCAGCAACTGCAGCCCCCCCCCCCAAACACACACTTCGTCTATCATCTGGGAAAATCGAAGATCTGCCCAGATCTTTTACAATTTATGTCATAGGAGGGATATTGTTAAGTAAGTAAGTAAATAAATAAATAAATCGCAAGAATTTCTGTCACCTAATGATTAACAGGTGCTATACATGTATTCTCTCATTTAGAACAGATTGAGTTTTTTGCAATATTTCAGCATTTTATACCCCAGAGTCATTTAATTTACAAACATGAGCCGGCCTGAAATCCATAGTCACAGATCTTGAATAGATTAAATAGTTTGAGTGAGTAGAAACACATTGTTAAGATTGGACCAGTTTGCACTTCTTGTGTTACCTGATGTTCTACCCTCACCAATGAACATCAACTTTGTAACTTCAGGAGCTGAAATAATATTTGTGTGTGTGTGTGTGTGTGTGTGTGGTGAACTGTATGTCTGCCTTCAAGGGAAAAAAATGGCAGATGCAGATTTGGACTTCACGACAGGTGATGCTGGGGCTTCCACCACCTACCCCATGCAGTGTTCTGCCCTGCGCAAGAACGGCTTCGTGGTGCTGAAGGGTCGACCATGCAAGATCGTGGAGATGTCAACTTCCAAAACTGGCAAACATGGACATGCAAAGGTGGGTACACCTAGCGGATATGATTTATGTAAGCAGAAATGGTGAAGTTGTGGCTTTCGAATCAAGGAAAATCTTCAGGTGCTTTTTCGTCTGTTGGGAATGAAATACTACTTATTGTACGCCATGTTACTTAATGGTCAGTATTTGGTGTGTGTACTCTATGTAGCCTATAAAAAGATATTAAAGAAATGTTGTAAAACTGAAAGGTTTTTTATTCTTCTCCTTTTTTTTTTATTTGTTAAAGGTCCACTTGGTTGGCATTGACATCTTCACTGGCAAAAAATATGAAGATATCTGTCCCTCAACTCACAATATGGATGTCCCCAACATCAAGAGAATGGACTATCAGGTATAACCGATATCTGAGAAAACTCACTAAAGAAATGAAACGGATGTTTTCACTTAAAAAAAAAAAAAAAAAAAAAAAGCAAACAAAAAGAAACGTAACAGTTTGAAACTTGTTTCTGACTCTCCCTTAAATCTTCTTCCTGTCCACAGCTGATTGGCATCACGGATGGCTACCTGTCTCTGCTCCAGGATAGTGGTGAAGTCAGAGAAGACTTGAAAATACCTGAGGGAGACCTGGGAAAAGAGATCGAGGCCAAGTTTGAGGCTACAGAGGAGATCCTAGTAAATGTTTATAAACACCGTCAACACATTGTCAGAACGTTCAACTATGTAACTATGGAGGACTGATTTTTCTTTGCCATGTTTTTCAGATCAGTGTCCTGTCCGCAATGAACGAGGAGGCTGCAGTGGCCATAAAAGCTATGACTAAATAAACCGCAGCAGGTACATGGAGCTCTCGCGTGCGCGCGCGCGTATGCATGCTCACCTGCTAGAGAGTAACTGTGCTACGCTAGTGTGCCAATAGCAAAGCACTAATCCAAGTGTTTACGTTATATTCCAGCAATTACCATTTTTTTTTTTTCATTCGAATAAATAATCATGTGGTGATCTCAATAAAATATACTATTTAGTTCAAAGACTGCAGTGTGTTCACTTAACTGTGTATTCTGGGCATATACGTCTGTACAACACAATGTACAGATTTTACTTTTTTTTTTTTTTTTCTTCTTTAATTAATTAAAAAAAAAAATTCAGGATGCTGGTTTGCTCTTTGCACACTGGTGCTTGCATGACCACCATAGTAACAGATGTGCATCCGTTTGTATTCTGATTGTTCTATACACTATAATGGACATGATTGGTGAACAACTTGTACATAGGATGTTATGTATGCTCTATATTTTGTACTACCTGTATTACAGTTCTCTCCACATAGCAGGGTTAATTATTTAAAATAAAACTTTAAAAAAAGTATCAAAGGCTGACGCTATACAGAAGTGACTAACCCGTAATCATTGCTATATTTCAGTGGTCCCCAACCTTTTTATCACAGCGGACTGGTCAACGCTTGACAATTTTACCGCGGGCCGAGGGGTGTAGCTTGTTTATATTGTAAATATAATACCCCACCCTTGCCCAGAGTCAGCTGAGATGTGCGCCAGCCTCCCAAATCAGGATTAAGCGTTACATTTTTAATTGAGCTCAAACTATTCTTTAAAAAAAAAAAAAAACCCACAACCACAGGTGATTGGTGCACCAGCTGGGAGAATGAAGGCTCAGGCCCAGTCTCACCCGAAATCCATGCTATGGTTTGAAACATGTCCAACTCGCCTCTCTTCATGTGCCGTCCCCTTGTGAGTTACATTTTAGCGCTCAAATGACCGACATGTAACAGAGAATCGGGTCATTTTCAAAATAAAAGTTTTTTCAACAATAAAAAAATCCTTCAAACTCAAATAAAACAGAAATAAATATTTCTTGTTCAGCTCGGTTCGGTACCAATTGATCCACAGACCCGTGCCGGTCCGTGGCCTGGCGGTTGGGGACCACTGCTTATATTTGACAGGAATATTGAACTCCATAACCACAAGAAGTGTGCCGAGTTATAGGCGAGTCGTTTAACCACATAATAATAGATAAATGGTAAATAGAAGCCGTTTGAGGACCGAGTTCACGGCTTCATGATGTATAAGAGATGGAGAAGTTAAAAACCGATGTGGTTGTCAAGTTGCCTTTCTGGATTCTTTAAAACAAGAAAGGTTCATTATTGTTGGTTGGTCATTTTAGTTACACATCCTGTCTGCATTTTCCTTTAACTTTTAACCTTTTTAATGAGAACCTCTCCTTTATATGCATTTCTTTTTCTTCAAGTTGTACTTGCCCCCCCTTTTTTTTTTTAAACATTAAATCCTGACGTGCTCCTTTACTCCTGCCTATTTTTCGTCTACCTTTCCTTTCTCACTTTCTCTCAGGTATTGGCAAGATGCACTGGACCTGGACAGAAGGAGAGAATTACACCTCAGCAATGCTATTCCCCCCCGTTTTTTCTCTTTTATTTTTAATTCTTTATTGTCTCCCCTTCTTTATGTACTTTAGCCTGTTGACCGGTTGGGAAAATAGAAAAAAAAAATAATAATTGGAAATGGTTGCAAATGGACAAATATCTTTGTAAATACACTGAATATACATGAATCAATATTTTGAATGTATATAGTAGAGGTAAAAAGGCAGAATGACACATGAGGTCTTTGGGAACTGTAAAGGCTCATCCTATGTATTATACTAACATGAGTGTCTGTTCTCATTTTGTCTTCAGCTTTTCTTTTTTTCTTTCTTTCCTTTATTTTAATTTTTTTTTTATAGTATTTACACTTTGTCCCAGTCGCTGCCCTTCCTTCTTTTTTCATGTTAAATTTGGCTGTTGTACATGCAGAGGCCAGTTTGAATACAGGCACTGTGGTAAAAGACCATGTGTAATAGGATGTGGTGTGGTCTTCTTTCTTCAACCACTTATCTTCTACTCAAAATATAGATCTTAATTAAGCTGTTATATTTCGTAGAATAAAAATGATAAAATGTTTACACTTTTTTTTTTTTTAAGGATTAGTCAGATTTAAGATTGTTTTCCTGTAGAATTATGGTTTCGCCAGAGAAGTCTTGTCAATTTATGTGAGGAAGTCACACTTCCTTGGTGAGAAGGGTAAAAAAAAAAAAAAAAAAAAAAACAGAGTGTAGTGGGGAGAACAGCAGGCAATGATTTGTCTCAATACCTTCTCAGGCTAAGGGAGCTCCACGATGTACAACTAGACACCACCTTTTAAAAGGGGATACCATCCAAAAATCATTTCAATTTGGTGAATTCCTGATCCTGTGAGTTTGGCTTTCAATCCTGGCCCGAGTCCAGTCTCGGTGTTATGATCATTTCTTTTTACTTTCATATTATCTCAGCAAAACATTTGTTTGTACCCTGACTGTGATAAACAGATGTATTAAACCAAGAGATTATCATACCCTAATATTAAAATGAACACCTATATGTTGCCTTTTCTGTTTCAGTGTCTACCGGGGCGTTCATTATCGCAACACAGGTGTAATGCTAACATTGTACAGAGTTACTGGACATTGACAACTAGAAAAATATTTGTATTTACATGAATAAGAACCTATTTAAACCACAAACAATAAATAGATTGGAACAGCAACCTTAGTTCCAAGCAAATGTAATGTGGCTTTATTTCAGGTAGGACTTGTTATATAAGAAATGGGTTTAAAACTAAATAATTAAAAAAAAACTTGCATGCATTAACCTTTGTCAAGGCACTATGCCTGCAAGCTTAGAAATGTGAAACTGGGTAAGCAGTGAGGTTGTTTGATCTCGCGCTCTCTCTCTCTCTCTCTCTCACACCACAATTTACCATTTTAATATCTGAAAGAAAATTGTTTTTAATTGTCTGGAGCCAATTGCTTTTAAAAGGCAAGTGGGTAGGGTATAGCTGGGCATTGCTACATATCTGGTAGCGACAAGTGTGAAAACCTAGTTATGTGATTGATTTACAAGTGATTTTGCAGTAAAAAAAAAAAAAATTATATATAAATTTTCTAAAAGTGAACAGAGTATAACTGGGAATACTACTGTACTGTTTATCAACCACTTATTGATCATTCAGAGCTCTGATTTTTTTTTTTATTGCTCGAGACCAAGCCAAAATTTAGTAATATAATCTGACTGGACGAGGAAGAAGGGACTGGTGGCGTAGTGGTTAGGGTGCTGGACTCATGATCGGGAGGTTGTGAGTTCAAATCCCAGTTAAACCCTCACTGTGCCAAGACCCCTGGGCAAGGTGTCAACCACAAGTGTGCCTCTGTTCACCCAGCAGTATAAATGGGTACCAGTAAAAATATACTGGGAAGGTAACCTGTGATGGACTAGCGTCCCATCCAGGAGGAGTTGAACTCATGGTTGCTTCACGCTATGGAAACCGGGGATAAGCACCAGCCTGATGAGCCACTAGGCTCAGGTGTATATATACACAGTATATATAATTTAAAAAAAGGGGAGGGGGGGTGTTTGTCATTTATTATTAATAGTGCTAACAGTGATATTTAAGTCTTGAAGAACTTCAAAGTTGTGGAAGTGGGAGGCCTAATCTGCGCCAACTTGTAATATTCAGAGGAGCCTCCCTTGAATCAGTCACAATTCTGCAAGATGTTTTACCATGGAAGATAGCCTAGCCAATCAACAAATAAATAAATAAATAAAAAAGTTGCAACCACAAATATGCTGTTACCTTTAGCCTCACTTACAGCATGTAATCATCATGCCATTGCTTCAACAAACTTAAGCAACATAACATGCATTTCTATTCAGATGCAGCAACACCTTGATCTGATAAGGGAAAAATTGACCCACTCCATGAAGTCTCCTCCAGCACACCCCAAAAAACTTGATATGGTTCAGCTCAGGACTCTGTGTCCCAATACATATGTGAAAATGATTTTTCATACTCCTTGAACCACTATATCATGACTCGAGTCCCCATTTTGTCTGTGCTGTCAGGAAAGTAAAAGTCTGTTTGTGTGATAACCTGCTCATTCAGTACATTCAGCTCATCGGCTGCTTCATTTTATTGCCACATTAGTGTTGCTGAGCCTCGACCCATCCAACTGGAGCAGCAATTCAATGGCTATTTCATGTTGTGAACAGGACTGAATGCACTCCATGAGAATATTACAATGTGGAACTTTTTAGAGCGGCAGTTTATCTTCTCTCCCCCCCCCCCCCCCCCATCAGGGTTGCCAAAGATTTCAAATAGAGTAATTGAAGCAGCTACTGGATAAATGCCATACAAAAAAATAAATAAATAAAATCAGGATTAATTAAGTAAGAATTTTCCAATAGAGTACAAATAAAATCCAGCCATGGTCGACACGTATAATTTTGGTGTAAAAACAACTGGGACTTCCTGTACTTTGGTCGTAAACACCTGTCTTTGTAAATGATATAAATGTTTTCCAAATGGCATTTAACTTGTTTATTTTTTGCTCCAGTCCAGTCACAGTGTGAAAGCTCAGGATATGCAAAAGTCACTCAGTGTGTCATGCATTTCATAATTTTATTCCGTCTGAACAAAATCGGTCCGAACTACAAACAACAAATGGCAGAAATGTATGATGTATAAACATGTATCCATTATACACAAGAAAAACTAGCAAGGTTTCATAGATGTAATGTTTGTAATAAGGAAAAATAGAATATCTACAGAAAAACTGTAGACACATTTGTAAAAACATTTTAGAGACCATCCAATTTGGACCCACACAGCCAAACTTTTCTAACACAAAATGCGATGGTCATTTTGGTTCCTGGTCACATGATCGCATTTCACCTCATTAGCTGCTTTTGGTTACTTGCTATGGTGATAGAATCTCTGTCCAGCTTGTGGGTGAGAGAGGAAAGCATGTCGGGGAGCTGGCTGTGGAGAGCTCTGAAACGGGGCCTGGCAAATATAGAAATGTGTGTTAAGCAAGTAAAATGCATTTAGAAATAATACGCAAATCTTTTCTAAAAATAACTTTTGGGTAGATTATTCATTAAAGCCATAAGAAGAGAGCTCATTGAGACCGATAGCTCAGTGTGCTTACCTTTGCTGGAGGTATTTGAACAGCCAGTGAAGGTGTAGGTAGAAGACCTGTAGCACTCACATGTAGCGCCTGTGCATGCATGGGTCTCAGGGCACCCTGCAACACACACACACACACACCTTTCTCATCAGACAGTCTATCCTGTTTATGTGTCCCCCCCATCATATTTTAATATTTCCCCCACAGATTTAAACCCGTTGTACTTATATACAACATGAATAAAAAATAAATATAACGAGAAAGCAAAACACATTTCACTGTAAATGCACATACAGGACATGAGAAATGCAAATAACGAAAACCAACACATTGACATTATTTTAGTTATGAAGTCGGTGACAATACTTGTGTGTGTATGTATATATATATATATATATATATATATATATATATACACATACATATACATATATACACATACATATATATATATATATATACACATACATATATACACATACATATATATATATATATATATACACATACATATATACACATACATATATATATATATATATATATATATATATATATATATATACACATACATATATACACATACATACATATATATATATATATATACACATACATATATACACATACATACATATATATATATATATATATATATATATATATATACACACATTATATATATATATATATATATATATATATATATATATATATATATATATACACATATACATATATACACACTTAACTAGCTACATCAAAATATCTACATGAGTGCAAACGCAGTACAGTACCGATAAATATTGATGTATAACGATTCAGGCTTCAGTAATTAAGCTCAGTGTCGAGTATTTCTCAGTTCACACTGAGGCCTGTACCGAACAACACTAAAAAAAAAAAAAAAAAACAAAAGGACGGTTTATAACAAGCCTCGGCTTCAGACGCAAGAGTGCGCACAGGTTGGGTTAGCACAAAACACATGTGCTTCTGCACAACAAACCAGAAATGCATGCCAATGCTTATTCTACGGGGGGAAAAAAAGATCAAGACTGTAATCAATGTGCAGAAACAGTTACCCGAATATCCATAATCAGCATCAGCTTCTGCTAAGATTCTACCAACATCACATATATAGTGGTACCTCGGTTCTCGAACTTGATCCATTCCAGAAGGCTGTTCGAATTCCAAATCCACTTTTCCCATTACAAATAATGTAAACGGTTTTAATCCGTTCCAGGACGCGAGAAAACTACCTTTTTTAAACAATGTTATTTCATAATGTCGTTTACACATCAAATAGTATATTAAATATGAAACAACAGGGTAAACACACAAAATTCTTAATAGATTAATTTATTTTGTGTCTTTTTTCGTTTGTTTTTTGTTTATTTTTGAACCAGCCTTGACTTGCTTTAAAGTGTTACCCTTCAGGATTCAAGCAATGGTCTTTTTTCACCAAATCATCGTAGATTTCACGAGTTTTGCAGCAGATCACATCCTCGCTAACGCCATCTCCTGCTAACTGCTGCTCGTTTATGTATAGAAGCAGGAAATTTTCCACCTCCTCCAGCACTTGTGATCTTTTTTTGCTGATAACCGTCGAGCCTTTCGCCACATCACTGGCTTTAACCCTTTGTTCTTCAGGATCACGCATATCGTTGATTTATCCGTGCCATATTCCTCAGCATGATCAGTATCACGCACGCCTGATTCATGCTTAGCGATCAGCTCTTTCTTAAACGCATCAGTTTTCCGCACAACTGACCCTTTCTTAGTAGCTTTCTTTGGAGAAATGTTTATTAGCTAATCTAATAGAGTAAACAAAAAACATGGTATACTGTACTTTGTAGAACAGGAGCAAACACATCCACACGCACACAGTGGCCAAGAAGAGTCAAAAGAGACAGATTTCCGGAAGTCGCGCACTTTTCCTCACTCTCGGTCTCGTTTTTTTCTCGCGCATTTTTCGAGTTCGACTTGCAAATTTTGTTCAACTTCCAAGACAAAAAAAATCCCGGATTTGTTGTTCAAATTCCGATTTGTTTGACCTACAAAGCGTTCGAGAACCAAGGTACCACTGTACATGGGAATTTGAGGAATAAGCAGAACCAGAAATCAAGTGGCTTTACCGAATCAGTGAAGCCAGACTGCTGATTGGCATGCTCCAGCTGTTTCTGAAGGGGTATACTGGCACTGGGAAGGAATCCTGCCACCGGGAACAAAAGAGAAGAGTCAGTGAAGTACAGAAAAAGTACTAAAAAACAAACAAACAAACAAACAAACAAAAAAAAACCCACCAGGCGTTAACAGCGAACAATAAGCACTCAGCAAACAATCAAACAAAAAATATATATAAACCCAATGTCAGATCTACCTGGCTGGGAAGCAAAGTGGCTGTGGACAGCGTAACCCTGTGGCTGATGGGGCAGGTAGGGAAGAGTCTGGAAAGCTGAGGCACCTTTAGAGAGAGAGTCGTACAAAAATATTGAGGAAGCAGCGGTTCAGTGTGTGTAAATTGTGGCTGGAGGTGAGAGAGGTGAGAAGAAATGCGTTTTGTATGGAAGGCATTTATAATTATAAATGAATTGATTCATGTATTCTTTTAGAACACTTATAACAGCTGTAAATCTTGTCATTGTGTACAGCGAGTCGTCGACTCACGACCTATGCGAGTTACGTCTAATCGACTTTTTTACGACCGCAAAAGTGGTGAAGCATGATTCATGGCAGTGCAGTGCGAGTGTGGCGTACGACAGTTGTTTGTGCTGCCGGCAGCGCCAGCATCTTAAAAGACCAAGCAGGAGATGATGCAGCCTCACTTTCTAACTGCTCAGAGCAAATCTCTTCATCTACTTTCAATGCCACGTCACTGTGGCAGAGCCAATCCTTTCTGTGTGGGCGGGTCCGATACCTTGAAACTCTAATTTTATTGGACTCACACGCTGCCGTGTTTATGTGACAGGAAGCGTGTAGCAAGTTTTGACCATCAGCTGGTCTGCGGGTTGAAGTTTTTCCATGTCTGTCCATTTGTGTTTACTTGCCAGCTGTGCTTGGATTCGTGGAAATGAGCCAATCGAAACTCAAACAACACGGGCAGTCTGTGGCTGCTGTTATAATCCAATAAAATTGGAGTTTGAAGCTATCGGACCCGCCCACACAGTGGAGAACAGAAAGGATTGGCTCTCCGCTGCGTGTCACAGTGACGTGGAATTGAAAATAGATGTATAGATTTAAATGCGGGAGATTTATTCATCTGTTTTTGTTTGGCGGGAGTGTATTTGGATGGAAAGTTGACATGTGACCAGATCGATTTACGACCGGACTGCCAGAACCAAAAGCGGTCGGAAGTCGACGACTGTCTGTATAATGACAAGTTAACCATGCTCGTGTGCAATGGATGATAGATAATAAGGTGTCTGAAGTATTGGCCCACTCACCGATTTCCTTAATTAAAATCCAAGTCTGTCTACTAATTAGCAATAATCAAATCGTAAACAGATAATTATAATTCGGACAATTACTAGTTTAATCCATGTGGGCAGTGGTGGTCTGGTGGTATATGGTGCTGGATTGCTGATCCTAAGGTTGGGGGTTTGAGTCCCACTTGTCACAAGGTTGCCCACCCCCTCCCATGCAGCTAACTGGGTTATCAAAGGCCGGCCATGTCTCTCACCGTCTATGGTGGGAGGTTCATGTAAAAGAGCCATTGCTGACTTTCGTAAAGAGTAGCTGCAAAGCCGTCAGTGTGTTTTGTGTCAGGAAGGGGATCCGACGTAAAAACCTATGCCAAATCAAACATACGAATCATTCGCTGTGGCGACTCCTGATAAACTGAAAAGGCCGAAAGGAAATCTCACCAGTTTAATCCATGTCTTGGGAGCTTTGGGGTTTTTCTTCTCTGTGGGTAAATTGTGCAGAGGAAATGGTGGCACGCATGTAATATTCTAGCTATTTGCGCTCAATCATGGATACCACCCTGAATTTTACTCTACCTTTCGAGTCTGTAATGACCGTGGTTGCATGTATAATAGCACAATGTGCACCATGTTTACAATTAACTTGTTAACAATTAACTCCATCGCCACGGACATACATTATTAGGCTGTGTAGTTTTAATAGGCAAACTTGAGGAAGGCTCAGATTCCCTGCATGTGCAGACAAAATAGGAATACTGTATCACTAATTCTGTGCCTGGTTCATGTTAGATTCAATATCCACACTGTAGATTGTGCCTTATATTCTGACAAATTTGTAAGAAAATCAGATGTTAATACCTAAAATATGGCAGAATGCACCAACTTTGCAAAATAATTTATAAATATAACTCTTGTTATAATGTATGTGTGCACTTTTATAATTTCAGGCGAGGGGTTGGAGGTTATATTCGTGTGGGGAATTTTTTTTTTTTTTGGGGCACACACTAGGTCCCTTAAAACCAATCGAGAATTATTTGGATGCCACACTTATCTGAAGACATTCATCCCTTTATGTCCATATTTCTATCTTGTGAAGGCTTATCCGATTCAAAAATATTTCATACAATATTCTCTCCAAATCTGAGAAGTTTGTGTCCTATCTATATAAACACAAATCCACATCCTATTGCTGAGGTAGTTGAAGAAACAAGGAATAGCAGACTATATTGTAATTGCAGTACGATAAATATCTAGAATGAATAGGAAACCTATTTACAGTACCAGGAATTTTATGATGCACACAATAGGAGAGTGCATTAGAGTTAAAAAAAAAACAAAACAACAACTACAAAAAAAAAAAAAAAAAAAAAAAAAAAAAAAAAAAAAAAAAACACATCTGGTATGTGGAGTAAAAATGCTAACAAATGATCACAGAATGAAAAAAGCCTGAAATGGATAAAATGATGCCATGTATTAATTATAAACTTGTATGTAATGTGGCGACAAAATGAGTCATTTGCTGTTTTTATGTTTAATCTTCCTCTTGTTCAATCTCAGCTGTCGCACTTATTCAGTAGTCAAGGGGTGGTTTCTGATCTTTACGAGAAGAGAAATCATGCAGAATTTGGGCAGATGTCAATTTCCATAAGAATTTCTAAAAATTTCGCTCGTTATTTTGGAACTAGGCTACAAAATCCAATACAAGCCTAGAAAAGGGTGTGATTGTACATTAGAAACTGGAAGACGGGAAAAGTTAAAAATAATTTCCCTCAGTTTCTTTAGTTATTTTCAGAGCCCCATAGACTGGGAACATGACTTAAATCGCTATACTGTGTCCGTCCCTGTGGAGATGCTGACGACCGACAGGACCACAACATGCAGCAATCTTGTTTTCCTTTCGGCTTTTCCCTTCAGGGGTCGCCACAGCGAATCATCTGCCTCTATCTCACATAAAACAAATTTATTCATCACAAAACGGCAACTCCAAAATGGAGCCTCATATACTATCGCTCAGACTCAACAAAATTAAAGACACAATCTAACTCCAGTAGGTACAGTCGACAACCTTTCACCATTAAAACTAGACCAAAACTTAACAGCACCATGGAACATGAACTCGTCAAACGGATAACCTAGCATGACGGGTGATAACGAATGAACGAACGAGTAGAAATCAGTTAGGCCACTCATTTTTGATTTTCTGTTTGACGGAGCCGCCGACATACTGGCAAAGGTGCTGTGAAAAAATTTTCAACTTGTCAATTAATTTTTTCCCCCCGCCAATCTCTGTATAAATGCTCATGTGAAAAAAAATCTCAAATCTTAATCAGACACAAAATCATACCATTAAATATTATGCATAATTTTGTGTTCGCCACGTTTATATCTTTTATATTGAAATTAATTTTCACATCAGGTATTGTGAGTCGAGACTCCCAGCATGCTTTGCAAGCGACTCTAATGAAGTTTCTTCGTGACCTTCCAAGATGGTGTTCCCTAGAGAGCAACGTCGCGTAGTTCTCAGAGTCAAGTTGTTTTTTTGGCTGTTTATTTTTTGCACTATGCTCATCTATGACGGGGCGACTCTACTACAGCTATGAGAGTGCAGTCCTTTTGGATGTTTAGAACTGAGCACGCTCAACTCCTATCCTGAGCTAATATGTTACCGCAGCTCAATGCTAGCCGCGCCCCAGATAACAATAAGTCCAGGCGGAGACGCGGTAGGCGGGGAGGGGGCCGAATGACTACTCCGGCGCTTGGTTAGCAGGAGAAGGTTAGCACTCTCGGTCATACTGTTTGCAAATGTTCAGTCTCTGCTAAACAAGATGGACGAGCTTCATGCTCGGATTGCAACGCAGAGGAATCTACAGGACTGCGCCATGCTGTGTTTCTGCGAAACATGAATCGAGGAGAGTACACCCAACGAGGCGATTACACCAGCCGGCTACACGGCCTTCAGGGAGGACCGGAGCGCAGCGGATAGTGGCAAGGCCCTCGTTAAATAAACGTGGTGTACTGACTGTAGATTATCTCGAAATCTTGCTCCGAGAATGTGGAATATCTAACTTTGAAGTTGCGGCCATTTTGTTGACCCAGAGAATTGTTCATTTTTTCCCCCCAAACAAAATAATGGGCATAGTGCAATATAATTATATTATATTATAATATAATATAATCTAGTACAATTTAATTTATTGTTGCATCTACTGATTTATTTATTTATTGTATTATCATTATTATTATTTTATTATTATTATTATATTGTTTACTGGGCCTGTGTAAGGTCCATTTCAAATATAGGATTTTATGTATTTATTTTATACAAGTATGTGTTTTTGTTGATTTGAGCCTTTCTTCCTGTTTAACTTGGCTCTTTGCACAACCGCACAAGAATTCTTGTGTGCAAAAGCACAAATGGCAAATAAAAATCTTGAATCTTTAAATATAATGTATAAATTTGTCTGTTCGCCTTCAAGAGTGCGCTTACATCTTTATATCCAAAATGAATTCTCGCATCAGGTATACTGAGTCGAGACTCCCAGCATGCTTTACGAGCAACTCTAATGCACTGTATTGAGACATATGTAATGTGCACACTATATTTGATGATATTCCCAGAACTTCTAGAGCCATCAACCAGATATTATACATGAATAAATTTTACATAATGAAACCTTCCTGTGCTATTAATATCAACAAAAAAAATAAATAATTTTTTTTTTTATTTTTCCCTCCGACACCGTTTTTCTTTCAAAATCGTAAATAATAGTATTTTAAATCTAATAGCCTTATTTCCTCCGACATCACAAATTCGTTCTGAAAAAACAGTCAAACAGAAAATAAAAAAAATGAGTGGCCTTAGTGAAAGGCAGTGAAAAGAAAACCGTGTTAACCTTTCCGACTTTCACAACAGCCCGATAGACCAGGGGGTGACTTTAAAGAAGCCGCACTACTTCTACAAAACCAGCCTCACAATCCAGATACCTTATGGGAGTTTAGCCTTTAGGCAGGGCCTAAATCTATATATTTGTCAGGAACCTGTCCATGTTGCCACATTTACATCATTATGAGCCATCACTTACCAAACATTCTCTTTTTTTTTTTTTTACATATCACCCTTACCAAACATCATTACTCCTCAGTTTATTCTGCAAGAAAACCATTCCTTATTTCCATCTGTGTAGATTTATACATACCAGGCCTGATCTGTGTTCCTGAGAAACTAATGGGGACAGATGCAGCTGGGCCATAGGTCGAGGGGTGCTGTGTCTGGGTGACTGCATATGCCTCATGAACTGCAGGACTGGCTGAAAACTGACCATGCTCTGTAGAGCCTGAAGTGAATGCAGGCTGAGCGGTGAAGTGACGACCCTGAATAACACAAACAATTCTCAGTTCCAGACGTGCACGTTGATGAAAAAGGCACTATATAGCAGTTGGGTAAACAAATCTGACTCACAGGGATGCCAGGTGTCTGAAACAGCTGTTTCCCACGTTCTGCCAACAGACCTCCAGGTCTACTGTGACTCACAGGACTACCTGAAAGATAGATACACTCACAAAAATTCACAATTTAAAATTATATTAAGCATCAAGAGATGAGTTTAAATTCCGATGGTGTCATAGCAATGTGGAGTCAAGCACCCAGGAACATGATCGCCTCCAAAGATTCAAATTACATGCAGCAGCTCCAGCAAAGGACATACAGAAGGTAGGTCATCTTTACAGCATGGATCACTTTAAAACAGATTAAAGTGTCCTAGAACGTACCTTGTAAGCTGAGCAGGTGTTGTCCTGAATGCAGAGATATACTGGGCTGATAACTGGCTGAAGTGAGTGTTGTAATGTCACTTTTGTCAGATGTAAAGAATGAAAATAGAGGACACGAGTAAAATGGCAGTGAGCTGATGTTCAATAAACAACACAAAATTATGAAGCTACCAAATTTGACTGAAAAGCATTCCTCATACACCTTTGCTCTTTTCTTCGTCGCTTTTCCTCTTCATGAAGGACTTTTTTGAGCTGCAGGAAGAGCTGATGCTTCTCCTCTTGTAAACCCTGCAGTTTCTCCCCCATCTTCAGAACCTGAAACACACAGCACAGGGACGTCAGAATGATTTCTCTTTGCCATAGAAGCATCTTTGCGGCACACAAACACAATTATTGCCACCCCTGATTAATATGTGTTAAAAGCCTTGAAATAAATTGTATTTTTATTGCAGAAGCTACTCTCATTATGAAAATTGTGGAAAAAAAATTGAACCTTCAACTCCAGTAAATTTTAAGAGGAAAAAAAAAATCTGTTATTTCATAAAATCACCTTTTCCACAATTATTGACACCCTAACAATTCAATGGATTTCCTGGGGTCTAAACATGATGTGACACAGAGGCCGTTTCTCTTATCCACGATTCAACATGGGAAAGATAAAGAAACACAACATTCAAGTAAAATGGATGTGTGTCGACCTTCACAAGTGGCTACAAGAAAATCGGCCCTCGTATGCATCTGCCTAGATCTACCGTCAGAGGAATAATTCAGAAGTTTAAAACAACTGAAACAGTGGTAAACAAGCCTGAACAAGGATGTGAAGTAATTTTACCACACACAGTGAAGAGGACGGTAAGAGAAATAAAAAAAAGTTCTCCAAAGCTTCCTGTTAAAGAATTGCAAAAAATGGCATCATCTTGGGGTCACCAAAGTTTAACGTAGGATTTTGTTCCCATTGAATAAATGCACGAGAGTTAAAAGTTGGGTTTCCCCCTCATCCCCGTTGTGGTGGTGGTGAGGGGGACCGTGAATTTATAAATATACATACAGTAGGGATTCTTTATTCATGGGGTTTGGTTCCGGCCCCTCCCGCGAATGAAAATAATCCGCAAGTAAGTATTATGAAGTAAAAACCCCATGTATCAAATTACATGGGCGAATGATCAACCAGAAGTAAAATATGATGTACAGGGATGACAATGAGAAATTGTATTTTCAGCTGAAAATTTAATCGGGGGTCTAGGGCGGAGCCTGGCCAGGGGTCCAGGGGGCCAAAGGCCCCCAGAAGCTAATGAGTTTTATACATTTTAGACTACTAGAAATGGTGAAGGGATAAATTGATAGGATAAGTGAGATGCAACTATGTGTGTATTGTAACTTCTGTGTATCTAAAGCTTCCTGTTCTACGTGTAATTGTGACATGTGCGCCAGGCACATGAAACTGTTGGGTGGGTGTTACTGTGTCGTGTTTCGGGGTGTGGGATTCGGAAAGTAACAATGTAACAATGAGGAATTGCTTTGAAGTGGAATTAGCCAAGTGTTAAGCGCCGCAGGGCACAAACATATATATGGAAATGCTTTGTGAACACGCAATTACTACTTTGCAAGCACATCCCTCTGTATAAATAAGCGGACACTGCATGTGTTCGAAGAGCTTCCGATGAATAAACCAGACTGATTTCACTCGTGTGGTTCGTTGTCTGTTGCTCCCGGAGTACTCCTAGACGTTGAGATGCAGGAATCCAGGTCGTGCAGGTTTATCTAAGAGCTTTCTCCACGGAGAGAGTTCTTACAATTAGCTTCCTTCACGGAGAGAGTTCTTACAAATGGTCTCAGATTGTTCAGTTGATTAATATTTTCAGTACATAGAAGTTTGAGTTTTGGACACGAATAAACACAAAAATAGTCTCAATAATGCTCAGCTAAAAAGAATCATTAACTTCATGCTAGAATGAAGTAATGATGAATATAAATTAAACACAAAGACAGAATATTTGACATAATCATGTAAATGTTTTTTACTTTATTTAAAAAATACAGCTACCTCTTTTGCAGTGAACTTGTTTTCAACAGAAACACAATTTCCCCGCTGAACAGTTCTCTCAGCTCCCAAAGTCACAATCACATATAACTAGCAACACTACTCTTCTCTAACCAGTCCCAACGGTATTCTTCACGTCTTTATCACCTGGGGCAGTTGTGGTCTAGTGGATAGGGCGCAGGATCGTTGATCCTAAGGGTTGGGGGTTCGAGTCCGCACAGGGTTGTCACTGCCCCCCCCAGTGCAGCTAACTGGGTTATCAAAGGCGGGCCATGTCTCTCACTGTCTATGTCGTGAGGTTCATGTAAAAGAACCATTGCTGACTTTCATAAAAAGCGTAGGCTGCAAAGCTGTCAGCATGTTTCTGGGGACAAGTAGCAAGCGTTCCCGCGTCTTGGTTAATCTTCTCCGGAAGAGACCAATTGCTTCACTACCCTACAGGGGGATAAAATATGATGATCTATCACCTGAATAAGCGATTCGTTTTCTTTTGTGATAATTTTCACCATTTTGAAGCTCTGGCCTCCTGGAGCACCATGTTGAATGAATAAGAAAGCGAAACGTGAAGAACCAATCAGAACAAAGCTTATATGTGACATGTTGGCCTTTCCTATGATCAGCTTCGTGAGGGATTGTGTCGATGCCCGTTCGTTTTGCCATTATTATAAAGTTAAACAAAAGCAGCGTATCTCATGTGTCTTCTGTTTACATTAGTCATCATTTAGAGAGCTAAAAACACAGGTGGCAAGCGGCGCATAAGGATGTTGTCATTGTCAATCACATCAATTCGGTGCGTCAGTACGTATGTGAATCGCATCATTGGCTGGAGCAACCAGTCGCCCCTCATTCATTGGATCACATTCCAAAATAGCAGACTGAATAGTTCTCCAGTACGTATTTTTATTTGATTTTCACTTCAGGTGGGATTCCTATTTTTTGCGCACAGCGCAAAATACCTGTGCGCGGAAACCAGTGGCCAATTGCGCACGCACGCAGCTTAGAGGGAACATAGTTCCCATCTATGCTCATTTGCCATTGGTCAAATCACAATCTCTCTCTCAACGGCCAAACAAATACAGTGTACGTTCTGAACTGCCGATGTAAACGGTGCCTTGATCTCAATGACTGACCAGGTCAACACATACCTGAGCCCCCCTAAATATTTTCTCCTCGGATTTAGACGATTCACAAAAATGACTCCTCCTTTTACTTTCGGCTGCTCCCTTCAGGGGTCGCCACAGCAAATCATCCGCCTCCACCTCACCCTGTCCTCTGCATCTTCTTTTCTGACTCCAACGACCTTCATGTCTTCCTTCACCACATCCATAAATCTCTTCTTTGGTCTTCCTTGAGGCCTTCTGCCTGGTAGTTCCAACCTCAGCATCCTACTGCCAATATACTCACTATCCCTCCTCTGTACATGTCCAAACCATCTCAATCTAGCCTCTCTGACTTTGTCTCCAAAACATCTTACATGTGCTGTCCCTCTGATGTACTCATTTCTGATCCTATCCATCCTCGTTACTCCCAGAGAGAACCTCAACATTTTCATCTCCGCTACCTCCAGCTCTGCCTCCTGCCTTTTCTTCAGCACCACTGTTTTTACTCCTGGGTTGATAAAATCCACGGAAAATTCCCATCCCTGTATGGCTCGATTACATGCGCTAAAACGGCGATCGGGAACCTATGGCTCACAAGCCAGATGTGGCTCTTTTGATGACTGTATCTGGCTCTCGGATAAATCAGGTGGCCTTTCTTAACAGAACAATAAATACATAATTTCACTGTCATTTAAAGAAAAATAAGACAGCAAATAAACCAAAAACATATGAATAAATGTCATGCATTTAATCTATACATCTATCTTCAATGCCACGTCACTGCAGCGGAGCGCCAATCATTTCTGTACGCCAGTATGCGGGAGAGTCCAAGACCTTGAAACTCTAATTTTATTAGATTATAACAGCCACAGACGGTGTTGTTTTTGAGTAAAGAGATAAATTTCTCATTTTTGATCAGCTCATTTGCATGAAGCCAAGCACAGCTGGCAAGCAAACACAAATGGACAGACATGGAAAAACTTCAACCCGCAGACCAGCCAAAACTTGGAAAATAGCATCGAACATGTATTTATTGATATTATATACCGTCAGTCGGGGGACGATCCTACTTCACGGATTTCGATGGTCACGTGGGGATCCTGGTCCCAATTAACCGCGGAAAGTGAAAAAGTGAGGGATCCCTGTGCACATGGATGTATAAACACACAGGTACCTCGGTTCTCGATCTTAATCGGTTCCAGAAGGCTGCTGGAATTCCAAAACTGCTTTTCCCATTACAATTAATGTAAACGGTTTTAATCCGTTCCAAGACACGAGAAAACTAACTTGTTTAAAAAAAAAAAAAAAAAGTCATTTATACATCAAATTGTATATTAAATGTGAAACAACAGCACAAACACACAAAACTTAATAGATTTATTTTATTTAATTTATTTTGTGTCTTTTTTTGTTTATTTATGTTTATTGTTTGTGTAAAGGAATATGTGCAATACAAGCATGCAGTGATGAAACCTGTCAAAGAAATGTTTTTTTTTTTTTTTTTTACATGTTAATGGTTGGAAGGGGCTAACGTCTTCAGGCTGTTCCCTTCTTCTCTTGAAGAACACTTCTAGTGTTGCCCGTTTCAGCATTCTTTTCAGAACCATACGGAAGTGTCTAATGACCTCCTCATTAAAGGTGTGAACAGATCTGCTAGCCTTAGCCTTATCAGGGTGATACAGTTCAACAAAGCTATAGAATTCGTTCCATTTTGAGCACGTCCTGAATAAGTGAAGTCGGGGCATCCTTCCATCCATCATCTGCTTCAGAAGACATCTCCTCCTCCATCATCATCTGCTCTGCCTGAAGGTGGAGGAGTTCTTCCTTCGTGAGTTCACCGTGTTGTTACTCCAGTAGGTTGTCGACATAATCAACGTCCATTTCCAGACCTAGACTTTGGCCTATGCTGACGATGTCTTGGACGATTTGGTTATTGCCCTGCTGTTCCTCCCCGGCAGGAGCTGCTGTGCTGGTGCTTGCCATAGCCCCAAACCCTTCGAACTCCTTAACACATTCAGACCACAGTTTCCTCCACGAAGAGTTCATTGACCTGTGTGAGACGTGATTCTAGGCACCATCAACAATAGTTAGGCAGTGGTAGATGTTAAAATGATTCCTCCAAAAATCTCCAAGTGTTAACTGTGTGTCATTAGTCACCTCAAAGCATCTCTGGAAGAGAAATTTTGTGTTAATTGCTTGGAATTAGCAATTGCATGCTGGTCCATGGGCTGGATCAATGAGGTTGTGTTAGGCCAGAGGAATTTAATTTGAATGAAATCAGACTCCCCAGTTAAATCACTCCTCCAAACTCAGAGGGTGAGCAGGGGCATTGTCCATTAAAAGAAGGCAGCTGCATGGCAGGGCTTTCTCATGCAAATATTTTTTTTCACACTTGGAGCAAACACCTCATGCACCCACTCAGTGAAAAATTGCCTGGTTACTCAGGCTTTCAAATTGGATTGCCACATAAAAGGCAACTTAGTTTTTAATCACATTGTTCGCTTTGAATGCCCTCGGAATCTCCAAATGATAACTCCGTGTTGTACGTCATCCGTGGCATTTCCTTCCAGAATAAGCCAGTCTCATCGCAATTAAAGACTTGCTCGGGAAGATAATTCTCAGCCTTGATAAAAATCAGCAAATTCCAGCTTGAACTTCTCAGCGCCAGCTTTGCTAGAACTCGCTGCTTCCCCGTGAAGAACCACGCTGAATTCCACTTCTCCGCATAAAATTTTCAAACCAGCCTCGACTTGCTTTAAAGTGGAACCCTTCAGGATTCGAGCTAGGGTCTTTTTTCACCAAATCATCGTAGATTTCGAGCTTTGCAGCAGATCACATCCTCACAAACACTATCCCCTGCTAACTGCTGCTTGTTTATATATAGGAGCAGTAATTTTTCCACCTCCTCCAGCACTCGCGGTCTGTTTCCTGATAACCGTCGAGCCTTTTGCAACATCACTGGCTTTAACAGTCTATGTTCTTCTTTATGTTCTTCTTAAATCGTTGATTTCGCCGTGCCATATTCCTTAGCAAGATCAGTAACACGCACGCCTGATTCATGCTTATCCATCAGCTCTTTCTTAAACGCATCAAGTTTTCCACACAACTGACCTTTTGTCAGTAACTTTCTTTGGAGACATGTTTATTAGCTAATCTAATTGCGTATTTAAAAAAAATAAAAAAACACGGTCCAGTATACTGTACTTTGTAGCACAGGAGCAAGCACATCCACAAGCACACAGTGGTCATGTAGAATCAAGAGAGACTGATTTCCGAAAGTTGCACACTTTTCCTCACTCTCGGTCTCGTTTTTTCCTCATGTGTTTTCGACTTCCAAAGCAAAAAAAAAAAAAATCTCGGCTTTTTTGTTTGAATTCCGATTTGTTTGATCTACAAAGCGTTCGAGAACCGAGGTACCACTGTGTGCGTGTGTGTGTATATATCACACACACAGTGTGTATATATCACACACACAGTGTGTATAAACACACACAGCAACAACCCCAATATTCTCAGAGTGTTCACAGTCAAAGCAGCTGAATTTTTATTGGGTCTTTCAAAGGATTCTTTTCAGTCGATGAAAATAATTAAAGCTGTGAGATTTTGAAAGTCTAGTCAAAAAGGAGATAAGAACAGGACCAACTGCCTTTCCACTCATCATCCTCTTCAGAGCCCTCATGACTTCACCCGTACAAATCTTTGCTACTTCCTACTCCTCAACAGTCACCACTTCTTTTTTGTCTCTCATTTTCCTCATTCATCAGCTCTTCAAAGTATTCTTTCCATCTTCCCAGCACACTTCTGTCATCAGTCAATACATTTCCCTCTGTGTCCTTTATCAATCTAACTTGCTGAACGTCCTTCCCATCTCTATCTCTCTGCTGTGCCAACCTGTACAAGTCATTTTCTCCCTCCTTACTGTCCAACCGAGCATACAAGTCATCATACGCCCTCTGTTTGGCCTTGGTCACCTCTATTTTCGCCTTACGCCGTGTCTCCCTGTACTCCTGTTTACTCTCTTCGGTCCTCTCAATGTCCCACTTCTTTGCCAACCTCTTCCTTTGTACACACTCCTGCACTTCCTCATTCCACCACCAAGTCTCCTTATCTACTCTCGTTCCAGAGGATACACCAAGTACTCTCCTACCTGTGTCCCTGATCACATTTGCTGAGGTTGTGCAGTCATCTGGAAGCACTTCCTGACCACCCAAAGCCTGTTTCAACTCCTCCTTGAAGACAACACAACACTCCTCCTTTTTCAGCTTCCACCACTTTGTCTTCTGCTCTGCCTTTGCCTTCTTCACCTTCCTCACCATCAGCATCATCCTGCACATCACCATCCTATGCGGTTTGGCAACACTCACCCACCACTACTTTCCTTGACTTCCTTCAAATTACATCGCCTACACAAGATGGAGTCTACCTGTGTGCTCCGACCTCCGCTTTCATAAGTCACCCTATGCTCCTGTTTCTTCTTGAAGAAAGTATTGACCACAGCCATTTCCATCCTTTTTGCAAAATCGATCAACATCTATCCTTCTGTGTTCCTGTCCTGGATACCAAACCTGCCCATCACTTCCTCATCCCCTCTGTTGCCTGCACCAACATGTCCATTGAAGTCTGCACCAATGACCACTCTTTCACCTCTGGGGGTACTCTGCATCACTTCATCCAAGTCACTCCAGAATCTCTCTCTCTTTTAGCTAACGTCCTGCCTGTGGAGCATAAGCAGTAACATTGAACATCATGCCTTCAATTTCTAACTTGAGACTCATCACTCTGTCTGACACTCCACTTTTAGAACATTCCTGACAAACCCGTCCTTCAAGATGACTCCTACTCCATTTCTCTTCCCATCCACATCATGAAAAAACAGCTTAAACCCTGCTCCTAAGCTTTTAGCTTTGCTACCCTTCCACCTGGTCTCCTGAACACACAGTATGTCCACCTTCCTCCTCTGCATTATGTCAGCCAGCTCTCTACCTTTTCCTTGCATCGTGCCAACATTCAAAGTCCCTACTCTCATTCTTGGACTCATGCTTTTCCTCTTCTCTCTCTGCCTATGGACACACCTCCCACCTCTCCTTCTTCGACCAACAGTAGTCCAATTTCCATCAGCACCCTGTTGGTTAACAGCACTGATGGTGGTCATTGTTAACCCGGGCCTCAACCGATCCGGTAGCGAGGTAATATTTGTGATTCGCATGATAAAGTTTGGCATTGGTTTTACGTCGAATGCCCTTACTAACACAACCTTCTGCATTTTACCAGGCTTGGGACCGGCGTAAGGCAGAGAGACACTGGTTAGTGTCCACCCACCCCTGTCACGGCTGCATTAAGGTCTTGAACCACATAATACACACTAAAGTATGTCTGAATAGTACTGAAGTATCCAGTGCTGTGTTGCCATGTTCTTTAGTGTGGTGATAGTATACAGTTGGCGACACAGCCTGTGTATTCAAGACTTGGAACTGGCCAGCATATAGAAACAGGAATATAATGAGAGTAAAAGCTTTCAATGTGTAGATCACTTTGATTGTCAAGAGATCTCAAGAGTGTCTTTCGAGAATTTTAGCTGCCAATGTCCTGTTTATTTCCATGCGTTTCTGTCAGACAGTAGTTACCATACATCATGAACATGCCATGGTGGAGTTTAAGGCAGCAAAATATCTCAACTTAATTATTATCGTGATATGAACCCGCACAATATTCATATTGTGAAAGACTGCTAGTAACAAAATAAATGGCGTACAGACACTCCCCAACTTGCGTTTATCCGTTTTACGTTATTTCGATTTTAGTTTTTTTTTTCCAAAAAATAAAAAAAAAAGTCAAATTTTGGGTTTAGATGTACCTACGTAGTACACTGACGCTGCATTCATTGTTTACAAACGACAGACTGAATGTGCCCCCCCTTCTTGTGTGTGTGTGTGTGTGTGTGTATATATATATATATATATATATATATACACACACACACACACCTCTCCGTTACATAGCGTGTTAACACAAGGGTAAGGCCTCGTCTCCGTGATCTTTGTATTTACACTGTTTTGCGGACTTTTGTAACCCTAAGCAAATATGGTTGGTCATAAGTGTAAGCCTACTAGCATGGGTGCAAGTCTCATACACAGATGAATTAACTGTCTGCTCAGATCGGCACAATCTACCATCTATACTCAGTTAAGCAAAGAGTTGTAATATGAATGAAAACCCAAATGCACAAATTACAGACCAATTACAGATATTTATCTTTTAGCAGAATCCTAAGAGTGTATACTTATTTTTATATTAATATTCATTAGGATTTGTACTTGTTCTTTGTATGCATCTCTTGAATAAAGAACTCTCCGCTTTGCTGGTAGACTGCATCAGTGCAGACTGTGTTCTAAACGAGTTCAATGGCACCCTTGTGCACTTGAAAGACCGAAAGTCTGTATAACCCACAGCAAGTACACGACTTTCAGTATTGAGCGCCTCACATAATGTAAGCGTTGATTGGCTGTTTTAAGCTTCATGTAATGTGACTCGGTATAAATAAGTGACTAATTTGAAATTTATGTTGATATAATTTGATACATGATATCATTTTACAATGTTATGTTTATGATAATTGATTTAGGGGTGTTTTGAGATACGGTAATGGTATTTACGGATGTATAGCTGTATATATAGGATGTAGACGTATGAGCATCATACGTCATTGTGACAACTCGTTTTCGGCTGTCCGGAACCAATTAAAAACGTAAGCCGAGGAACGTCTGCATTTCCACTGGTGATGAATTCACGCTTTGAAATAGATTTGACTAATCCTAACATGTTAGTTTAGCACACTTTGCTCTACTTAAATCCCCAATTTTTGCAATAATATAATTGCAACTAAAGACCTTGCGGTAGACTTTAAATGATCTCATCTGCCTAAACGTTTAAGGGTCACTGGGAGGCTATTGCCTACCCATCAGCAGAGAGGTAGGCAATAGCCTACCTCTCTGCTGATGTCAGGTAAAGGTGGGATACACCCTTAAAATTTTGCCAAACAAAACTGCAGGGCAAACAGAGACACAAACAACCATTCATACATCGAGGGCAGTGCTTTTCAAATAGTGGGGCACACCTCCCTTGGGGGCACATATGACCACGGGGAACATGCTTTTCTGGAACTGTGTATGAGAATTAAGCGTAATTGCGCCTCCACTCCACGAGTTGGCAGTGGCGCTGTCATTGTCACGCTATGGTGTATGGGTTCTTCCGCACGAGCAAATAATATGAAGCGCAGTAAACAACCACTCAACAACCAACATGGAAAAAGTTCTAACAGAACCGAAGACAAACAAGTTGAATGAGTATAAATGAGGATGTATTTTTTATTTCAGGCACATTGGTGCACTTTAAATATTTTCTATTGCAGATTTTAAAAAAAAATGTTAAGTTTCTTTATTGCAAGTTGAAATCTCTTTTGTTAAGATACAATGTTATGCAGTGGTGTATGTGGTGAAGGAAGACATGAAGGTCGTTGGAGTCAGAAAAGAAGATGCGGAGGACAGGGTGAGGTGGAGGCGGATGATTTGCTGTGGCGACCCCTGAAGGGAGCAGCCGAAAGTAAAAGAAGAAGAAGAAGTTATGCAGTGGTGTACTAATAATTTTATAGACAAATACTATTTATAGTTGCTCACAGGGCATGAAATGTTTTTTCCTTCTGTGTGTGTGTGGGGTCGGGAACAGAAAACTACTGATCTAGGGTCAATGATGGCCGAGCGGTATAGGGTGCTGGATCGCTGATCCTAAGGTTGGGGGTTCAAGTCCCACTCTCCACAAGGTTGTCACCACCCCCCCCCCTCATCCAGTGCAGCGAACTTAACTGGGTTATCAAAGGCCGGCCATGTCTCTCACCGTCTATGGTGAGAGACTCATGTAAAAGAACCATTGCTGATTTTCGTAAAGAGTAGGCTGCAAAGCTGTCAGCTTGTTTCTGTCCCTTGCTAAAAGAATTGTGTCAGGAAGGACATCCGACATAAAAACCTATGCCAAATCAAACGTGCGATTCATTCACAACCCTTGATAAAGAGAAAGGGCCGAAAGGAAATCGCTCACTGATCTAGGGTCAATGTGGAATAGCCAGTTTAGTTTAATGTGCATATCTTTGGACTGTGATGAAAACCCGGAGTACCCAGGGGAAATCTAAACCTGGATTGGAACCTACAAACTCCCCACAGACACACCTGAACCCAGGCCCTTCTTGCTGTGAGGCAGATGTGCCAACCAATAGGTCACAGATTCAAATTATTATTTTACATCGATTTAAAGTCTAGCTTGTAATCAAGATTATACAGTATTTACTTATTTTGGCTTAATGGTTTTGTTTAAAGTGGAAGAAACCAGCATTATGATGGTCAGTTTTTGGAATTCAAGTAAGCTTTTGGATGCATTTGCTCACACTGTTCACTTTTTTGGCATCCATCTAAGAATGAAGACATTAACACTGCAACTGTTTATCACAAGTCGGATAATTACAATATTCAACCACACCATCACTAATCCAGTGTTTCTCAATTATTTTCTTAAAAAAAAAAAAAAAAAACCCACACATTTCACGCCCCCCCCCCCACAGCCCCGCCAGTGATTATAAATAGTATTCTTTGGCTATAAAATTGTTATTAGTACACCTCTGCATATCATTGTATCTTTAACATTATAAACAAAAAAGAAACATAGTTCAATTTGTAATAAAGAAAAACTTCATTAGCATTGGTGTAATTTAAATCTTTTCTATTACAGATTAAAAACAATGTGCCTGAAATTAAAAAAATACATCCTTATTAAGAGTTAAATAAGTTGAATGAGTTTAAATATCTCGGTTTCTCTCCACTTTTCTCTTCCTTCCGGTTAGAAATTTTTCCATGTTGTTTCTTGAGGGGTTGTTTACTGCACTTCATATCGTTTGCTCGTGTGAAAAACCGCTACACAATGAGAGCGCGACTGCCAACTAGTGGAGTGGAGGTGCAATTACACTTAATTCTCGCACTGTTCCTGAAAAGCATGTTCTGCAAAGTCATACGCCCCCCCCTCCTCCCCCCAGCATCCCACCGCACCCTGCACCCCCCTCCCCAGTATGATGCCGTGGGGCACCCCACTATTTGAGAAGCACTGTACTAATATCATGCCTCCCTAATGTACTGTATATTCATGAATATACAGTACAACACAGAATAACACCAACATTCTTTATATTCTGATACAATGTGACATTATCGCAAGTCTTGACAATAGACAATGATGGCCGGTCTTGCAAGCGGTTGGCGGTCTTTCGAAACCCGACAACGACGAAACGGTTGCGTCCATATTTCACTTCTGTAATGCAGTGCCTGATAACATGCACTGCCAAAAACGGGTTCGTACGGCGGAAACAAAAACAAGAATGGCCGACACAGTGGGTACACGACAAAAACGTTCAGAACATTAGTTTAAAAACGACTTTGAAATATTAAATATCAAATGATGATGGCTGTGTCACCAAAATAAAGTGCAAGATTTGCAACATGTAGATCTTACAAATTAGGGAAGTAGTGATTCTACATTTATTAATACCTTGTGAATTATAAAAATAATGCTACTAGATATGTTCGGTTCCAAAATCGTTGATCGGTTGAGCTTGAAACTGTTTTCCGGTTTCGGGTTCGATTTCCATTTTCCCAATAAAAAGTTACATCTACACTAATGCAACAGAACTTTTAGATATTAATTATTGGTAAAATGTTGGCATAGTCGGTGCATCAGTGAGCGATATTTAGTACTTCTAAAATTTACACAACGGTACTTGTTCCACTGAAATACAGTCTGGAAAATTAAAAAAAAAAAAAAACCACAAATGCAAGTGTTACGTGGTTTATGCATTTTTTTAATTAGGAAAATAGATCTATTATACGCCATTTATGAATTTAATTTAACAAGTAAACTGAATTTAATAAGTACTGTAATGTAGACATTATGCATTAACATTACATTTTAAAGATTATAGCTTTTCAACCACTTGCGGTAGTGGTGGTCTAGTGGTAGGGCACAGGATTGCTGATCCTGAGGTTGGGGGTTTGAGTCCCCACAAGGTTGTCACTGTCCCCCCAGTGCAGCTAACTGGGTTATCAAAGGCGGGCCATGTCCCTCACTGTCTATGGTGAGAGGCATGTAAAAGAACCATTGCTGACTTTCAAAGAGTAGGCTGCAAAGCCATCAGCATGTTTCTGTCCCTTGCTAAAAGAGTTGCGACAGGAAGGGCATCTATGCCAAATCAAATGTGCGAATCAGATGATTTGCTGTGGCGACCCCTGAGAAAAGCCGAAAGGAAAACATCAGCCATAAACTACGAAAAATACTAAATACCTAGAATAGTGTTATACACACTATTAAACAATAGACCTAAAATCAGGGGTCAGGAACCTGTGGCTCGTTTGATGACTATCTTCTTTCAGCTGTTCCCTTCAGGGGTCGCCACAGCGAATCATCTGCCTCCATCTCTCCCCATCCTCTGCATCTTCTACTCTTACTCCAACGACCTTCATGTCCGCCTTCACCACATCCATCTTCTGCCTGGTAGTTCCAACCTCAGCATCCTACTACCAATATACTCACTTATCCCTCCTCTGTACATGTCCAAACCATCTCAATCTAGCCTCTCTTGACCGTCTCCAAAACATCTTACATGTGCTGTCCCTCTGATGTACTCATTCCTGATCCTATCCATCCTCGTTACTCCCAAAGAGAACCTCAACATTTTCATCTCTGCTACCTCCAACTCTGCCTCCTGTCTTTTCCCCAGGGCCACTGTCTCTAAACCATACAACGTCGCTGGCCTCATCACCATCTTGTACACTTTTCCCTTCATTCTTGCCGATACTCTCCTATCACACATCACACCGGACACTTTTCTCCATCCATTCCAACCTGCCTGCACGCGGTTCTTCCTCTTTTCCACACTCTCCATTGCTCTGGATTGTTGAGCCCAAGTACTTCAAATCCTCCACCTTCTTTACCTTTGCCCCCTGTAACCTCACCGTTCCTCTTGGGTCCTTGTCGTTCACACATGTATTCTGTCTTACTGAGACTAACCTTCATTCCCCTCCTTTCCAGGGCATACCTCCACCTCTCTAGATTTTCCTGCACTTGTTCTCTGCTCTCTCTACAGATCATGAGGTCATCTACAAACATCATAGTCCATGGAGATTCTTGTCTAACCTCGTCTGTCAGCCTGTCCATCACCATAGCAAACAAGAAGGGGCTGAGAGCTGACCCTTGATGCAGTCCCACCTCCACCTTGAATTCGTCAGTTACACCGACAGCACACCTCAGTCTTACATCTCTCATACATGTCCTGCACCACTCTAACATACTTCTCTGCCACTCCAGACGTCCTCATGCAATACCACAATTCCTCTCTCAGCACCCTGTCATATGCTTTCTCCAGATCCACAAAGGCACAATGCAGCTCCTTCTGACCTTCTCTGTACTTCTCTATTAACATCTTCAAAGCAAACACTGCATCTGTGGTGCTCTTTCTTGGCATGAAGCCAAACTGTTGTTCACAAATGCTGACCTCTGCCCTTAGTCTAGCTTCCACTATTCTTTCCCATAACTTTATCCCTCTGTAGTTGCCACAACTCTGTACATCTCCCTTGTTCTTAATGGGCACAAGCACACTTCTCCTCCATTCCTCCGGCATCTGCTCACTTTCTATGACCTTGTTGAATATTCTTGTCAGAAAATCTACTGCTACCTCCCCTAGACACTTCCATACCTCAACTGGTACGTCATCAGGGCCAACTGCCTTTCCACTCTTCATCCTCTTCAATGCCCTCCTCACTTCCCCCTTACTAATCTTTGCTACTTCCTGCTCCTCAATGGTCACCCCTTCTACTCTTTTTTCTCTCTCTCATTTTCCTCATTCATCAGCTCTTCAAAGTACTCTTTCCATCTTCCCAGCACACTTCTGTCATCAGTCAATACATTTCCCCTCTCTGTCCTTTATCACTCCAACTTGCTGCACGTCTTTCCCATCTCTATTTCTCTGCTGTTCCAACCTGTATAAATCATTTTCTCCCTCCTTACTGTCCAACCTATCGTACACCCTCTGTTTGGCCTTTGACACCATCACCTTACGCTGTGTCTCCCTGTACTCCTGTTTACTCTCTTCGGTCCTCTGTGTCCCACTTCTTAGCTAACCTCTTTTGTACACATTCCTGCACTTCCTCATTCCATCACCAAGTTTCCTTATCTACTTTCCTTCCAGAGGACACACCAAGTACTCTCCTACCGGTCTCCCTGATCACATTGGTTGTGGTTGTCCAGTCATTTGGAGGCACTTCCTGACCACCCAAAGCCTGTTTCAATTCCTTCTTGAAGACAACGCGACGCTCTTCCTTTTTCAGCTTCCACCACTTTGTCTTCTGCTCTGCCTTTGCCTTCTTCACTTTTCTTACCATCAGCATCATCCTGCACACCACCATCCTATGCTGTTTGGCAACACTCTCACCCACTACTACTTTGCAGTCACTGACTTCCTTCAAATTACATGGCCTACACAAGATGTAGTCTACCTGTGTGCTCTTACCTCCGCTTTCATAAGTCACCCTATGCTCCTGTTTCTTCTGGAAGAAAGTATTCACCACAGCCATTTCCATTTGCAAAATCTATCAACATCTGTCCCTCCGTGTTCCTGTCCTGGATACCAAACCTGCCCATCACTTCCTCATCCCCTCTGTTGCCTGCACCAACATGTCCATTGAAGTCTGCACCAATGACCACTCTTTCACCTCTGGGGCTATTCCTCATCACTTCATCTAACTCCCTCCAGAATCTCTCCTTCTCTTCTCGCTCACATCCTGCCTGTGGGGCATAAGCACTAACAACATTGACCATCACGCCTTCAATTTCTAACTCGAGACTCATCACTCTATCTGACACTCTTTTCACTTCTAGATGACTGTAGTTTGATGACTATATCTGGCTCTCAAATCAGGTGGCCTATCTTAACAGAATAACGAATACATAATTTCACCGTAATATAAATATAAATTTTAAAAAAGCCATCAAATTAAACAAAAACAGATGAATAAATATCATGCATGTAAATCTATTCATCGATTTTCAATTCCACTTGTCACTGTGGCGCGACGCGGAGAGCCAATTCTTTCTGTATGCGGGCGGGTCAGATACCTTGAAACTAAATTTTATTGGACTCGAGCTGCAGTGTTTGTGACAGGAAGCGCATCCCAAGTTTTGGCAATCAGCTAGTCTGCGGGTTGAAGTTTTTCCATGTCTGCCCATTTGTGTTTATTTGCCAGCTGTGCTTGGCTTCGTGGAAATGAGCTGATCAAAACGAGGGAATTTACCTCTTTATTCAAAACCCACACACGCAGTCTGTGGCTGTTGTTATAATCTAATAAAATTAGAGTTTCAAAGTATCGGACCCGCCCACACACTGGCATACAGAAAGGATTGGTTCTCCACTGCACGCTACAGTGACATGGCATTGAAAATAGATGTATAGATTTATTCATCTGTTTTTGTTTTACTTGATGGCTTTTTTTTTTCTTTTTATTTAAATGACAGTGAAATTATGTATTCATTATTTTGTTAGGAAAGGCCATCTGATTTATCCGAGAGCCAGATACAGGTCATCAAAACAGCCACATCTGGCTCGCGAGCCATAGGTTCCCGACCCCTGATATATTTTATATATGTGTATGGCTCTAAGAGGATTAGATTTTAAAATGTGTCTTTTTTTGTCTCTTTTCGTCAAAAAGATTCCCAACCCCTTGTCGAGACTCTACAGTCAAAACTGTTACGGCGGCAAACCTTTTGTAGCAGTTTTTAAATGCAGCCTCGGTTTCTGGTCACGGTTTTAAAGGCACAACCGAAACCGAACTTTCGGGAACTGATCCATCTCTAAATGCTACATCGACAAAATGGAGTTACAGGTGTTAATGTTAGCAATTTGTAAACATTTCAGTTCAGCCAGTTAAAAGGTTAGTGTTTCTGATTTATGTTTATGGTTCACGGGTAAATTACTCTGGTCAGCCAAAGTTCACCAGAGCCATTTACCCATGAACCATAAACTGGTTCCTAAGATTTTTGAAATGTCGAGGCCTGCTTTTGGACCACTCACTCTCACCGGAGTTTAACATAAAGCTATAAAAGAGACTCCTGTTAGTCTAACGATCTAACTTGCTATGAAAAGTTTGGTTGCTGAACTACAGAAAGTCAAGTCAATTGATTAATTAGCCAATGCCTGAGAGCTTTTGTTTCTCCCTTCTGCTAATTGGTTGCAGATAATGTGTACACCTCTTTTGTCTCCTTCGCGCACAAGTTATCATCGTTATTGCCTGAATTGTGAAGTAAATTTTGTGTGTTTTTAATGATTATTTAAGCCCTATGATGCCACTCAAACACCCTGCATCTTCCCTAGCTTCTGGTAAGGAGCCCAAGCACGTTATTTATTCATAATATCACAGTGAAAAATGTAAAAGTTTTTACTTAATAATTACTACACTTATTATACTTCCGGATTAGCGGAAAACCCAGAAGTTACTGGCACATGATTCAAAGTTGGCCAATAGCTGAAAGCTTGTTTCTCCCCCTGCTGATTAGTTGCAGATGTGTACACCTTTTTTTCCCTCCTTTGCACATGTCAACGTGATTGCTTCAATTGTGAATTCACATTAGTGTTTTTAATTATTTAAGCCCCATGATGCCACTCAAACGTTCTGCATCTTCTCTAGCTTCTGGTAAGGAGCTTAAGTGCTTTATTCATTAATAAATATCACAGGACAAAATTAAAAAGTTTTTACTTAATCATGACTACATTTTACTGCATTATTACTGTATTCATGAGTAAGACTGTTTAAGAAGCACATTTTAGAGCATATAAAAATCATACATAGGGTTTTAAAACCACGTCAATAACTGGTGGATTTTCTTGATCCGCGGGATGGGCTGGAACCGAACCATCGCGAAAAACAGAGGCCTACTGTATAGGTACACAGCCAAACAAAACATTCCTTCCAGACTTTTCATTGTGCTGCTTAAAACAATGCAGGACTACATGCATATACACCTTATTTAGTCCTGTATAGATTTGTATAATGATCACCTTGATTCAGTTTAAAAAAAAAAGAAACAAAAACATCAAAAAACAAAAAAAAACAGGACAACACTCAAAAGCACAGTGTAGCTCTGATCAGTACACAAATCCAATGTGAAAAACATTCAGGTTGTGTAAAAAAGTCTCAATTGTTTAATAAATTGCTGTAATTAAAATTATAAATGGTGGCAGTTGTGGCCTCATACTTGGCGAAATGGATTTTGGACCCAAAGGTCACTGGTTCAATTCCCAAACCAGCAGGAAACGGCATGCAATTTCCCTCCCTCCACCCTTCATGGGTAAAGTGCCCTTGATCAAGGCATCTCACCCGTAATTACTGTCCGGGCACTTTAAGTGCATGTATGCTCACTGTTTAAGTGTATGTGCTCACTTTGGATGGGTTAAATTGTTTCCCTTCGGGGATTAATACAGTACATAAACATTCATAAATGAGGCAGATGAGCACACCGCTAAGGAAGGAGACTATGAGGATGAACCAGATCACTACTCACTACCATCCCCCCTTTAACTCTGTCGTCAGAGTTCTTTCATGCATAAAGCCCGATGCAGTTATACGTGTACCATTTCTGTCAATTCAAATCAGACTTCTCGGCACAGTGCCGATTGAGAATGACTATTATAGGATCGTCAGAGAGAATCCCAGCATCTCAGAAACAGACTATACAGTACTTCAATTACCTCGCACTGCAAAATGTTAACGGAACTATTAATTCAGTGACATCTGCCAAGCCTGAGGAAAATCTGTTTTAATATATACTGCAGCGTAACCAAGCAAGAAAGCACAATAAAAACAGTATGCTTTTGTTACTAGTTCTTTAATGTATGATGCATGAACTCGAAGCACACACACAATGGCATCTGTTTAGCTTTCTTGAAGAGTTTTCGTATAACGTATTTTCCAAACTATAAGTCACGCTTTTTTTCATAATTTGGCTGAGGGTCCGACTTATACTCCAGAGCGACTTATGTGAAATTATGTATAACTCTGTTCATCATAATAATGAGCATAACTCCACATGTTATTTTCATACTCACAACCGCAAGAGATCAGATCGAGGCTTGTGTACCAGGACCTGATGATCCAGTACCATTGAAAATTCAAACTTTCAAAATAATCAGTAAACTGGACTGAACAAAAATGGCCCCAAAAAGAAAATCCTATTCTGAATTTTACAAGTAGTGAAATATGCAGCAGAAAATGGTAAGTGAGCAGCAGAAAGAAAGGTTGGAGTGAACATGAAACTTGTGAGGGACCGGAGAAAAGCAGAGGTTACTAGTACTGCAATGAAGAAAAAAAAGCAGCTAATCACGAGCTACAAGTTAGACGGCCACAGCTCGAGGGACGAGTTCGCACACGGGCGCTTGAGCAAGGTGCCTCAAGCAGAGGCTTGTCAACAGTGCAGTTGTGTCTCCACGCCCAGGTAGTTGCCAAAGAGATGATTAATAAATGACGTATCAGACGGACCTTCTTGGTGCTACCGCTTCATGCAACAACTGCCTCTCTATCAGAACGAGGACCACATCACAAAAACTACCAGCAGATTTCAAACCAAGGTAGACAGTTTCAATGAGTTTCCCCAAAAATGCAATTTAAAAGTGTGATTTCTATAAGTTTTTTCTTCTTTATCATGTATTTTTTTGGCCAAATCAACTTATACTCTGAAGCGACAGAGAGTCTGGAAAATACAGTAGGCCCCTGTTTTTCATGATGGGTCCATCCCTTCCCACGGATCATGAAAATCTGCAAGTTTTTGACGCAGTTTTCAAATCCTATGTATGATCTTACATGCACCAAAATATCCTTGTTAAACCCATTCTATAGACAGTCTTACTCATTAATACAGTAATAATGTAGTAAAAACGTAATTTTGTACCGTGATATTTATTAATAAATAAAGCGCTTATGCTCCTTACCAGAAGCTAGAGAAGATGCAGGGTGTTTGAGTGGCATCATAGGGCTTAAATAATTAAAAAAAAACAAAAAAAAAAAACCCCACATAATTTACTTCGCAAATCAAACGTGCGAATTATTCGCTGTGGCGACCCCTGATAAAGGGAAAAAGCCGAAAGAAAATCTCCCTCTCTCTCTCTCAGGCAAACTTGTGCACGAAGGAGGGAAGAAAAAAAAAGGTGCGCACATCATCTGAAACCAATCAGCAGGAGGGAAGAACAAAAGCTCTCAACCATTGGCTAAATTTCTGTACTTACATTGTCGCATCTGTGTGTGCATGTGCATCTGCGTGCATGCGTGCCAGTGTATGTATGCATGTCCTCTTCTCATGCAGTTCCATCTGTGTGTGTGTATATTTATATTTTAATTACATCTTGTTATTTTTTGAATGCTTGTTATAAGCATTTATGGCATTGAATATATATTTATTGATATTATATACACATACATGTACGTATATGTCAGGGGTGGTGTTGATCCTACTTCACAGATTTCGATGGTCGCGTGGGGATCTCGGTCCCAATTAACCACGGAAAATGAGGGATCCCGATATAGTATATACACTACATAAAAACACAAGTAAACCATTCTGTGTGCAGCTGACTTTTTGGACTTGTTCAAAATAAACAATGCAAAAAAACTGATTTATTTTTCCCTTTTACAGTATAATAATGACATGGCCTGCTATAAGTGACTGACATTTTGATTCAACCATTATTCACTCAGGATAATGTTTTGTTTTTTTGTTTAGAAAGTGTACCAAGCTGAATGCGTAATTCTAATGTAGTACAGGGATCCCTTGCTACTTCGCACATCAATTCATGTGGCTTCAGTGCATCACGTTTTTTTTAAATATTCATTGAATTAAAGAAATTAAGGAAGAATAGGAGAAAAAAAAGGAAAATTCCACAAAAACAAGGCCACTTATGCAAAAAACCCCTAAAGCAACAACAACACCCCCCCCCCCCAAAAAAAAAAAAAAAAAAAAAATCTCCCATCAAAACTAGTTACATTGTGAGGTGCGCATCTGTGTGTGTTTATATTTTATTTACATCTTGAGCATTTCTTTGGAATGTTTTGTTACTATAAGCATTTTTAGCTTTGAATATGTATTCATTGATATTATATACACAAGTCAGTCGGTGCTTGGGTTGGGAGATGATCCTACTTCGCGGATTTCGATGGTCGCGTGGGGATCTTGGTTCCAATTAACCGTGGAAAGTGAGGGATCCCTGTATATAATGTGATTATTCAGGTAAAAGAAAATCCTCTTATATACTTGAAGCTTTTTTGATTGATTTTCAAAAAAAAAAAAAAAAATTGCTGAAGTCCAGTGATTTCTAAAATGCAATAATGCCTCTCCACAAATTGTACTTTTGCCTGCAAAATCTATGTACAAGCTGACATTTATTAATTGCTGGCTGCCGACAAACAGAAAAGCAAACACTAAACCATTTTACTAACATTAACTTTGGTCTCGATAACCATCATATGTACTTCACTACTTTTATAAACATAAGAGATTCTTCTACGAGCCAATTTGTGGACAGTAACTCGATTCCTTTCTCACCTGCTCTTTTGTTTCCTCCAGTGACATTCTTTCCTCCATCTCTTTCGTCCTTTTCCGCTCTTCTTCCTCCTTCATCTTCTGCTCCATCATTTTGTCCACTTCTTCCTCTTCTGCAAGAAAGCCAATAAGACAGTGAACAATGAAAAAGCATGGTTTTGAGCTGGGTTCGATTCAGCCTGGTTTTATAAACAGTTTACTCTTAATTTAAAGCAAATAATCAAATCAGCGTTTTGATGGCCTGGCAAGTTGTCCAGGGTCTACACCACCCTTGCCCAGAGTCTGCCGAGAGGGGAAACCAGCTTCCTGGCAACCCTAATTAGGCCAGGCTTTAAAAAAAAACTGTTGGCAATATCATGATTAAAAAAAGATTCACCAGGGAGGGAGAAATTTTTTTTGGCCTGTGCATGCCATCCAGGATTCACAGCGAAATATTTTACATACATCATGCTATATTCTGTATTTGATGCCATAAACACAGTAGAATGAAATATCTTGCATTTGAAATCAACAAACTGAATATCAGTTTTTTAATATTGTAATCAACAGCGTATCAAGGTTTCTTCAACATATCAACTTTTAATATTGTAGTCAACGTAGCGTCAAACACAGTCATGCTTTATGCCGTTGCTGGCAGTTTATAATAAACTTGTATTTGTTCGAAAATGTCAGCAAATGTGTTGCTCAATTTGAAAGGCATTAATTTATTTATTATTGTCAATGCTGGGACCTTTAATAGGTGACAAAGAAAAGGTGTTTTTTGTCTCATCGTCCCCTCCCATCATGCTTTCCTCCTTTGTTGTTAAGACAGTACAGGCCAATGAGAATCGCTGTTTCACCGAACTGGTGAAATTGACCAATCACAAAGTGCACTTGGTACTAAAAAGTGACAAACGAAATTGGTAACGTGTATGATAGGGGACAGATGGAGTTTTTTCAACACAACCAGCCAGTATATATATATATATATTTTTTTTTGCATCGGTGAATACTAGGCGGGGTTTTTATGTACAATTTCGAATCAACCGACCATGTTACCATCAACAAAGATACTTTTAAGGCTGGCCTTTGGATGCAGTGGTTTAGAAAGCTAATGAATGAATATTCTAAGCAACATGTGCATACAGGTTATGACAACTAAAGGTAAAGTGGAAAGAGACAGCTTGTCAACTTGGTTGTTTTGGAGGTTGAAGCGTACACTCAAGTTTGAGACGAGAAGCAAATACTGATATGGATTTATTTCCTAAAACAGAATGATAGGGGACATCAAAAGGACTTCACCATGGAATAAAAACAAAACCACAAAAAAAATACTCATGCATATTCATGTAACACAGTGGAACCTCGGTGCTCGAACACAATTCGTTCCAAAAATCTGGTCAATTATGGATTTGTTGGAAGAGTGAAACAATGTTTCACATCAGAAATAGTTAAAAGTGGATTAATGCATTCAGATGAATATCTACTTCCATCAATACAGTCGTATATACTTTGAAAACAAGGTGTATTTATGAAACATTAATATACAATATTAATGTACAAAAGAGTAAAACATTAATATAGCACGTAATCTAATTATGTACTGTATTTACAGTACATACCCTTCCGGTTGCGATGTGTCAGTGTATGTGGATGGACGGGAAGGGAGAGATGGGGGACGGGCTAATGCTTTGAGGGGGCGTGGCAGTTTTCCCTTCTCTGCCTCTTGATCGTAGTTGATTCTTCACATTCTCACAACCTCTCTCTTTTCCTTTCAAGTAGAATTACTGCTGCTGTTCTTCGGACTCAGGGTTACGGGTTGAAGTAGCCGTAATGTAATGAATAAACAATACGCAGTACGAGACTCTCTCTCAATGGCTGCTCAAAAGAACTGCACACTGAGCAGAGTTCAACACACTCGGCTCTGATCCGTTCGAACTCTGATCGTTTGTTCTGAACAGCAAGGTATATTTTTTGATCGAACTCTGATTTGTTCGATTAAGGACTCGTTCGACCACCAAGGTTCCACTGTATTCAATTAATTTGGGTAGGACAGTCACAATTATGACCCTCAGTGTCCATGTCCCACACTATATTGTGTAAAACAGGTTTTCCAGGGCAAGAGTTCCATCTATTCACTTTCAGCTCACCCGCCAGCCAGTACAACCAGAGGCAACAAAGGATAGAAATTAAATTGTCTATGCTGAGACCGTTCTGCACCCAGCCAGTCAAAGCCAATGAATATTAATTAGGCTGGGTTATAGGGCAAGCAGGCTAATGCCTATGTGCAATGACCCGGTTAACTTGTAGACAGTGGCTGCATGAAAGAGAATGGATCTTTCTTCCAGTTTTTTGGAACCGAGGTCGAGTTTTAGAGAAATTATCATTCAATAGTCTTACTTTTTTTTTTTAAAGTATGTACAGAATAAGGTCATCGATACAAAATAAAATAAAATAAAAAAAAAGTCATATCTCTTAAGAATAAAAACCTTACAACCCCCCCCCCCCCAAGCCTCCTTACGATCCGTACTTGTGTACTGTCAAACAGAACCATAAAATATGCTCGTTGGTCTATTAATACCCTTTAGTCCCAGCTTAAATCATTCTTGTGATGTATAATCATAACATTTTTTATTTCCATGGTTGTTGAACAGATAGGGGCAGTGGTGGTCTAGTGGGCACTGGATCGCTGATCCCAAGGTTGGGGGTTTGAGTCCCAGGTTATCAAAGTCCGGCCATTTCTCTCGCTGTCTATGGTGAGAGGCATGTAAAAAGAACCATTGCTGACTTTGGTAAAAAGTAGGTGAAAAGCCATCAGCGTGTTTCTGTCCCTCGCTAAAGGGTTGTGTCAGGAAGGGCATCTGACAAAAACCTATGCCAAATCAAACGTGCGAATCATTCGCTGTGGCGACCCCTGATAAAGGGAAAAAGCCGAAAGGAACTCGCTCACTTAAGGTTGTTGAACAGATCATTTCAATATTCATTATTTCTTGCAGTCTCACATGAGCAGGAAGCAATATAAAAATAAAATAAAACTGGACATTGCGTTCATGTGTAAATGCTAGATTTTCACTCACCACACCTTAACTTGCACAAATATTCACAATGGACTTTAAATTATTTGCTATGGACTGCCAATTAGCAGGTCAACAAAAGACTCTGTACTTGACAATCATCTCTCACAGCACACCATGCACATGAATGTTTACGTCAGACTTTTGTTAGTCTCTGCACTAGACGGCCAATTTGCACCATTATAGTATTACAGTCGGCCCCCAACTTACGAAGACCCCTGGATACGAAATCCCCGGGTTACGAAGATCAGTTTCCTAAGTGTCTGTCCCCGGGATACGAAAACAACCCCCTCTTACAAAAAGAAATTCAAACGCAACAATCAAAATTTCACAAGACGCCCGAGTTGCTCTCAACATCCCACCCCGCTGGCCTCCCAGATAGAGACAGTAGGAAGCAAGCAGAACTCTTTAGTTCAAGTTGTTTAATTCAGTAAATGTTTAATAAAATGTGGGTGCATTTGAGCTCATCTGGAATTCCGATCCCTAAAGGAATCAAGTTAAAGTTGAGTTTGGACCTCCCTGTCAAGCAGGGAATGTGCTTTGAATTCCACGTCTTGGGCCTGCAGCACGCAAGAGAGATAGAGACAGTTTAAATGGTTTAATGAATAACTTTTTTTTTTACTTTCAACACATTTCATATAAAATCGGTGTACTTATTTTTTAAAGGGTTTATCCAGTCAAAAGACTGGTGCCTTGGAACGAATTAGGCGTTTAACATGTAAAATGCGACCCCGACTTACAAAATCCCCGCAATACGAAAAGAGCTCTGGAACAGATTAATTTTGTAAATTGGGGCCGACTGGGTGTGTGATATATATTATATACACACACACACCTCTACTTACAAAATTAATCCGTTCCGATAGCAAGCTCAGAAGTGGAAACGTTTCTTACATGAAACATAAAATAAGACTAATAATACAAGGCTAAATGTCACATGACACTGGGGAACAAGCTTTAACATAATGGTGGACCAGCTTTAAGTGTGATTGCGCATCCTCTACACTAGGTGGCAGTGGCACTCACTGTGTTCCCTATGGTGTAGGGAAAAAGCACCGAGCAAAACACTACTCGCGTGCTGGGGGTAATCCCCCCCCCCATAGGGGAGACCACAGAATATACACAGAAGAGTACAAGGCTAATCAAACTGGAAAAGCCATTTCTCCAGCAGAGCTTGTAAGTCTAAAATTTGGATGGAGCAGATTTTTGGTGAGATCGAAGCTCGTATCATGTAAAATTCGTTATCAGGGACAGTCATAAGTTGAGATACCACTGTGTGTGTGTGTATATATATATATATATATATATATATATATATATATATATATATATATATATACACATACACACACACATATATACACACACTATTATATATATATATATATATATATATATATATATATATATATATATATACATACACACACACACACACAGGTACCTCACCTTACGAAAGTCCCAACAAACAAAAAAAATCCAGGGTACGAAATGCAGTTTCCTAAAATTTGTGTCTCTGGATATGAAACAAGTTCACATTATGAAAGCACCATCTCAAAAATTCAAACAATGCACAAGTTGCTCTCCCATTGACCTCCCAACATCCTGCACCACTGGCCTCCCATTGGCGAGGAGGAATGATGAACTTTTGTAACCCTAAGCAAATATGGTTGGTCAGAAGTGGAAGCCTACTAGCATGGGTACAAGTCTCATACACAGATGAATTAACTATCTGCTCAGATCGGCACAATCTACCATGCATACTCAGTTAAGCAAAGAGAGTTGTACTATGAATGAAAATCCGAATGCACAAATTACAGAACAATTACAGATATTTACTTTCTTTTAACAGAATCCTAAGAGTGTATACTTATTATGTTAATATTCATTAAGATTTGTACTTGTTCTTTGTATGCATCTCTTGAATAAAGTTTACTTACTTACACAAAAGAAGGAACGCTCCGCTTTGCTGGGATTCACATCAATGCAGGCTGTGTTCTAAACGAGTTCAACGGCACCCTTGTGCACGTGGAAGACCGGAAGTATTGAGCGCTTCACATATTGTAAGCGTGATTGGCTGTTTTAAGCTTCATGTAAAGTAACTCGGTATAAATAAGTGATTTATTTGAAATTAATGTTGATATTATTTTACAATGTTATGTCGTTCCCGCCGCCCACCGGACAAGAAGCCCAGGCGAGAAAGGGCCGAACGACGACTTCGGTGCTTGGGATAGCAGGGGATGAAGGCCGTGTAGCCGGCTGGTATAAATCACCTTATCAGGTGTACTCTCCTCGAGCCATGTTTCACAGAAACACAGTCCTGTATATCCTGCAATCTGAGCATGAAGCTCGTCCATCTTGTTTCGCAGGGACTGAACATTTTCAAGTAGTATGGCCGGAAGTGCTAACCAAGCCTCTCAGAGTGCCGTCTGGGCTTAGCCGCTAACCGCTAGCATTGAGCTCCGTAGCATAGAATAGATAGAAGATTGTTGCGTGCTTAGTTGCCCGAAGCTGCTCATAGACGAGCATAGTGCAAAACATGAACAAACACATAAAACAAATTAAAACGAACAAAAACAATTTGACTGAGAACTCCGCGACGTTTCCCTCTGGCAGCGCCATCTTGGACACGTCATTCCAAGTTCAATGTAAAAGGACATGAAGCGTAATAAAGTTTACCCTTTTGGTATCATTTGTTAAACATGCTACAGAACATAAAATCTCACGCACAAACATTCTAACAATTAACTTAGGTACTGTACTGGAATAATAATTGAAAAAAGACTATTACGAGTGCTTTACAACAGTACATGCTGTATAATGTTTATATTTTATCTTCAATAAAAGAGTAAAAATGTGAAAGTTTTTAATCATTACTACATTTTGCTACATTAATACTGTATTTATGCGCAAAGACTGTCTATAGAATGTGTTTAAGAAGCATATTTTCGCACATGTAATAGATACATAGTATTTTACTTACAGCTGCTCATTCGTGCATGTGACGTAATACATAGGGCTTTACTTCCGCGTACAGAACTCGCGGATTATCTCGATTTGTGGGAGGGCTCGTAACCGAACCCCGCGAATGTCGAGGGCCTACTGTACAGAGACTGATCAAATAAAATTGGGAAGTTTGATCTATGATTTTGTGACCAGTACCAGTGTTCATTTTTGCTCAAGAAAGTTATGAGTCCCAGGGACTCGCAGGTTGGGAAAGTATGAGTCCAAATGCAATAGTAATGAGTCCTGTCAAATAACGGAAAAGATTCGCCCGAAAATGTATAGAACTTCAAATAGATCATTGCCAACACAAAGTATATCCATTGCTAATTTGTGAGCACTGAGATCCGCATGTCTCGATAAGGTTGTGTTCTGAAAATTGCGATTTTTAGTCACTTTGTTCATGCCATTAACTTTGTTGTGTTCCGTGCATACACTACAGTACATAAAATCCTCGTCGTTGTCGTTCTCTACATATCGCAACCACGTGTAAAGTTTGAGCCAGTGTTGCTGAAACGATCGCTTTTTTCGTGGCTTGTCTTCGCAATTTTCCTCTTCATCAAAGACATTCTCTTTATCCCTGTTTGAATCTTTGTTCATTGAGAAAAAATTGCTTAATCTACGCTGATTTTCGTCGACTTTGAATACTTTTTTCGGAGGCATGTTGCACGTTAAACACTCGAGAACTAGCGGAAATGAATGAACACTGGCGAGCAGACGAAATCACGTGAGCAGACGAAATCTCGCGAGAGGATCCCGATTTGATATCTCGAAAGCGCAGAAGGCAAAACTCGCACTCGGAAAGGTAAACAAATATGGCGGTATTGTCAAAGCATCGACCGATTTCGCAAGATATTTTGGCAAATATTTCTGTTTTGGGACAATGTTACATAAATTGATGAAAAATATTAATGAGTCCGGCGGACGCACATTGGTTTGACACCATGCGTCCCTACGGATTTTCATGCGTCAGGGACGCAAGGACGCACGCAAACGTGAACACTGCAGTACACATGGGCGGCTATTAGATGCAGGGGCAAAAAAAATAAATAAAGTTGCAGGGCGCTTATTCTGTCAAATACACCCAGTAATTAAAGGTAAATTGAGCAAATTTGTTATTTCATAAGTGTGTATCGACCTGATAGCCCTTTGCATTAATTAGTACCCAAGAAGCAGCTTTTAGTTTCAAAAAGGTTGATGATCCCTGGTGTAGATTAACAACACCAAATTGAGAATTTTACATACAGTATTAGATATTCATGTTATGTAAACTAAGTTACCAAACCGCATTTTTTTTAATCAACCAAAGTCAAATCTGAGTCAGGTGAGACATTACACCATAGTTGTCAAACTCATGTCACAAAAGGGCCTTGTGATTGCAGGTTTTCGTTCCAACCATGCAGCAGCACATCTGACTCACTCATTTAAGTAACTGATGAGTCTTCAGGTAGTTGATGGGTCAATCTTTGTGCTCTGTACAGACACTGACCAATCAACTGCCTGAAGACTCAAATCTTTCGTTTAAATGAGCAAAGTCAGGTGTGTTGCTGCTTGGTTGAACCAAAATCCTGCAGCCTACATGGCCCATTGTGGCACGGGTTTGACACTCCTGTCTTACACAGCATAGCTACGTAGGTTTGTTGCCATGTGAAAGGTATGAATGCTTGTCTCAAGCCTTCATATCTGAGGATAATACATTTACCTTGTCTTTTGCGCTCTCGCTCCCTCATGATGTGTTTGTGTAAGGCTCTGGCCATAGCGTTGGACAGTTTGGGTCTCTCCAACAGAGCAGGCATTGTGGCTGGGAGTGGAGGGGCCAGCTGCACACACAGCAAACACATTATTTACCATCAATATCACAGTCACAATCAGCACAGCTACTCACACAGACATTTTTCAATCGTTTCTTTTTAATCTAGAGTAGAAGAACAAGGGAAATGATCAAATTTGATCAGACGAATGAGGCATGTCTAGTTCAACGAGCCCGTGATGTAAATGTTCATTTTGAGTTTAGTTCAGTGCCTCGCAATTATTTTCTGTATTTTCTTCCCAAGGAAGACAAAAACATTTCATGCCCCCCCGAGCGACTATAAATAGTATTTGTCTATAAATATAAAATTATTAGTACACCTCTGCATAACATTGCGTCTTTATTAACATTAAAAACAAAAAAGAATGAAATAGCTCAACTTAAAGAAAAACCTCATTATCGTTTTTTAATCTGCAATTGAAAAGATTGAGTGCACCAATGTGCCTGAAATAAAAAATACATACTTATTTAAACTCATTTGACTTACTCATTCAACTTATTTATGCCTTAATATCGCCGTCTCTCTCCACCTTTCTCTTCGATATTGTTTGCTCGTGCGAAAAACCGCTACACCATTGCGCCACAATGAGAGCGTCACTGCCAACTACTGGAGTGGAGGTGCCATTACACTTAATTCTCGTGAACAACTCCACAAAAGCCTGTTCCCCAGAAGCATACGCGCTCCCCCCCCTTCACTATTTGAGACGCACTGGTTTAGTTGGATGTGGTAACGGACATTTAAATCGAAAGTGTTCGATGGTTATTTTCACCCGGGACCAGATCAGTCGCTGTCATGGCGGCGCCTCGGGTCGGCTTCAAACTTCGTAATATCCTACTTTAATACACACACTACACACCTGCACCGGTTATTTGTATATCTGGGACGTCACACTAACTAAAATTTGATGTTAAAACTCACCTTCAAGTTGAAATCTTTGGAAAGATCGTCGGAAAAACTTAACAGATTTCCACCGGAAATGTATTCGTAATACATCAGACTCTAGATAGCTGCCCCTCAATCAAAAATAACGCACCGCCGTGTTTTCAGGCACCGACCCGAATCTACCAGTGAAATTCGGATGACGTATTGGCAGCAAAGCTGAGGTACACAAAGTGACTCTAAACCCCCCCAGCGAATAGTTTACATTATTCTTATTGTTGACCACTGACTGAAGAGTGTAAATTAGTTTTAAATGTAATTAAAGTGCTTTGGTTCTTATTAAAAAAAACAAAAAACAAACTTACTTTCGTTTTTCTATATTCCTGGAAGAAAACCTCCAAATATCTGTTTCCTCCTTTTTAAAGACAGACGACTGATACCATTTATTGTATTTTGCGATAATCTTTCTTCAAGGTTTTGGCTAGCTTATATTACACAGGGGGTGTGCAACTACTTCCGGTTCACATCAAACATCTCATTTTCTTCTTCCAGTGCGAGCTTTACAAATAAAATAAAAGTCAAGGGAAAATCCGTCGTGTATTATTTAAACGTTTTTCATTAATAAAATAATAACTCGTAAATAATACAGCCGTATACTGCGTTTTTAAAAATAATTATTATTGTTAGTAACTACACATCCACCACCTATTGGCGAATACGCAGTACTGCGGGAAGACAGTCAGGACTCACTGCATCAAAGCCCTCGTTCAGTGCCATAACGACACCATTCCTCTTCATCTCACTTACTCGTTTCCCAGACCGCTGAATCCTACTCGGGTCGCAGGGTGGGTTCCAGCCCGTTTCATCTGACAAGGAGTGAAGGCAGAATACACCCCGAACAGCTCGGCAGAATATCACAGGGCCAACATACAACCACTCACAAACACCTAGGGGCAAATTGGGTCAGTTGGCCTCATGTGCATGTCTTTAGACTGTAGGAGAAAAGCATGGTACAGTACCTGAAGGAAACCCACACAAGCATAGGAAAACCTTGCGGACTACCCCGATTCCAGGACTCGTACGGTTAGGCAGGCATGCCAGTAACCACTTTTACCTGTACAATTCAAACCATTGTTACCATGCATTTGCAAAACGCTCATATCCAGAGCGACTTTCAATCATTTTTTTAATACAACTGAACAATTGAGGATCAAGGGCCCAACAGTGGTGAAAGAACCACCATCCTTCAGATCAGCAACCCATTACATTATCAATCAAGCCACCACTGCTTAAAAATACAATAGCTATAAGAAAACAATCACCTGCTTCAAAATATTCACATTTTTGTTGATTTGCAGCCTGAAATGAAGACGCAGTTTTTCCGCACCTGTACTTACCTTTTAACAGCAATGTTTAAGATACAACAGAAACAATTACCGAGATGGTTAAAAGACCACCGTGTCCTAAAAATACTTGGAAACTCAACCAGGTTTTTCATAGTTTATAAAAAAAAAAAAAAAAAAAAAAAAAGTACAAAAAATGTTATGCATTCTCCTTTTAAAAAAAAGGACGAAAAAAAAAAAAAAAAAAAAGACATTGGCAACTTATATTTGAATATTCTTGCCTCACATATTTACACATTTGATTTATCAATCATGTATCTACACAAGCAAAGTTCACTGGATTGCTAAACATTACCACCATTGATATTTTAGATTTGTTTATCAAGCTGAATAACATTTAAAACCCTATTTGAATACAGCAGCAGCATCATCATTTGACCCAAGACCACACCCTAACACCTCCTGAGACTCTAAATGCACTGCTCAACACCGGTCAATCGATTCTCTGTAGCATCCTGAGCATCCAAAGCGAAACCAAAATATACACACCTGTACACATGGTGGTAAAAATAAAGATGCAAGACTTTCAATCAGCCGTCAATCTATTATTCTGAATGTTTGTCCATCAGGGCCATGTGGAAGCTGGAGCATTCAATCGAATTTTATTTCAGGTGAGATATGGGCCGTTTCCTGAAGCGATCAGTCTTTTGCAGAGTTAACCATTCGCACCACAGAACAATTTAAATCTGCTAATTGTTCTTATACACAGTTATTTCAGCAGGAAATCAGAACACTTGGTTGAAACACAATCAAGGGGAGGCATGCAAATCTCATACAGGAAGAAACTTGCACAGTCTGAAACCCAGACACTTCTTGCTGTGAGGAAATACTCCTAAAAAAGCTGAGTCACATACCTCCAACTGTGGACAGGTGCTTAAAATATTTAAACTAAACCAAACAAAGTAGTTTTTCCAGTTGTGACCAACTAGCATATGCAGGCATAACTAGATCTAATTGTTACCTCAGGATTATAAATATTCCGAGTAGGTAATACTTGAATCAAATGACCAGTTTATGGGCATTCAAGCACACATCAGACTTTAACAAGGAAAAAAAATAATAACCCACAATAAAAAGTATATTTCCTTGTAGTACACACTTAAATTGGTGTGAAAAAATACTTTTACATCAAAGTTCAAATTGTGTGTTTGTGGAGCATGTAGACTTGGATTAGAATGCACTCCCATTCGCTCCACAGCCATTAGCTCGTCTCAAAATGCAAAAAAAAAAAAAAACCCACAACTACAGAGGTTTTCAGTCAGAATGCACAAGCAAACACCAACTCACCATATGCATCCAAATGACTGCAACGTTTATTATCCAAACATCATTGACCTTTAAAACCCACATTTTTACTTAACTCTAATTACAGACTGGTGATATGCAGGACCTCTTACAATTCAACTGAAGGTACTTGACGGCATAATTGACTCTACTACAATTCAATGTGTTTGAATTCACTCAAATTTGTTTGCAAATGAAGTGAATTGAGAAATTCAATCATGACTCACAGTCTTGCTGCAAGAAACACCATGGCACTGATCTAAAAAGAATTTAAAAAAAAACCCCCCAAAAGATATTCGGAATAAGTTAAGGCAAAGACAAAACACTGAGTTACAGTGCACCAAGGTTTATTTGGATAAAACCCCACCAGCTTTTCAAAGCAAATTACCAATTAAAAATAAAGCACACTACACTTTAAAACTTGTCAAAAATAAAAATTGGCTTCTCTGAAGCCATGTGTTGTTGTTTTGTTTAAAAATACCCCAGAAAATGAGTAAATGCAAAGCTTAACACAAGGTCATGAAACTACCAGACTACACAAAAACACTTCTGCATTCTTCCAGAGCAAATCCTGAGACGTGCCACGTTTCACACAAACGATTCGCCAGAAAGACTACACGGTTTTCTGCTGTCCCTTCTTTCCAATCAGAGATTTGTGAATGTGAGGAATGACACCTGAAAACACATGGGGTAGGGAGGGAGGAAAAAAATTAATATATTAAAAAAAAAAAAAAAAAAAAAAAAAAAAAATCAGTATTCCAGGACACCATCCAGCTCTAATGGCAAAACCGTCTCTTGACTGAACTAACCACACTGCTTCGTATAGGTGCAAACACCGTATGCACGTACTAATAAAAACTTACCACCACCAGCAATGGTTGCTTTGATAAGCGAATCCAGCTCCTCATCTCCTCTGATGGCGAGCTGCAAATGGCGTGGAGTGATGCGCTTCACCTTTAGATCCTTAGATGCATTTCCCGCCAGTTCAAGGACCTTAATTCGAGAGGAAAAGCTGTTGAAGCATAATGAGTAAAATGGGGCAGCACAATCACAAGCAATTAGAACGAACACTTATGCAGAATGCCATTGTTCCATAAGGTATGTTCTCATCACACAATCCAGTTTACTACTGAAGAGGTCTGGAAACAATACTGGATTCTCATTATGGCCTTCAAAAACGTTAAACCTAATATATGGCACCTCAATTAATGCAAGACAACATAGCACTGGCATGTACACAAACACCAATTTCTAAAATGGTCAAGATTCATAATGTCAACATTGAAGAACAAAGGTGATCAAAGGTGAATCAGCTTGGTATGAAAATCAAGACATTTGGGTCTGAGGGTAGAAATGCCAATTTTCATTTGCAATATTAGTGTCCATAATCAGCATGCAAGGCACATGAGAAATAGGTCACCAGAAACCTGAAAGGCAACAGAAGAGACTTCCATGTCCAGTCTGTTTTCTCAGGTCAAACCTATAGCAATATCCCACTTCTTAGATGATGACTCCTTGATAATTTACTCATTTTATTCTTCACCAACTACTTTAATATATATATATAATAAAAATAAAAGGACAGGACAAAGGCTTTCTATTGAAACTCCACTCATTTTTATTGTTATTTGCTCTACCAAAACGTAATGAGCACTCTCCTATGGAAGGATCTACTCAGAAAACTCTCTCTCTCTCATACAGTTCAGTTCATTTTCTGTAACCGCTTCATCCTAATTAGGGTCACGGGGAGGCTGGTGCCCATCCCAGCCAACTCAGGGCAAGGGCAGATATATACACACACACAAAAATTTTTATATATATATATATATATATATATATATATATATATATATATATATATATATATATACACACACACATATATATACACACACACACATATATATATATATATATATATATATATATATATATATGTGTGTGTGTGTGTGTATATATATGTGTGTGTATATATATATATATATATATATATACACACACACACATATATATATATACACACACACATACATTATACACACACACAAAAACATGTGTATATACATACATACAAACAGACACACACACATATACACATACATATATACACATACATGCATATATTTATACACACACACACTTCATATAAAAATCTGACCACCATAAATTTATCAGCATAAAACACATGAACAGTTAATAATTGGTATTAAAAGTGTCCCTGTACCTCAGCAGTCAGGTACTCCAGGATTGCAGCACTGTACACTGCTGCAGTGGCTCCTACACGTCCATGACTTGTTGTTCTTGACTTCAGGTGTCTGTGAATACGTCCCACAGGGAACTGAAACACAGGGAAGAGTCAATTGGGGAACAATTTTGATTAATTAATGGCACACCTAAATAAAGTCTTGGAGGCTTTATCAGTTGTGCATATTGGAGGGTGTGTGTGTGTGAGTGTGTGTAAAGAAAATAGTTAAAAATCACAAACGTAAAAACATCAGACAACACTGAAAAGATCCACGTGTGTAAAAATCACGTGCACAGGATGAGTGGAGGCAGGAGACGTGATACAGACCTGTAGTCCTGCCCTTTGTGAGCGCGAAACCGCCTTCGCTTTCGCCTTCCCAGAGTCCTTGCCCGCTTTTCCTCCTGCCTGATTTAAAAAAAAAAAAAAAAAAAAAAAAAAAAAAAAGATAATGATTTTCTAAAAATAAAAAAAGTCACTACTTAACTTTCTGGCTGCCGTGATTTAGACAAACTTACTAAAAACTTGTTACTAAAACCACTGCAGCTTCTCATATGCCCTTGGCCTGCAGCTTGCCACTCACGTTAGCATCATGGCTAAACGTTAGCTAAAATAAGCCGGAGACAATAGCACACGGGCAAAAACCACCAAATAACCGAAATACAACGAAACACTGACAGATAATGGAAAATTCGTTATAGTTAAGAAGACAAAAAGAGGAACTCAATTACCATTTCTTGCGTGGACTTCTTATTAAAAAAGCACGGACAATTCCAGAACGTCTCGGTTTGAAACAGACTTCCCGCCTTCGGTGGGAATTTATAGAGAGCAAGGCAGTACATCCGGGACACCGCGCTCACAAAGCAGCCAATCAGTTTCGTTCTGCTGAGAACACGTCACCATGATCACGAGAGAGAGAGGGAGAGAGAAAGAGAGAGAGAAAAAGGAAAATGAAACCCATTCACTCATTCATTTTCTGAACCGCTCAATTCGACTTCTCGGGTCGCCGGGAGACTCTCACCCAACACTGGGCAAAAGGCAGGGTCTACCCTGAGCAGCTCGCCAGACCATTGGCGGGCAAAACAAACACAAACACACACACACACACACACACACACACACAACCTAGAAACCATCTGTGCATGTGTTGACAGTGTGGAAGGAAACCAGAGTGCCAAGTGCATTCATGCAAACCTCCACACAGAAATGCCCTAGTCAGGGATTCGAACCCAGGACCTTCTTGTTGTGAGGCAGATGTGCTAACTACTACATCACTGTGCTGACCGAGAGAAAACTAAAGCGTGCTGAAAAGCGTATTAGTGCTAATGTAGATGAGTCTCATGGCAAATCATTTAATCTAATTGGTGTTTACTCTGCCCTCGCCCAGAGTTGGCTGGGATGGGCGCCAGTCTCCCCGCGACCCTAATTAGGATGAAGCGGTTACAGAAAATGAACTGAACTGAACATTGTTTAAAAAACAAATAATATACGTAACTGCTATAGGCCTGAAACCCTTCCTGCTTTTTATAAATATCCATAAATGGAGGGGAAAAAAACAAATTTATGTTAATCACTCAAAGTAGTTTCAACAAAAATACTAAGGAACTGGACATTGACCCGGACGGCATGGTAGCGTTGTGGCCAGCATGTCTGGCTCCTTGGGTTGAATTCCCAGGCTCGGCAACGACGTTTCTATGAAGCGTACGTATACTCTCGCCGTGCTTGTATACTGTGGTTACATTAGGCTAAATGGCTGCTCCATATTGACCCTAATTATGAATGTAAGTGTGAATGGTTGTGCGTGTGTGTTTTGCAATGTGATGGTCTGGTGAGCTGTTCAAGGTGTACCTTGTCTTTAAACACAGGGAGGAAACCAGAGTGCCCAGAAGAAACCCACACAAGCACAAGGAGAACATACGAACTCCACACAATCTCAGCCGAATTCAGGCACAATATGGAAAACATTCTGGACAGCCAACCCATACAAATCGTGACTATCACATTCATATCTATGAGCCAACTAGAGTAGCCAGTCCATCTCATGGCATGTCTTTGGATTTTCAGAAGAACCCAAGTATCTGAAGGGAACCTATACAAGCATGGGGAGAACATGCAATCTCCGCATTGAAAGGTTCCTGTTAAGTGGTGATCACACTAGAGGTGTGATAAAAAAAAGAGTGAATGGCAATTTTCATCTGCCACTTCATCATCATCATCATCATCATCTTCTTCCGCTTAGTCCAGGGTCGGGTCGCGGGGGCAGCAACCTTAGCAAAGAGGTCCAGACATCCCTCTCCCGAGCTACTTCCTCCAACTCTCCCGGGGGGACACCGAGGCGGTCCCAGACAAGCTGAGAGACATAGTCCCTCCAGCGTGTTCTAGGTCGACCCCGGGGTCTCTTCCCGGTTGGACATGCCCGAAACACCACACCAGGGAGGCGTCCGGGGGGCATTCTGACCAGATGCCCGAACCACCTCAACTGGCCCCTCTCAATGCAGAGGAGCAGCGGATCTACTCCGAGCTCTCCCCGGATGGCGGAGCTTCTCACCCTATCTCTAAGGGAGAACCCCGCCACCCGGCGAAGAAAGCTCATTTCAGCCGCTTGTATCTGTGATCTTGTTCTTTCGGTCATTACCCAAAGCTCGTGACCATAGGTGAGGGTTTGAACGTAGATCGACTGGTAAATTGAGAGCTTCGCCTTGTGGCTCAGCTCCTTTTTCACCACAACGGACCGGTACAGGCATCGCTTAACAGCAGAGGCTGCAGCGATCCGTCTGTCGATCTCTCGCTCCATCCTTCCCTCACTCGTAAACAAGACCCCAAGATACTTAAACTCCTCCATTTGGGGCAGGACCTCATTCCCAACCCGGAGGGTGCATTCCACCATTGTCCGACTGAGAACCATGGCCTCGGACTTGGAGGTACTGATCTTCATCCCGGCTGCTTCGCACTCACCTGCGAATCGCTCCAATGAGAGCTGGAGGGCCCGACTTGATGAAGCCAAAAGGACAACATCATCCACAAAAAGCAGAGACGATATCCGATGGCCACCAAACCAGAACCTCTCATCGCCTCGACTGCGCCGAGAAATTCTGTCCATAAAAATTATGAACAGAATCGGTGACAAAGGACAGCCTTGGCGGACTCCAACTCCCACTGGAAACGAATCCGACCTGCTGTTACCAATACGGACCAAACTCTGGCTCCGGTGATACAGCGACCGAATAGCTCGTAGCAACGGATCCGGAACGCCGTATTCTCGGAGCACGCCCCACAAGATCTTTCGAGGGACACGGTCGATCGAAAGCCTTCTCCAAATCCACAAAGCACATGTGGACATATTGGGCAAACTCCCATGCCCCCTCCAGAATCCTGTGGAGCGTATAGAGTTGGTCAAGAGTGCTGCGGCCAGGACGAAAACCACATTGTTCCTCCTGAATCCGAGGTTCGACTATCGGTCGGATCCTCCTCTCTAGTACCCCTGCATAGACTTTTCCAGGTAGGCTGAGGAGTGTAATTCCCCGATAATTGGAACACACCCTCCGGTCCCCCTTCTTAAAAATTGGGACCACCACCCCAGTTTGCCAATCCAGAGGTACAGCCCCTGATGACCACGCGATGTTGCGGAGACGTGTCAACCAAGACAGTCCTACAACATCCAGAGCCCTGAGATATTCCGGGCGGATCTCGTCCAACCCCGGAGCTCGACCACCGAGGAGCTTTTTGACAACCTCAGTGACCTCCACTCCAGTGATGGGCGGACCCTCACCCGAACCCCCAGGGTCTTCCTCTTCCACGGAGGGCGTGTTGATGGGATTGAGAAGGTCCTCAAAGTATTCCCTCCACCTCTCAACAACATCCCCAGTCAAGGTAAGCAGCTCCCCACCTCCACCGTAAATAGTGTTTGTGAAGAACTGCTTCCCCCTCCTGAGGCGTCGGATGGTGGCCCAGAACCTTTTTGAGGCCAACCGATAATCACTCTCCAGGCCCTCACCGAACTCCTCCCACGCCCGAAATTTTGCGTCTGCGACAGCCTCGGCTGCAGCACGTTTGGCCTGCCGGTACCCGTTTGCTGCCTCAGGAGTCCCACAGGCTAATAAAACCCGATAGGCCTCCTTCTTCAGCTGGACGGCCCCCTTCACCGCAGGTGTCCACCACCGGGTTCGGGGATTACCGCCACGACAAGCACCGACAAGCATCTGCCACTTTTCATCCTCAAATTTGGCTCACAGCATCAACAATTTACACAAATATCACAAAACGAGCTTTGACAAGGAATAGTCTCAAACTCTTCTCAAACAGTTCGCACATAGCTCAAGAAGATCGCAAAGTCGTTTTGCACACAAATTATTCGTTTTCCATTCGCAAAGAAAAACGATAAGTTGGAGACCTTGCAATGGCCCCTGCGAGTTATCCAGGGTGTACTCTGCCCTCGCCTAGAGTTGGCTGGGATGGGCACCAGCCGCCCTGTGACCCTAATTAGAATTAAGTGGGTCACAAAAACTAAACAGATTAATAAATGGCTTGAAAAGAAAAAGCGGAAAAAAACATGTTTTATGACAAATTTGCTGTTTTCCCCAAAACAATTGCAAATTACAGTACAGTACTTGCAAATCAGTTGTAAAGATTGCCGTACACGTTTATCGCAATATACACATTCAAGCTTCAAAATATTCACTTGTACGTAGATTCGCAAAACCTCTTGACACGAATTTCAAAATTTGTAAACCTTCCGCCAAGAAAATCAATTTGCATTGGTCGTGCTATGGTCTGTGCTGGTTGGCGGCGTTTAACTCTCTTCTCTCTCTCTCCCCATACACTGCAGGCGCTGACGAGGGGCGTGGCTGTTACCCGCAGGCGAAATCCAGAGAGCGCACCTGAATTCACTCAGCCATCAGCGAACTATAAAGCGGAGCGGTGGACTTCCCTCCAGTGTCAGAAGATTGATCCCTTCATGCGATTCCGTCTCCCCCGTAATCTCTCTGACACCTGGTTACCAGTTCCGTGCTTGACCAGTTTTCCTTGTTGATATATATTCCCAGTGATTCTTATTTTTCGTATTTTTTTCCCTCACCGCTACGGTGATCTCAACTTCCGAGCTCCCGTGCTTCCCCTGTGCTCAAATAAAAGTCATTGTTTCATTGTGCTTGGTCTCCTGCATCTTTGGGTCCCACTGATATGCTCCCAGCGTCACATGTCGCTTTTCTATCGCGCCGCTACTATGACCACCCACTAAGATTCAAACCCTCTTGACAACTACTCCGCGTCTATGCTCCCTATTACGGTTTGCATTGTCTATCCACCTTTATTTTTAACAGTATTTGAGGACAAATAGGGCAGTGGTGGCCTGGTGGTAAGGTGCCGGATTACTGATCCCAAGGTTGGGGGTTCAAGCCCCATTCTCAATGGGTTGTCACTGTCCCTCCAGTGTAGCTAACTGGGTTATCAAAGGCCGGCCATGTCTCTCACTGTCTATGGTGTGAGCTTCATGTAAAAGAACCTTTGCTGACTTTCATAAAGAGTAGGCTGTAGAGTGGTCAGTGTGTTTCTGCCCTGTGATGACCTGGCGAGTTATCCAGGGTGTTCTCTGTCCTCGCCCAGGGTCAGCTGAGATTGGTGCTAGCCTCCCTACAATCCTAATGGGATTAAGCTGTTCAGAAAAGGAATGAATACAAATAAACAAAAACATATTTAGTCTTGGAAGAATACTTTAAAACAGGCATGTTTCCATGGACAGCCATACAACCAGATTAACTGTATGTCAACATATACGTAATTTATTGATCAGTTACTGTGATCAGTGGAGGTTCTTCAGTGCAATCATTGAAATACGGATATAGGTGTCACTGGAAAGCTACTCGCCACCTGCTGTAACTTAAACTGGTAAACTGTACTCAGTTAGGCAGAATCATTTGATTTACTAGCAGATAAATAAACACAATATGGCCAAAAGTTTGTGGACACCTGTCCATCACACCAATATGCGCCTTTTGGACATCCCATTGTAGACTTATCCATTGCTATTACACATATACCGGCACACACTGCTCTGACCTCCTAGAGTTTGGACTGCAGCTCAGAACATTTGTATTAATTTAGCCACAAGAGTTTTAGAGATGTCAGACACTGCAATCAGGTAAGGAGGCTAGGAGTTCACTCAGCAATCACAAGGTGTTCAGTAGAGTTGAGGTCAAGGCTCTGTACAAGACAGATTTGTTTTTTCACCCTAACTTTGGCGAACCATGTTTTTATGAACCTCATTTTGTGCAAATTGCATTGTTTTATTGAATCAGGTTTACTCCACTTAGTTCAAGTAAAGTGAAACTAATGCGACAGGACACAAGGACATTCTGCTCAACAGCTTGGAGAAGAACCACATATGGGTGTGATGTGTTTACATACTGTGGGCCATATGGCACAGTTACACGCCATGAATGTCCACATCTTCAGCACTAGTTATATTTTTTGGTCAGTTATACAGTACAGTATTTGAATTTGGAAAGAATGTTCTCCTACAGTACGGTCTACAAGCTTTTAGAGGAGTTTCTCTGCACACAGACAAAACAATTCATTAGTATTTAAATTAAGATTTATTTACTCAGCAGAAACGGATCTCTAGAGAAACATACAAAATAGAAATCCAGCAGAAAATTCAGAACACTTTACCTCTCACAAAGAATTGTTCTGATCCTGGTTTATAAAACATTAATAATTATTGTACTTGTTTATTTATATTAATTTATTTATGTGTATTGTTGATTTTTCGCTGCGAAATTTTATAAGGGAAATGAGAAAATTCAGCAAAGTCCCCATGAGTCAAACAGTTAGAATATCGAGCAGACTGAAATGCCATCCAGGGCAAGAGCTGAAATCTGTTACTGAAAAATCGCAGGCATAATATTACAGACATGCTTGAAGTACTCTGACCTACACAGAGGTATTGATAGATATTTGGCGCCACAGAGTCAAACCTAAGACCATGATCCTACATTTCACACACATTTCAGAAAAATAAAAACCAATGCCTGAAATATTGAGATGGACATATGATTTGAGTGAATAAAAGACCAGTCTTTCTTTCCCTCATGAATTTTTAAGTCTCAGTTCTCGCTCAGAGACGGCTGAGATGGGTCTCTGCGTCCCTAATTAGGATCAAGCAGCTTAGAAAATGAAGGGATGGTTCAGGAAATGAAGTAATTGATGAAGCATGCATAAAATTATATTCCTACTTCACACACACACACACACACACACACACTATATACGGTCTGATTTCATACATTTATCAATTTTCTATACCATTTACATGTTTACATTTACAGCATTTGGCAAGCACTGTTATCCAGAATGACTTTCAATTATCATTTTTTATGCACAACTGAGCAATTGAGGGTTTCAATTCAAGGATTTTCGTATCAGTCACCCATCACCTTAACCACTATGCCAGCACTGTCCCTTTCTTTTATCCATTGTAATAAAAGATATGTAAATGACTGTTATAATTTCTCAAACTATTTAATCCTACTTGGTCGTGGGAAGGCTATAACATTTCTGAGCCAACTCTTGGCAAAGGCAGGGTACATCCTAATCAGCTCACCAGTCCATTAAAGGGCCAACACACACACACACACACACACGTAACACACGTACACACACACACACACACGTAACACACGTACACACACACACACACACACACACACACGCACACACAACTATTCACACTTATAGCCGAGTTCAGTTCATTTTCTGTAATCGCTTAATCCTAATTAGGGTCACGGGGAGGCTGACGCCCATCCCAGTTGACTCCGGGCGAGGGCAGAGTACACCCTGGACGATACGCCAAGCCATCGCAGGGCGGAAACATGCTGATGGTTTTGCAGCTACTTTTGTCGAAAGTCAGCAATGGTTCTTTTACATGAACTTAACACCGTAGACAGTGAGAGACACGGCCGGCCTTTGATAATGCAGTTAGCTGCACTGGGTGGGTGGGTGGGTGGGGTGGGGGGGGGCAGTGACAACCTGTGGTGAGTAGGGATTGAACCCCCAACCTTAGGATCAGTGGTCCAGCACCCTATACCACGAGGCCACCACTGCCCCCCACCCCACCCCACCCCACCCCACATACACTTCTAGCCAAGTTTCAACAACAATTTCGTCCAATTTTCAGGTCTTTGGGCTGTTGGACAAAACCAGAGTACACAGAGGAAACCCACACATACAAAGGGAGAACATGCAAACTCCACTCAGAAATGACCTTACCAAACCCAGGACTTTCTTGCTGGGAGGCAAACGTGCTTACCACTGATCCACAATACTGCTGTAAATGATGATATATAAAATATATATCACATTCTCCATATGCAATAAACACCCTCCTTTAGCACCGGGATTCAACAATTTTGACAGTTATATCAACATACATACAATTCGTTGTTTTGATCAGTGGAGGCTCCTCAATGCAGTTATTGGAAGCACCACAAGATGGCTGCAGGTGCCACAACAAAGCTATTCATGAGCTGGAGCAGAACACAGGGTCTTTTTTAAATTACATACAGAGTTTACTTTTATATCTCAAATCTTTCAACAGTTTTTATAGAAAGAGACAGTACTGTGTTTACATTACTGAATATAACATCAGTATATATTCATTATGGTCAAAGGCTTGTGGACAGATTTGCCCTTTTGAAGTTGTAGATACATTCCATTAGATTATGAAGCCTTGCTCTGGACATTTGTGCTTATTGAGCCACAAGGGTGTTAGTCAGGTCAGGCACTAACGTTAGACGAGAAGGCCAGGGGTATGATCAGCATTTCATTATTCCAAAAGTGTTCAGTGAGGTTGAGGTCAACACTCCTATTTTTCCATGCCAGCTTTCTTTATGGATCTCGATGTGACCCAGGGATATAGTCATACTGGAACAGGTCTGTCCCCCTCAGATCCACTGAGGTGAAACTGCAATGCTTCCGTATACAAGACAAATGTGTAATTAAAACTTTGTGGCTACAGTTTGACGAAGAACCACATATGAGTCTAATGGTCGGGTGTCCACATACTTTTGGCCATGATGTGTAGTTACACACCATGAACAAGAGTGTTCATTTGAACTCTTCTGAAGTATTGTTCTGATCCTGGTTTATAAAATGTCAATAATTATTGTATTTTTTAATTTATATTTATTTAATTTCTATTTATTTATAACAGTAAGATTATTCGAGGGAAATGAAGATCTTTAACAAAAGTCTCCATGAAAAAGATATCTCACTTATATAACAAGCAGAATGAAATGTAAGTCCAGAGTGAGAGCTGAAATCTGTCACTGACAAATCGCTCGCATCAAATTACAGACATGCTTGAAGTACTCTGACCTACACAGAGGTACTGATAGATATTTGGCTGCTTATTTTCTGCTCTCTCTCTCTCTCTCTCTCTCTCTCTGACACACATTCATACACACTGTGGGCTGGTGGTAGCGGTGATGCTAGATCAGGTCAGGATCTTATATTTTCATCTGTCAACATAGAACAGAGTCTGTTATTCCTCATTTAGTGAACCAATCAGAATTAGAGGCGGATGTCGGGGAAGATTAATTTTAGCGCCATCCACCAAACTTGAGGTGCATAAATGTTTTAGTATATGCCATACACCCCCCAGTGCAGCTAACTGGGTTATCAAAGGCCAGACATGTCTCTCACTGTATATGGTGTGAGGTTCATGTAAAAGAACCATCGTCAGGAGTAGGCTGCATAGCCGTCAGCGTGTTTCCGCCCTGCGATGGCCTGGTGAGCTGTCCAGGGTGTACTCTGCCTTTGCTCAGTCGGCTGAGATGGGGAACAGCCTCCCCGTGACCCAAATTAGGGTTAATCGGTTCAGAAAATAAATGAATGAGTGAATGAATGAATATATGCTTTTCAGGACCCTAAGCAAAAAAAAAAAAAAAAAAAAAAATCACCCAAAACAAGCGTTCCATGGACTCTTTATTTTTAAAACTCATGATGGGGACAGATGAGCTCCCAGCCCAGGAAAGGTAGAGAGCCTGAGAGCTGTGTAATTGTACCTCATTAAAACCTTTCAAGCATTTTGGTAGCACTATGCAGAAACATAATAAAAATCAAAATACATCTAGATCTTTGTAGTTTATACTTGCATATGGGTCGGATCACTTAACTGATACTGAATTGTGTGACACTGACCTTTTATATTTTCTGCAGATTTAGAAAAAAAAAAATTTTTTTTTTACCCTTTCTTTAAACTTATTAGGTCAATATGCATTAAAGCCTGGTAGATGCAGGATAATATTCCTTGGAGTAAAATAATGATCAAATTATTAGTCAGACAATTCAAAAAGTCGTTCTAACTCTCTCTCTCTCGCTCTCTCTCACGCTCTCTCTTTCTCCCCATGCACTGCAGGCGCTGGCAAAGGGCGTGGCTGTTACCTGCAGGCGAAATCCAGACAGCGCATTTGAATGCACTCAGCAATCAGCGAGCTATAAAGAGGAGCGGCGTGCTTCCCTCCGGCATCAGAAGATTGTCCTTCCATGTGATTCTGTTTCCCCGTGATCTCTCTGACTCCTGGTATCCTGCCTTGTGCTCAACCAATTCCGTTTAAGAATTATCCCCAGTGATTTTGCTTCCCCCTGTGCTAAAATAAAGTTGTTGAATCTTCGTACATGGTCTCCTTCATCTTTGGGTCTGATTCATATGTTCCCGTCGTCACACCACACACATGTAAATTCTGTGGTTCATCCATCGTGCGTGCACCTGTGTTCCGAGTCATGTAGTTATTGGACATGTGGAGACCTTAGCAGAGGCTCAGCAGGACGTGAAAATAATGAGATCTTTCTCTTGTCACAAAATTGAGCGTGAAAAGGGTGGGAAACTAGGAAGTATTCAAATTATTTCAAAAACTGTGTTCACCATATGTACTTGTTTATATGATATTATTTCCCAGGCATGTACTGGAGATTTTGATGCATTTATTCACCAAACACTGACAGTGTGGCTTGAATCCCCAACCTTGGGATTGGTAATCTGGTACCTTACCACCGGGCCACCACTGCCCACCTTTAAATTGATAAATTCAAATATTACTCTAGACCAGTGGTGGGCAAATATTTTGGCTCGTTGGGGGTTCGAGTCCCACTCTCCACAAGGTCGTCACTGTCCCCCCAGTGCAGCTAACTGGGTTATCAAAGGCCAGCCATGTCTCTCATTGTCTATGGTGAGAGGCATGTCAAAGAACCATTGCTGACTTTCGACAAGAGTAGGCTACTTCGCTGTCACCGTGTTAACGTCCCTTGCTAATAGAATTGTGTCAGGAAGGGCATCCAACGTAAAAACCTATGCCAAATCAAACATGCAATGATTCGCTGTAGTGACCCCTGAGAAAAAAGGGAACAGCAGAAAGGAAAAGAAGAAGTGCGGAGGAAATGAGTGAATGACTTGTCTGACATTTGCTTTGAAAATAAAACTAGCCTGGTTTTGAAGGCTCTGATGTTTGCTTGCATTTCATGCACAAACTTTTTTTTCCCTTGTAGCTTTACATTCAGCTCGTTCATGTGTATCAGTTTGCCCACAGTAAAAGCTAAATCTCAGCCAATCTGTGTCTCTCAGCTCAAGAACATTATCAGTGTTTTCAAGGAGCTTCAAAAATGAAATAAGCTCCTGTTTGAGCTCCACACTTTCTGACATACTTTCCCCAAACTGAACCAGCAGACGTTAAAAGGTAAAGTAAATCCCTGTGATCAACATCAGATTCTTCAAGACAATGGATAAACTGGCGATGGTGAAGTTCCCTTGCTCGAATAAAGTTAACGAGTTTCACAACCGGCTTCACTACATGGTCAAGCTGCACCACAGATTTACACAGTGCTTCCTGAAAGAATTATGCACATATCCTCGTGTTTGATTCTTGGATTGAAGTTGCTCAGATGAAGGTGTTTTGCTGAGCCTGCAAGCTCGTGACCAGCCTATCAGCGGTAGCCAGACGTTCTTGCGGTGACAGGTTGTCGGTGTGATGAGCATGCTTGGTGGAAAATTGGTAGCTGATGTTGTATTCTTTTAAAACCGCAGTGGTTTCTTGGCAAATAAAACATACAGCCATTGACCAGACTTCAGTAAAAAAAAAAAAAGTATTTCGGTGTCTATTCCTTATGAACCACCCGGCACTCACTGTCAAATTTTCTTTTCTCTGACATTGCTGCAAATGCGCTCTGTGTAGTAGAAGAGTGATAACAGGAAGTGGCTCGAGCTCTGCAAAATCAACTGACTGCATCTAATTCACAACTGGTGTTGAAATACTGTCATTACAAGTAAAAGTCAAATGAATGCAATCAATATATCATTCACATCAAACATGAATTCTGTACTAATCAATCTTCGGAGGGCTGGATTAAAAAGACCAACGGGCGGGATGTGGCCCGCGGGCCGTAGTTTGCACACACATGCTCTAGACTATGATTTAGTCAGGAATTTGTCACAAATAGGGAGAAAGAAAGAAAGAAAGAACCTCTATTTGGAACACCATAACACAAATATGCTTGAGCTGGTCCACGACATTTCACTGAGATGTGACTTGACACACACACACACACACATGCTAAAGTCCTCCTTCTGAAATCTTTTAAATAGCCCTTCTCTGTAGGGTAAGACTCATCACCAGTACTGTACTGAATTACATAACATCAATCAATAAATTTCTCATTGCGATTTAACCTGTACCTTTTAGTTACTACCATAATACTATACTCAATGCCAATGAAAACGCAGCACTCAGAAATACTTATATATGTTCAGTTTTAATTCCGGAAATGATCCGTCAAAGATCTGTAATTAATTTCATACATGTCTTTAACAATATGAATGAGAAGCAATCAAAAATTTGTCACAAAATGGAAACATGAAACAAAACTGAAGACCATCTATTTAAAAAAATAAAATGGGTGCCACCAAATAAATGTTCAATACTCAATATGGCCTCCATTAATTATCAAAAGAAGCAGTAATTTGTTTTCACATGGACCTAATGAGCCGCATGATGTTATTGACAGGGATGTATTGCCACTCCTCCAACAATGATGCGATCAGTTCCTGCCTGTTCTGCAGTAATGGTACTTGGGCATCAAAGTGCCATCCGTGCAAAAAAAAAAAAACAATTGTGAAACCATTGCATCCCTTCCTGAACACCACCTGCCGAGCAGGGATTCCGGCCTCCAAAAGGCCTAGGGCATAGCTGCACTGGACACGTTTTCACGTTTTAATCATGGCATGGTCAGGATTCCAATACGTATTGCTGTGCATTCTGGTTGTTCTTTACATAGGGAATCTGACCACTTCCTAAATGCACACATTATGTGTTCTTGATAGCTCGACACAAACAAAGAGCTGAAATGAGTCTTCATTCATAACTCATATGTAGTGAAGCACGCGCTCAGAGAAAACTCACCAATGAGTCCAGGATGGATTTGGAGTCCTAAATAATACTACTCATGATCAGATAGTATGACCCCAAAAATCTAACAATTAAAATTGGGTTACGTTTTTCACTGGCAGTGAGGAAAGTTATTAATTTCTGAAGAACTGACTAAAATAAGACCAACAAATCCATTAATCACAAAGAGGGATTGAAATTTGTATACACCCCACACACACAAAAAAAAAAATGGAAATCACATCAACATCTGATAGTTGAAAAGATCTATAGGTTATATTCTATAATCAATTTGATAATTCTTAATTCAATTAATGGCAATACATGAATATGCTGAACTTTTGATGTAATGAAATGAGGTCTGCATAGTAGTATATTGGTTAGCACGCTCACCTCATAGGAAGAAGTTTCAAGGTTAAAATCTGAAGGTTGAACGGGCTCTTCAATGTGCAGCTTTCGTGCTCTCTTTGGGATCGTGTGGGTTTTCTCCTCATACACCAGTGTCCAGTTTTATTCCACAGTCCAAAGACATGCTTATGAGATAACCTGCCTGCTCTAAAATGAACACAATATAGGAGTGAATGTAAACGTGAATGTCTGTTAGTCTCTTTGTTAGGATTGTGATAGAATGGCGAATCCCGAGGTCAGGAGGTATTGGCTCGATGACCCTGATGAACACACAGTACAGATAAGAGATAAATTCTGATATGATAACTTTCAGTTAACCTCAGATTAAAACATCAGTGTTTTTGAACTGGTGTGAAATGAAACTTTTCATATCGGTACCTGGGTCCACTTGGTCATAGTCACATACCAACATGGATACAGAGAATTTCATTTCCAAAAAACACAAGTTCCAGCTCACCTGAATACCAATGCAGTACACCTGAACTCAATCACAACACAGTACATAAGGACCTCACTCTCACACTGATATTTAATTATATAGGTATGAGCTATGTATTTTAACCATTGTGTTTTACCAAGGCGGCTCACCTTTCTGTATATTGACCTTGTTTCTGTTGCCTATTTTACCTCCCGTTTAACCTCTGATGTTCTGTTTGTGGAGCGTTTGCCTGGTGGTAGCGTGCTGGACTACTGACGGCTATGCAGCCTACTCTTGATGAAAGTTGACAATGGTTCTTTTACGTGTCTCTCAGCACAGACAGTGAGAGACATGCCTGGCCTTTAATTAATTTAATTAAATTTAATGTTAGCGGCACGGGGGGGGGGGGGGGCAGCAGTGATAACTCGGTGAGGGTGGGGTTTGAACCCCTGACCTTCAGTTAATCAATAATCCTGCACCTTTTCACTGGGCCACCAGTGTGTGTGTGTGTGTGTGTGTGTATAGGGAGGTAGATATAATTCCAGGTCATCTACCTTTGTGGTGAAACAGATGGTCTTGACCATGTTCCTCGTAACCATAATTCCTGCATCCTGTGTCTTGTCCTTTATAATATCTGGGGTGCTGCTTAAAGTGGTATTCCAATATTGTGTGGTGACGTTTTTCATTCATTCATTCATTCATTCATCATCATCATCATCATTTTCTGTAACCGCTTCATCCTAATTAGGGTCACGGGGAGGCTGGTGCCCATCCCAGCCAACTCAGGGCGAGGGCAGAGTACACCCTGGACAGCTCGCCAGGCCATCGCAGGGCAGAAACATGCTGACGGCTTTGCAGCCTACTCTTTTTATGAAAGTCAGCAATGGTTCTTTTACATGCCTCACACCATAGACAGTGGGAGACATGGCCGGCCTTTGATAACCCAGTTAGCTGCACTGGGGGGACAGTGACAACCTTGTGGAGAGTGGGACTCGAACCCCCAACCTTTGGATCAGCAAGCCGGCGCCTTATACCACTAGACCACCACTGCCCCAGGTCATTAATTTTCTGTAAATGCTTAATCCTAATTGGGGTCACAGGGAGGCTGTGCCCATCTCAGCTGACTCTGAGAAAGGGTAGTGTACACCCTGGACAGCTTGCCAGGCCATCGCATGGCGGAAACACACTGACGGCTCTGCAGCTACTCTTGTCGACAGTCAGCAATGGTTCTTTTCTAAGCCTCCCACCACAGACAGTGAGAGACATGGCCGGCCTTTTATAACCCAGTAAGCTGCACTGGGGGTGGTGACTTTTTAAATTTCTTTATAAACCTTGCTTGAGCAGTGGTGGACAGTTTGCTGGGGGAAAAGCACACTATGTTCTGCTCCTCTTAAACATCGGAAATATATTTAAATATAATTACATATGCTATTTGCGTCCCAGTTTTACTCTGCTGAACTCCCACCAAAAGACTTGCTGTGCTGCTTACAGTCAGTGTTTCCTCTCCTTGTAGTTAACACAATGTACTGCATGTTGAGTTCCTTACTCAAATAGAGTAACTGCCTTAATCTGGAACAGCAGTCAACACTTGCTAACATATCAAATCATTCATCAAATCCAAAATTTTTGACAGCCTCCGAAATAGCAATGTATCAGTGCTTGCATTATAAAAGTAATAGCAAAGTTGAAAATGTCTTGAACGTCTTAAAATCAAGAAAAATGTACATTCTAAAGGCTAATGGAGCAAAATAACTTTTCATTCAATTTCTGAACCGCCTAATCCTAATTTGGGTCACAGGGAGGCTGTCACCCATCTCAGCCGATTCTGGGCAGAGTACACCCTGGACAGCTCACCAGGCCATCACAGGGCAGAAATATGCTGACAGCTATGCAGCTACTCTTGATGAAAATCAGAAATGTTTTTTTACATGACATGGCACGGTCTTTGATGACCCAGTTATCTGCACTGGGGGGGGGGGACACACACAGTGACAACCTGTTGAGAGTGGGGCTTGAACCCCCAACCTTGGGATCAGTGATCCCGCACCTTACCACCAGGCCACCACTACACAGCAGAATAACTTGTGACAGCAGTACAGTAATCAATAACCCCGTCATCAAAATCAACATATTAGAGAAGCTCTGGATAATATAGATCAGGTGAAACATTTTAATTTTCAGATTGTTACCAGGGACATCATGCTAATCTAGTGTATGAAAAAGGTCCTGGGTTCGAGTCCCGGGGCTCAGCAGGAATGTTCCTGGGTGGAGTTCGCATGTTTTCCCCGTGCTTGTGTGGGTTTCCTCTTTCTACTGTGATTTCTTCCCACATTTCAAAGACATGCACCGTAGACCAATTGGCTGTTCCAAGTAGCCCCTGGTATGAGTGTGAATTTTTGTATGTGATGGTCTTGTGAGCTGGTCAGGGTGTACCCCACCTTCACACAGAGTCGGCTGAGATAGTAAGATTAAGTGGATCAGTTACAATAAGTAAATCTTGGTAGCCTGGTGGTAAGATGCTGGATCACTGATCCTTAGGTTGGGGGTTCAAGCACCACTCTCAAAGGGTTGTCAGTGTCCCCGTCAGTGCAGCTAACTGGGTTATCAAAGGCCGGCTATGTCTCTCACTGTCTACGGTGTGAGGTTCATATAAAAGAACCATTGCTGACTTTCGACAAGAATAGCTGCATAGCTGTCATCGTGTTTCTGCCCTGCGATGGCCTGGTAAGCTGTCCAGGGTGTACTTTGCCCTTGCCCAGAGTCAGTTGGGATGGGCACAGCCTTTCTGTGACCCCAATTAAGATTAAGCAGTTACAGAAAATGAATGAAAATAAACTGTGGCACTGAGGGCTCACAGCACTTGCAGCATGCCTTTTTTTTGTGTTTAACCTCTTGTTAAGCTTCTGATTTCAGTGTTTGCTCCATGAACATTTATTTACCTGTGTGTTTGCCTACCTGAGATAGATTGTGTTTTCTTTTTCTTTTTTTACTGCGCATGTCGGAGAAGTGGCGTATAAGTCTTGAATTTTTTGAGATGGAGTTTTGTTTTTAATAATAAATCATTTAATTTTTTCTTTTTTAGTTATTGTGGCACTGAGGAAAAGACAGGAGGCAGAGCTGGAGGTAGCAGAGATGAAAATGTTGAGGTTCTCTTTGGGAGTAACGAGGATGGATAGGACCAGAAATGAGTATATCAGAGGGACAGCCCATGTAAGATGTTTTGGAGACAAAGTCAGAGAGGCTAGATTGAGATGGTTTGGACATGTACAGAGGAGGGATAGTGAGTATATTGGCAGTAGGATGCTGAGGTTGGAACTACCAGGAAGAAGGCCTCGAGGAAGACCAAAGAGGAGATTTATGGATGTGGTGAAGGAAGACATGAAGGTCGTTGGAGTCAGAAAAGAAGATGCAGAGGACAGGGTGAGATGGAGGCGGATGATTTGCTGTGGCGACCCCTGAAGGGAGCAGCCAAAAGGAAAAGAAGAAGACATGTGACGTTAAACTCATCTTTATTAACGAGCCAGTCTCCATAAACTCCACCGTTGGGATCGGAAGCCGTTAATAAATCTGCTGAAAAGTGTAAAACCATGCTGGCATTCTTGGCAATGTTGTCTGCACGATCGATCACGGACTTTCAGAAAAAACAATATGGCACTAAATAATGTAAATCAACGTCTTATGAGAGAACATAGTGAGAGTTCAGAGAGTTACCAAGCCTCCAACTGAAAACCGTGTATGAGTGCATGCGAGCGCATGGGCCTGGGGGAGTAGGCACGGTTACTTAAAGTCGAAAAGTCGACACTGTGACAAAAGTCGGAAATTCCGACTCGTTACAGAAACTGCCAGGTCCACGGGCAACTTATATTGTCCATGCAGGCTACCTGGTACCCACGGGCACCACGTTGGTGATCCCTGTTATAGATGTTTCCTAAGTAGAAAATGGATGATGGCTCAGTATTGGAACATGCTTGGCCCATATACACACAATGGAATAACACAGAAACAAAGGCCACCAAACCCATGCTTGAGATAATGGGGTTTACAGCATGACTCTGATGTGCATGAAAACCCTTGTGACTGTGCCACTTGCCCTCCTCACTCTTGTCTTAACTGACCCTTGTATGCCCACACGAAACAATATTTGCACTGGAATTTTCTGCTCCATGTCTGGGTCCAGGTCTGTACATAAGCACAGTTAAATAATGGGAAATAAATGTCTCTTTTACAACTTTTTACAACTACATACTCTGCATTACAACAGCCCAAAACTCATCGAGATAAGAGCCTTCACTGCCTGAAGAAGTTACCCGATCAGAGCAAAAATTTTAAATGAGGCACAAACAGTATGGGTTGAGTAAATGCACATCTATACAATTTATGAAGTATGGTATCTGTATACAGTAATGTATGACTCGTAAGTATCGTTTTCTCTTTTATGCATCCATCCCCTATCAATCAGGGTCATGAGGAAGTTGCAACCAATCCCAGCTAACCTTAGGCAAGTGACAAGGTACACACTGAACAAATCACCATTGGATCCCAGTTTAACCATTTTTACTCAGAATCCAACCTATTGGCAACTTAACATAGCTCGTTGACTTAATATGCATGACTTTGTACTGTTGGAGGAACCTGGACAAAAGCCATGCAGGAACTGAAAGAACAGGTAAACTGTGCACAGAAAATGCCTCGGATGAGATTCAAACCCTGAACCATTTCACCACGGTTACAGTACTGACCACTGAAACCCCCCATTTTATCATAATAATACAGTGGTACCTCACTTTACGAAATTAATCCATTTCAGAGCCTTTTTCGTAACCTGCATTTTTTTGTAAATTGAACCGCATTTTACATGTAAAACGTGTGATTCATTCCAAGGCTCCCAAAACTACCCCTAAACCATTTAAAAATTATAAAAGCATACCTTTTAAGACCTCCTTCTGCTTCAATATCGTACCGATGGTAGACGGGTTTGGCCATATTCATTTGTGATATCACTCGAGCCCGTTTCTTCTTCTCACTCGCACCGGAAATCACACACGTGCCTGTGTGTGTGTGTGTGTGTGTGAGCGCGTGCGCGTGTGTTGATCATGTCTTCTTAGCAGAGTTATAATCTTACAAATGTTTATGGAAGGTTAAAACCCTGAGTCAAGAAATAAAGTATGAAACAACAGTAAATCTGTCCTTTACACGAAAAGCATCATGGTAGATTCAGCTCCATAATAGCCAATGGGAGGGAGCAGCGTCATCCCTCCGAGCCAGTGGGAGGCGGGATGTTGGGAGATAGCCAATAAGAGGGAGCTGCGTCATCCCTCCTAGCCAATGGGAGGCCAACGGGGCGGGATGTTGGGAAATAGGCAATGGGAGGTAGTAGGTAGCTGCATCATCTCTCCTAGCCAATGGGAGACCAGCGGGGCGGGATGTCTGAACGTCATTGATGGAAGAGCAGCTTGTGCATTGTTTGAATGTTTGAATTGTGCATTTGAATGCCACGTTTTAATGTTTGAATGTCGAGTTTGAATTTTTAAGATTGCGCTTTCATAACATGAACTTGTTTCGTATACAAAGACAAAAATTTTAGGAAAATGCATTTCGTAACCTGCATTTTTTGTTTGGTGAGACTTTTGTAAAGTGAGGTACCACTGTATATAAATTCCTCAAAAGAAGCATTGCAATTAATATGCACCGGCATCTTAGTTTTTTTTTTTTTTTTTTTTTACAACAGGAACAAAAAGTTAGAAGTAAGTGAGCCCATAATTAAAAGCAAATGCCTTCTGACACTGGAATGTGACATTGCATAAAGGATCTGATATTTTTAGCAAGCATACCCTGGCACTCAGAGAGCCTGTTCTATGCCCTAGCTACACTTATTTGGAAAACTGTCTAGATCACGCCTGTTACTAAAGGTCAGTGCACAACCAGCACCCACTCCACCATCAACACCAAACACTGCAGCCAAAACATCCAGTGCCAAGAATTCAGTTCATCCCTGGACGGACTGTTTAATGGTTTACTTCTTAAAATGACAGTGAGCAGGACGCCATGGACTGAAAAGGTTAGATGATACCTTACAGAAATATGCTCACAGACGCTTCAAAATAAAATCAATTACATATTGCATAAATAAGGGCCTTGTGATGTCCTGGCAAGCTGTCCAGGGTGTACCCCGCCCTCGCCCAAGGTCACCTGAGATGGGCAACAGACTCCCCACAACCCTAATTAGGATTAAGCGGTTCAGAAAATGAATGCATAAATGAACGAATGAATGAATGAAAGGATAAATAAGGTTTTTTTTGAAAAATGCCACTAAGACTGTGAAGAAAGGAGAATAAACAGGATCTTCAAAATATTCATTCTATTTCCATATCTTACTGAATAAATAAGGTCATATTATTTTTGCATGGTCTAGTGGTATAGAGCGCTGGATCGCTGATCCTCAAGTTGGGGGTTCGAGTCCCACTCTTCACAAGGATGTCAATTCCCCCCCCCCCCAGTGCAGCTAGCTGGGTTACCAAAGGCCGGTCTTGTCTCCCACTGTCTATGGTGTGAGGTTTATGTAAACGAACTATTGCTGACTTTCGTAAAGGAGTAGCTGCAAAGCCGTCAGCGTGTTTCCGTCCCCTGCTACAAAGGTTCTGTCAGGAAGGGCATCCAACGTAAAAACCTATACCAAATCAAACGTGTGAATGATTCGTGGTGGTGACCCCTGATAAAGGAAAAAAGCCAAAAGGAAATCTCTCTCATATTATTTTTGCATAAACTATGTTGCATGGTAACCTGGTGAAAATTCTGATCAACGTTATAAATCGGGTGCATAGTTACGAACAAGGAGCTTTGATAAATTCTTCGAATCCCATGCCTTCACTGTAGACATCAAACATCAATCCTTTATATCAGTGTACTGTACATATTAACTTGTAGAATCCTGTTATTGTGCAAAGACATGACAGTCTGCATTAAAAAAAAAGCCTGCTTGCAGAGCAATACATCGCCGAATAGCCTGTTCCTGTGTCTTTCAGAAAAGTATCAACATAAATTTCAAAGTACGTGTTGTGTGTGTAAGTGAGGCTAAAGTGATGCCCTTTGACCTCAGTGGAAGTGTTGCATAGTTTGGCAGGCATAATGCTAAATCAGCAGCTCAGTATTACAGTGGAACAGTCAGACAACAGCTGCTGAGTTTGCCCCACACACACACACACACACACACACACACACACACACACACACAAACTCACCTTGTACTTCTATCTTTGTGGGCACATAGTGCATTCTGTATAACTTAACATGCGGGTCCTCAGTATGTAGGTCAGTATGCGGGTATGCGGGTTCTCAGTAGTTAGCAAGTATAACACACACACACACACACACACACACACACACACACACACACACACACACCAAGATATGTGTATGTGAATCAGTTTTCATTTCTGTAATCCGAACCCGGATTCCAGAATACCAGATATCATATCAAAGGCGAACAGTAAAATCAGTCTCATGGGTGTCGATAATTTTTGCCATTCATATTTACATTTACAATATATATATATTATATATATATAATTATATATATATATAATAGAGGCTCTAATCCAAAGCAACTTACACAAGTTCTTTAAAGTCCCTATCAGTGAATATATTCTTATACTGCTTTCTTAGAACACAGACCTAGTATACAGGGATCCCTCACTTTCCGCGGTTATTTGGGACTGAGATCCCCACGCGACCATCGAAATCCGCGAAGTAGGCTCACCCCCTCAACCCCTCCCGACTAACGTATACGTACATGTATATGTGTGTATAATATTAATAAATACATAATCAATGCTATAAATGCTTATAATAACAATTAAACTTTAAAAATAATGCATAGGACGTAAATAAAATATAAATACACACACATACAGACGCTCGCACACGCACTCAGATGCGCACCTCACAAAAATGTAACTAGTTTTGATGGGGGGTTTTGGTTTTTTTTTTGTTTTTTTTTTGCATAATTTACTTTGTTTTTGTGCCGTTTTCCTTCACCTCTTCCCCTATTCTTCCTTAATTTCCTTATTTTTTTAATTCGATGAATATTTAAAAAAATAAATAAATAAAAAAATCCCACGATGCACTGAAGCCTCATGAATTGAAGCCGAAGTAGGGAGGGATCGCTGTACTGTCAGTCAAACTCACTGGATAGATGTTGTGAGTGTGTGTATGTGTGTGTGTGTGTGTGTGTGTGTGTGTGTGTGTGGGGGGGGGTGTTTAAAACATAGTGCTTATCTAAGTACTGCTGAAAAAGATACGTTTTCAGCCGTCGTTTGGAGATACCCAGTAAACAGAGCTGTCCGGACATGGAGAGGAAACTCTTTTCGCTAGCTTGGAGCCACAGCAGAGAAAAGTTTAGATGCATTTTCTCCTTGTCCCTCGGTCGAAGGAGGGACCAGTCTAGGAGTGCCAGAGGATCTGAGAGAATGTGGTGTAGAGTGAGGTATGATAACTGCTTGGAGGAAGGATGGTGCAGGTCCATTTTTGGCTTTGTCGGCAAGCATTAGTGTTCTAAATCTAATCGGAGTAACTACAGGGAGCCAATGGCGAGATTGTAACAGTGGTGTGAGAAAATTTGAGAAGGTTGAAAACAAACAGTGCAGCTGCATCCTGGATCATTTATATAGTTAATTACAAGACTGTGCTAATGTTGGACAGAAAATGAATAGCAAAAGCTTTTTCATTACAAACTTCCAGAATTTACATATTCTTAGGTAATAGCTGAAAACTCTTCTATATTTAATTATTTGAAGATAGTGGGAGACAAACAGACATATTACTATTACAAAAAAAAATATATTGGCATATTATCTATTTGCCCCAACAGTGTTGACCTTTTACTTTTACCTCCTGCCTAATCCTATTGGAGTCACAAAGAGGCTCGAACATATCGCATCTGACTTTTGGTTAGGGTGGGATACACCCTGAAAGGCTTCCCAGTCCCATCGTGTAGCCAACACACACAACCACCATTACTCAGATCTGGGGGCAATTTGAAATAGCCAATTAGCCTGAAGTGCATGTCTTTGGACTGTGGAAAGAAACCAGCGTACCAGGAGGAAACTCACGCAAGCACAGGGACACAAGAACATGCAAGCTTCACACAGAAATGCCCTCACTGAGCCCAGGACTTGAACCCAGAGCCTCCCTGCTAAGGGACGGACCATTCTGGTCTGTGGGGCAGACCATGCTAACCATGCTGACAATGACGCCACTGAGATAAATGTAAATATGGAATCTTGGCATTAGACGAGGTAGATCCAGGACCTATGAGAATACTGTAATTGTGCAATCAGAGGGAACGGAACACACACATTCACACCTAGAGGTAAATTAGAGTCAACAGCCCACCAACTGGGAGGATGCTGGAGAACCCAAACTGAAGAAGAAGGGAGAATGTCCAACACTCTCCTCGACTGAACTAAGGATTAGAAGTACTGTCAACATTTTGGACATAGGTTCTGAAACTCAGTGAATTAAAATATGGCATCATATCATGTAGTATCAGAGTTGCCTTGTAACTACGTACTTTGCACTGTTCTGAATATTTACTTGTGCACTTCTATTTAGTGTTCATTCATTCATTTTCAAAGAAGCATAATCCTGATAAGTGGGGCCGGTGGCATAGTGGTTAGGGTGCTGTGCTCATGATCGGGAGGTTGTGAGTTCAAATCCCACTGAGACCCTCACTGTGCTAAGACCCCTGGGCAAGGTCTCAACCACAAGTGTGCCTCTGTTCACCCAGCAGTATAAATGGGTACCAGTAAAAATATACTGGGAAGGTAACCTGCGATGGACTAGCGTCCCATCCAGGAGGAGTTGAACTCCTGGTTGCTTCACGCTACGGAAACCGGGGATAAGGCGCTGATGATCACTGATGATGAGGCGCTATGCTTGGGTGTAAAATCCCAAACAGACTTACCTTACCGTAATCCTAATTAGAGTCATGGGGAGGATAGCACCTATCTCAACAGACTCTTGCACGGGCAAAATACACCATGAAAATCTCACCAGGCCATTGCAGGAGAAGAGGATGGGGCAAAGAACATACCCTGTGATGGTCCGGTGTTCAGGATGAGAGTGGAAAAAATGTGGTCTACTATCCTGACATGCTGGCATCTGTTGCTAAGAAAGTCTATTTGCACAGTGAGCTCCCAAGGTCCAGATTGCATCCATTCTTCGTATGCAAACTTCTGGGTTTTAAAGTAGACAAAAGCAGATTAAGCAGTTCCACAGAGGGGACACAATAGTCAGCATTAAGCAAGTTGCAGAGAATTGGTAAATTCTCTTGAGGCTGTATAGGATTAGCAGGCAAGAATAAGACACCTCACAGCAAGAACGCCTGGGTTCGAGTCCCAGCTCAGGTATTTCTGTGTTCTCCCTGTGCTTGTGCGGGTTTCCTCTGGGTACTATAGTTTCCGTCCACAGACCAAAAACATGCAGGTTGGCTAATAGGTTGTTCCAAATCATCCCGAGGTGTGAGTGTGAATGGTTGTGTGAATGTTGTCCTTGCAATAGCCCGGTGAGCTGTCCAGGGTCCGGAATTGACTGAGATGGGCACCAGCCTCCCTATGACCCTAATTAGGATTAAGTTGTTCAGAAAATAAATGAATGAATCAATGCTTGGATTACACTTCACCTTTAAATCATTTTGATGAAACAATTTGTCGAACAAGTGAATATATAAATGTGAATATTTGTAAATAAATAATAGAGACAATGTTTTATTAGTGGCCTGCTTTGTTTCTGTTGGCACCTTTTATGTTTTCAACTTGAGCAACAGCAGTAAATGATTCCAAATGCAAATATGATTTAGAACTCAAGATGTTTTTAAGCAGCATACACAACAGCCAAGGAACATGTGTGCTACAAGTACAGGGATCCCTCGCTATTTCGCGCTTCAATTCATGCGGCTTCAGTGTATCGCGTGTTTTTTTTTAAATATTCATCGAATTAAAAAAAATAAGGAAAGCAAGGAAGAATAGGGGAAGAGGTTAAGGAAAATGCCACAAATACAAGGACAATTACTGTATGCAAAAAAAAAACCCTAAACCAACACAAAACAAAAAACAACCCAAAACCTCCCATCAAAACTAGTTACAGTACATTGTTGTGAGGTGTGCATCTGAGTGCGTGCATGCGCATCTGCGTGTGTGTGCGCGTGCGTCTGTGTGTGTGTGTGTGTGTGTGTATTTATATTTTATTTACATCTTATGCATTATTTTTTGAATGTTTAATTGTTACTATAAGCATTTATAGCATTTAATATGCTATATACGTCAGTCGTATACGTCATTCGGAAACGTCAGTCGGCGGGGGGTTGGGGGTGATCCTACTTCACACATTTTGATGATCGTGTGGGGATCTCAGTCCCAATTAACCGTGTAAAATGAGGGATCCCTGTAGTTCCTAAACAGAAAGGATTAAGCACACTCATCTATTTTGAAAGTGCAAGGTGTGTAACGGTGGATAAAAATTATTCAGTGATAGTCGCTGAGTCTGAGGTGAATAATTATTCTAGTCCTTACAACATGGTAACATAAGAAAAAAACAAATAAAAAATGTGATGTTTATTTTACAACAGCTAGGTGTGCTCCTTTATACCAT
>CM045745.1:10955281-11022781 GCA_024760905.1 Plotosus lineatus | reverse complement strand
TACAGTACGTACTTCATCAGGTTCGATTCCAACACAAACATAGAGGCTGATCTAAAAATGTTTTCAGGTCAGTTTTATTTTTAAACGATCTTTTTGAGGAAACTACACAAAAGGAATAAATAAATATAATAAAAACGAACGGAAGATCAAAAATTTATTGATTTGTTTTTTTACTCTTAGAAAGGACACGACTTTGGCTTTGTGTTTTCCTCAGAACCAGAGTTTGTTTGTGGAGGAGCAGCCACTGACTGAAATCTGGATCAGAAATATTATAAATTATAAATTAGAAATATTATAATCATTATAAATAAATAAACCTATTTGTAGTGGTAAACATGTTTTCCTCAAAGCAAGAAGGTCATGGGTTCGAGTCCCAGGCCTTTCTGTGTGGAGTTTGCAGTTTTCCCTGTGCTGGTGTGGGTTTCCATTTTCCACCCACAGTCTAAAGACATGCACATTAGGATAATTGGCTGTGCTGAATTGCCCCTTGGCCTAAGTGTGAATGATTTTTGCATGTGTCTGTATGTATTGACCCTGTGATGGTCTGATGAGCTGTTTAGAGTATACCCTGCCTTTCCTAATTTTCATCTGAAATAGGCTTAGCCTCCCTATGACCTGAATGAGATTAAGCAGTTCAGGAATATAGTGAGTGAGTTTAGAGCACAGATCTTCTTCTTCTTTTCCTTTCGGCTTTTCCCTTCAGGGGTCGCCACAGCGAATCATCTGCCTCCATCTCACCCTATCCTTTGCATCTTCTTCTCTTACACCAACAACCTTCATGTCCTCTTTCACCACATCCATGAATCGTCTCTTTGGTCTTCCTCTAGGCCTTTTGCCTGGTAGTTCCAGCCTCAGCATCCTATTACCAATATACTCACTATCCCTCCTCTGTACATGTCCAAACCATCTCAATCTAGCCTCTCTGACTTTGTCTCCAAAACGTCTTACATGTGCTGTCCCTCTGATGTGCTCATTCCTAATCCTATCCATCCTCGTTACTCCCAAAGAGAACCTCAATATTTTTGTTTTAGAGCACAGATAACCATTTAAAATAAATAAACCTCTTTGTATTGAAAAAAAAAAAAGGGTTCTCTCCTACTGTCACAAAAGCAAAAACAGTGCAATAATAAACTGATAAATTAGTAGAGTCTAGGAACAATAAACTATTGAATAACATTACGTGTCATTACTGCTGTTATAGGGAAGTAGTGGCCTGGGGTAAGGTGCTGGATCACTGATCCCAAGATTGGGGGTTCAAGCCCCACTCTCAAGAGGTTGTCATTGTCCCCCCGCAGTGCAGCTAACTGAGTCTCTCACTGTCTATGATGGAAGTTCATGGAAAACAACCATTGCTGACTTTCGTCAAGAGTTGGCTGCACAGCCATCAGTGTGTTTCATGTCCAAACCATTTCAATCTAGCACATGTCCAAACCAGCTGGAGGGGGGGCACAAACAAGTGTCCGCCCTAATGCCAGTCCCAAGCCCAGATAAATGCAGAGGGTTGCGACAGGAAGGCATTAAACTTTTGCCAAAATCCAGAATGCGAACTGTCACAGAAGTTAATATACCGTAAGTATATAAGGTACTGCTATTGTCATTGTGCAGGTAGAACAAGACCCAGGTGTGATGGAGTTTGGGTGGAAAACTAAGGACGTCAGGCCATATGTTTTTAATCACTGTAGTTCAATTTCATTATATTTTATTTTGCAAACCACTTTATTCCTTATTTCGGTCATAATGAAGCAGTAGCCTATCCCAGCCAGCTCTGTGAACAGACTTGTAATACTGTAAGAACTCTCTCAGTAGAAGCTCTTATGTAAACCTGCACGATCTGGATTCCTGTATCTCAACGTCTTAGAGCGCTCCGGGAGCAACAGACAACGAACCACACGAGTGAAATCAGTCTGGTTTATTCATCAGAAGCTCATAGTACAATGTGAGCGGGGGTTATTTATACATGAACACAGAGTAGGAAAAAACAATGTGGTTAACACCCAGTAAGAGTTAACATTAGGCGAGTAAGCATGGACTTCTTTATCACCCTGCAACTGTCCTTGGACAGTTTCAGGTTTCATTATCTACATTCCTTCTACCCCCGCAGGATCTTTCACATGGCCTCACATTGCCATAAAAAGGGTTTTTTTTTCTACTGTTTAGAGGTAAGACTCATACTAAAACATGAGGTTACTAAAGTTCAACGGATGTACAGAGACAAATGAAAAAATACTAGTTCTTATACGAGCATGCATTGTTGGGCTGGGTTAAACGTCAGTCACCCAGGATCCATGATCCGAGGCCGCGCATTTACAAACCCAGGGGCACAATTACATCAAAATTCTTACAGTTTCCCCTCTTTTATACTATTACAAAAAGTATAACAACATGAACAGAGTCTTTTCTTGATATTAGATAAAGTGGTGTTGGCATGTAAGCTGACAGGATCTAGGGACATCAGAGGACCGCGGTTGACCGGGACCGGTGCTTGAAGGGCGGGCTGAACCCCATCGCCCTTCGCCCACTATCTCGGGATCCTCGTAACATCCTTCCACCCTAGTCAAGCTCTACACACGTGACATGGCCCGATAGATGTCATCCTCTCGGTTAGGCAGCCGGGTGTATCTGGGTTCGCTGAAGGAGCTAGCCAGGGTCCAAATACGATCCATTAGGCACCTGAAAATACAGGGTCCGAACACGCAAACCAACAACAAACATACACATACAGGAACAATCATAGCAACATAAGGCGTTAGCCATCCGAAAAGCGAGTGAAACATACTCCAGCCCCATCCGTGTTCCGAAACCTTATCCAGATGCAAATCTGCGGCTACTTTCTTCATTTCGGCAATTTGGGTCGCGATTAGACCGTGTTCTTCATCGTTAGCTGGAACGTAGGTGCAACATTGATCTCCTACGACAGCGCAGACCCCTCCCTCTTTGGCTAATAAAATGTCGAGAACCATTCTATTTTGCACAGTGGTTAATCTGAGGGCGGTTAATTCTTGTCTTACTCCTTCTATAGCCAAATTAGTGGCATTGACAAATGTTGCCAAGCGATAATGAGTTACTTCTATCTGGTTCCATAATTGAGTTACCCCATACTGGGGAAACATGCTTTCCCAAAATTTGTTCCACTTACTGTTCAGTCGGTGTTCTGGCGGCGGAAAAAAGGCTATACCCAATAAGCGATGTTAAAAGGTGTGATACTTATATGTCTATGTCAGGTCTGATCCGTTGAGAGGTGCTCTTCCCCTCTTAAGTGATATATATCTCCGGACCTGGAACAGAGGTAATAAAAGTGGACAACATCATGGTCACACAATACAAATAATACTTCATTGTGGGCTTTTCTTCAGTCTGGTAGCATGGATCCACTGTGGAAAGAGGTCAGTTAGTACGGCGGTACGAGTAACAGCGAGTATCTCCGTGGGCTCACTGTAAGGAGTGTCTCCCAAAGAGGAATTTAGTTTTGCAAATTTCTTGACCATACCTTTCCTACCTTAAAGGCATGAGTGCTTGCATCGGCCGGGACCGAAGTATTCTGATTAGTGCGTTCCCAATAGTCATTTAGGACCTTAACAAGGCCCACGGCATACTCGCTCATGTGTATATCTAAATCTTCCGTCCCCAAAGCCTGCTTTCCCTTCCTCCAAGGCACGGGAAAGGGTCTCCCCATTACCACTTCGTAAGGGGATAGATTCCCTAAGGCCACCTGCGAGGTCATCCGCAGATCCGCTAGGACCACAGGCAGCACCGAAACCCAATTCCTGGATCCGGTGGCGTGCATTGCTTTTCGTAATTTCCCTTTAATGGTTCTGTTTGTTCGTTCCACGATTCCGGAGGACTGAGGGTGATATGGGACATGGAAACGCCAATTGATCTTTAGCTCTTGGGCCAACAGTTGAGTGACTTTTGAGGTGAATGGTGTACCTTTGTCCGAATCAATTCCCAACGGGAGGCCATATCTGGGAATAATTTCCTGTGATAACTTTTGAACCACTACTCGAGCGTTTTCATTCCCACACGGGAAAGCTTCAACCCATCGGGAAAATTTATCCACGATGACCAATAGATATTTAAAGGGGCCCTGCCGGGGCATGTGGGTAAAGTCTATCTGCCACTCCTGAAAGGGAGTATCTGGTTTCGGCAGATGCTGATGTGATGCATGTGGCTTAGACACATTGTTCTGTGCACAAATCAGGCATTTGTCCAGAATGCTGTGTACCGTAGAGGCTAGTTGTCGTATACAAAAATCTTTTTCCATATCTGTCACCACCCCTCTTCGACCGCGACGTGTAGGCCCGTGAAACTCGCGGACGAGGAAAGGAAGACAGTGCGTGGGCAGGCATAAACGACCAGTCGAATCGAGTAGAATGCCGTCACTCGAGGGCTGAGAGCCCTGCGAGGACCAAAAATCAGTGTCTTCTGTGGACGCCGAGGACTGAAGTGATTTCAGATCCAAGTCAGGGAGGAGGGCGCTAAGCATGTGTGAGGTTGACACCAGCGCGGGCTGCAGGAACGGCGGCATGGAGCCGAGCGAGGCAGCCTGTTTAGCTGCGCGGTCAGCCAAAGAGTTACCTCGTGCCTCATCAGTGTGGTCAGAGGAATGACCGCGGGTCTTTACGATCGCTAAACGGAGCGGGAGATTGCAGGACACAATAAGGTCATGGACCAAAGTAGAATGTGAAATGGGCTTACCGTCAGCAGCAGTGAAACCACGAGATACGGCCGAAATCATGCGCCACCCCGAAAGCGTAACGAGAGTCAGTATATATAATAACATCCTGGTCGGAAGCGAGAGTGCATGCCCAAGTGAGCGCGTATAACTCCGCTGCTTGAGCGGAATTAAAGGGGAGTGAGTACGCTTCCAAAACTTGGTCCGGTAAGGAACATACCGCGTAGCCACAGAGGAACACTCCGTCGTAGGGTTTCGAGCATGACCCATCTACAAACAGGGAGAGACCTGTCGAGAGAGGTGTGGATAATAAGTCGGACCTAATACTGGTGTCATGGACAATGGTGTCCATGCAGTCATGTTCCAAAGGTTCGCAGTCATCTTGAGCATTAAGCAGGCGCTGTAGGGCCTGGGCCACGTTATCTAGGGAAGAGGAACAAGAGATGGTTAGATTATCAGTAGCACAAAGGATGGCCTCGTAACCTGAGCGACGTTGAGAAGACATGTGTTGTGTAGACAAAGTATTAACCTGATGGCTGGTGTGTAAAACGAGTGGATGAGAGAGCACTAATTTTTTTTGCTTCGAGAACTAACACCGCACTGGCAGCGACAGCGCGGAGACAGGCAGGTGAACCCTGAGCCACAGTATCTAGAGTTTTGGATAGGAAAGCACAAGGCCTAAGTTCCCCCCCGTGGTCCTGCGCCAAGACTCCAGAAGCCGTGCCGGCCTGGTGAGCGACGTAGAGATGAAAGGGTTTGTTGTAATCCGGGAGCCCGAGAGCCGGCGCGGAGCATAGGGCCGACTTCAGGGCTTTGAATGCGTCCAGCATGTCCTCAGTCCAGACCAAGGGTTGATGGAGAGGGTCAGTGTGAGCCACGGCAGAGCGTAAACGTTTGTCATAAAAGGAACAGTCCGGGATCCATTGTCGGCAGTAGTTAATGAGGCCCAGGAAAGCCAGGAGCGCTTGTTTAGTGGCAGGCTTCTGAGTGTCCACTATGATTTTGATGCGATCCTGAGCAAGGCGTTTTATCCCGTGAGAGAGTTCGTAGCCCAGATATATCACAGTGGGGAGACAGAACTGTAACTTGGGCTTGGAGACCTTGAAACCCTTTTTTCCAGTAAGAGGAGCAGTTGAATGGTTGCATCGAAACACAGTTCATAAGTTAGGCCGGACACCAGGAGGTCATCAGCATAAGAGTGAACGCAGGAACCTACGGGAATGTCAAGAGACCCCAGTGCATCCCTAACTGCAGCCGAAAAAACGGAAGGAGAGTCAATAAATCCTTGAGGTAATCTAGTCCATGTGTACTGTCGCTGCCGGTGTGTGAAAGCGAAGAGAGGTTGTGCTTGGCTCAACAGGGATACTAAAAAACGCCGAGCACAGGTCGATTACGGAGAAATGGGTATGATCGCAAGGAATAGAAGCCATAATAGAGGGAACGTCCGGAACGACCGGCGAAACTGGGATGATGAGCTCGTTAATTTTTCTGAGGTCCTGTGTCAAACACCAGGAACCGTCCGGCTTGGGAACCGGGTTCACAGGAGTGTTATAAGGGCTTGTGCACGGCACGATGATACCCTGTTTCAAAAGAGAAGCCAAAATGGTGTCAATACCCAACATTTTTTGAGGCGATAAGGGGTATTGTCGGATGTACACGGGCGAAATGTGCTTCACGGTAGCTTCATACGGGACGCAGTCCACACAACCCACGTCATTCTTATGTTCTGCCCAAAGATCGATGGGCAATGTGTCGAGTACAGGGGGCGAGGTGGAACTCGCCACGCACGCCGAATTAACATTAAAGGGCAAGGGCTGCGCTTGCAATGATAACAGAGAAACAGAGGCGGTGTCGCACGTTTGAATGGTCATGCTCGAACCTTGGAAAGAGATTTGGAACCCCAGAATGCTCATGAGGTCGCGGCCTAGCAAATTAAAGGGGCATTCGGACATATGTACAAAGGAGTAGGATATTTGCAATTTATCAAGCGTAGGGTCATCAGGAAAACATAAAAGAAGGGGCGGCGTATATGGAGAGGAGAAGGGGACCCTTCCACAGAGCTGGTGGACCTGGAGGAGACAGCACCCTGATAGTCCCTGCCTAAAGAAGATAGGGTTGCACCGCTATCGATAACAAAACGATATTCTACCCCTTCTAGAACAATAGTAAGGAGGGGCAGATTCTCATTGCAGGGTGAATTAAACACTAGGTGCTTTAAGCTACAGGTCACGGGGTCCCTACTCCGCGGGCATCCCTATTCGTGTTCCCGCGGGTAAGGCCGTGTGGGCGATGCGCCTGCGGAATCTGAGTGGGGGCGAGACGGGTTATCTCCTTGGTGGGTCCGAGAGGCAGAATTACATTCGTCTCTCTGTTTCTTTCTACACTCTTTTTCCCAGTGCCCTTCTATACCACAATAATGACATTTTCCGGTCTTTCTATACGAATCCCTTCTCCTATTCTTATCACGAGGGCCCTGGGGGGCCACCGCCAGCAGAACCTTATTCTTCACATTCAATAGTCCATCTGATTCTAACATACGAACCCTTTCTCCGGCAGTTCTAACGATGAGACGTTGACGATCTGTGAAATGCGGTTTAAGTGCGCTCTGGACTTCTGGGAGACAATTACTTAAAAAACTGGACACGAACATAGAGTTTGCCGCTTCGGTATCAAGAGGAAACCCTCCTACATGTATTCATAATCCCAGGAGGGGTTGCCCAATCCATCATAAATCATGCGATGCGCGGATGTCAGAAATCCTGCATCAAAAGTCCCATTTCGAGGAAAGTTTGGTACCTGGTCGAATCCCTCCGTCCATCCGGCTAAATTACTAAGCCATGGTTCAGTATAATAAGCAAGACCACATTTATTCATCCATTCCTTGGGGGTTTCCCCGGGATTAGGCTTTGGATAGGAATTTCCCATTGTTTACCCCCTAACAACAAAACAACAAAAAATACGTTGGCATACACGAATACAGGTGCACCTTTTTTGTATAGCGCTCTTCCCAGTTATAGCAACTGAGGATAACCGTCCCTTATGAAAAGGGGATAACAGACGCTCAGATACTGCTAACCAGGTAGTCAAACAAATCTTGTCTTACCTGATCAGGAGTATCACGTCGGGGTCACCAAATTGTAAGAACTCTCTCAGTAGAAGCTCTCATGTAAACCTGCACGATCTGGATTCCTGTATCTCAACGTCTTAGAGCGCTCCGGGAGCAACAGACAACGAACCACACGAGTGAAATCAGTCTGGTTTATTCATCAGAAGCTCATAGTACAATGTGAGCGGGGGTTATTTATACATGAACACAGAGTAGGAAAAAAACAATGTGGTTAACACCCAGTAAGAGTTAACATTAGGCGAGTAAGCATGGACTTCTTTATCACCCTGCAACTGTCCTTGGACAGTTTCAGGCTTCATTATCTACATTCCTTCTACTCCCGCAGGATCTTTCACATGGCCTCACATTGCCATAAAAAAGGGTTTTTTTTCTACTGTTTAGAGGTAAGACTCATACTAAAACATGAGGTTACTAAAGTTCAACGGATGTACAGAGACAAATGAAAAAATACTAGTTCTTATACGAGCATGCATTGTTGGGCTGGGTTAAACGTCAGTCACCCAGGATCCATGATCCGAGGCCGCGCATTTACAAACCCAGGGGCACAATTACATCAAAATTCTTACAAATACCAAGGCACACACAAACAATTCACACTCACATTCAACACCCACAGATGATTGAGAATATCCACTTCACATAATATTATGTCTTTAGACTGTAGGAAGAAAATGGAGCACCAAGTGGAAAACAACCCAAGAATGGATAGAACCTTCACAGAGCACGACTTCAAACACAGGACCATTTTACTGTGAGTTGGATGTGCTTTCCACTATTGCTACATATTGCCCCCTTTATTGTTGAATCTGTATTATTATTCGGTTATAAAGATGACTGTATTCTGTAATTTTCTGCTTCAAACATATGAAGGAAATTTGCTTTATAGCATCCGTCAAAACAGTCTCATAGATACATTACTGAAGGTCACAGATTTAGGATCAGTCAGAAGTAACTGGGAGGCGTTAGAAGAATCCCTTATTGATAGGTGAAGGAACAAAACCTCCTAAAATACTTAGTAACAATGGCTCGCCTTTCTGTTGTATCGCACGAACAGATTATTTATATGCTCAATGGTCTGAACTGTTTTGAAATACTGAACTACTTAGTGCACAGTATTGGGGCCGGTGGCGTAGTGGTTAGAGTGCTGGGCTCATGATCGGGAGGTTGTGAGTTCAAATCCTACTGAGACCCCCACTGTGCTAAGACCCCTGGGCAAGGTCTCAACCACAAGTGTGCCTCTGTTCACCCAGCAGTATAAATGGGTACCAGTAAAAATATACTGGGAAGGTAACCTGCGATGGACTAGCGTCCCATCCAGGTGGAGTTGAGCTCCTGGTCGCTTCACACTATGGAAACTGGGGATAAGCACCGGCCTGATGAGCCACTAGGCTCGGGTTTAAAAACCCAACAGACTTACCTACCTACCCTTACCTAGTGCACAGTATAGTGTTTGGAACGAAACCTTGAAGACTTGTTGGACTGCGGTGCGGGTATGGGGGCGTGTTGTTTGTTGGATAAAATGCCCAAATCCTAAAAACATCATGGATTTTTGATTATTAACAATGCATTTTTTGAAGAATTTCATAGTATGATCAAAGCATTAGAATCCGGCCATGTTTTCAATCCCAAACCATTTCACATTCAGTTCAGTTTTTGTTATGCAACATGCAAATAATGTGTTCATCAGTACTGTATATGAAGTGGTCCTTCATACAGTAGCGCTCGGTGACCCACTGGTCAAACCTCAGAATGAAGACATGTGAGATGGAGTCAGAAGGTAAACCCGCATATTGTTGGAAATGTATTTAAAGAACACTGCTCATTACAGTATACAGAAGCAGGAGAGAACCAGAAGTTGTTCAGTAACCACATACAGAAAAACAAACTCATTATACCCTGCTATCAATGCCTGTTTCCTTCATGCAACATGACCTTGTTGACTTCATATCTCTGACGCGCGCACACAAACACACACCCAGAGAGAGAGAGCGAGAGAGAGAGAGCGAGAGAGAGAGAGAGAGAGAGCGAGAGAGGGTGGGGTGGGGGTCAAAGGTAATGGAATCTAACAGGTCACATGGCATGAACAAGATCCTTGTAAGAAAACAGTCACGTATTTGCCAAGCATGAAGCATCTCCAAGAGGTACACAAGCAACACAGCTGACCTTTCTGAATGGAAATAGAGAGAAGGATTCATGAGGGTAGGTTTAAAATACTATAACAGGACATGTCTGGCAACTTCAAGGGTTATTTACTTTTTCTCCTAAGAGGACTTCTCAGTAAATAAAGATACCTGATTGATTAAAAAATCCAAGAACATTCTGTCTCGGTTAAAAAGAAGAATCATAAACTAAGCCGTTTGATTCATTGGCCTTTAATTTTGTATCTTATTTTGGCCTGAGAGTTATTAAACATTGTAAGAGCTATGAGCCACAGCAGGGAAGTGGTGACCTGGTGGTAAAGATCCTGGATCGCTGATCCCAAAGTTGGGGGTTCAAGCCCCACTCTCAATGGGTTGCCACTGTCCCCCACCCCAGTGCAGCTAAATGGGTCATTAAAGACCAGTGTTGTCTCACACTGTCTCTGGTGTGATGCATGTAAAAGAACCATTGCCGACTTTCGACAAGAGTAGCCTCCCTGCGACCATGATTAGGATTAAATGGCTCAGAAAATGAATGAGCCACAACAGTTTATGTGGCCAACATTATGGAATGCAACCTGAAAATAAAACGCTCAGTGTTTTAAGTGTCTGTCTGTCTTCCTTTCGGCTTTTTTCCCTTTTTACTCGGGAGTCACCACAGTGAATCATCTGATTCGCACGTTTGATTTGGCAGAGGTTTTTACGTCAGATGCCCTTCCTGTCACAACCCTTTTAGCAAGGGACAGAAACACGCTGACGACTTTGCAGCTACTCTTTACGAAAGTCCGCAATGGTTCTTTTACATGCCTCTCACCGTAGACAGCGAGAGACATGGCCCGCCTTTGATAACCCAGTTAGCTGCACTAAGGGGGACAGTGTCTCCTGTAATTTTAATCCTTAAGTAGAATAACTAGGTTAAGCAAAGTGGTCATAATTTAGGATTGAGGCTAAATACAGTCCAATTACTGTATCTGATGTGATAATCTCCCAGGGCGCTTAAAAAAAATTGGAGTGGGTGGGCGCTTAATAAAATGCAACGGTCTGGTGGGCTGTTCATGGTGTAATATATATATATATATATATATATATATATATATATATATATATACACTGGCTGTTTCTTCGCATACGAAGATCAGAGAAGGGTTGGTGAGTTGCAAGCCCGCTGGTGGCTGTAGAGGCCGATGCGTGATGCACAGGCTCTGCTGCAACGATGGTGAAGTCGGGCTTTGAGACAGCGCCCTTTCTGTCTGACGGTGTCTTATTTTTTCTCTCTCTGCGCCACTCCTCTGTATATATATATATATATATATATATATATATATATATATATATATATATTTTATTTTTGAACCACTTCATCCTAATTAGGGTTGCGTAATAGACAGTGAGAGACATGGCTGAAATTTGATAACCCAGTTAGCTGCATTGGAGGGACAGCAGTGACAACCGATGAGAGTGGGGCTTGAACCCCCAACCTTGGGATCAGTGATCCAGCACCTTACCCCGAGGCCACCACTGCCCTTATTATTATTATTATTATTATTATTATTTTTATTATTATTATTATTATTATTATTTATTTTATTTTTATTATTATTATTATTATTATTATTATTATTATTATTATTATTTTTATTATTATTATTATTATTATTATTATTATTATTATTACTATAAATAGGAGTAGTATTTGTAATAAAATAATTATATGTGTGAAAATGTTAGCAATAGCTCATATCACAGTACTGGGGTGTGTGTACATCGCTTGCATGTAATGATAAGGGTTTTGTGCAGTGGTGTAATGCTGAGAAGACCAGTGAGGTGGGTTGAGCCCTTTAGAGTATTTTCATTCTTATTCTCATTTGGATTGACATCCCTGCCTGTGTAGAATGGATTGTTTTGTTCTCTGCTTGTTTTTCCTCTATCAGTAAATAAAATGACTCATCGACTACCACCATATAAAGCCAGTCGAGTTTTCTGAGAAGACATTTTAGTGTTTCCATATCAAGCATATGGATTGCAAAGCAATTACGTTTCATTACATTTGGGTTATTAGTATTATTATTAATGTCATTCATTCATTTTTTGAACCGCTTAATCCTAATTAGGGTCGATCGGAGGCTGGATCCCATTTCCGCTGACTCTGGGCGAGGGCAGAGTACACCCTGGACAGCTCACCAGGCCATCGCAGGGTAGAAACATGTTGATAGCTTATTCAGCCTACTCTTGTCGAAAGTCAGCAATGGTCTTTTTTTTACATGAACCTCCCACCATCAATAGTAAGACACATGGTTGGCCTTTGATAACCCACTTAGCTGCACTGGGGGGTGGCAACCTGTTGAGAGTGGGGCTTGGGCCCCAACCTTAGGATCAGTGATCCGGCACCGTATCACCAGGCCACCACTTCCCTATTAGTAATGTCTGTAGAAGTTTATTCAAATCAGGATGATATGCTATTTACAGTGAACCCAAAGATCTCATGTAATGCACAAATCTGAATGATCTCATCGAATTAAACATTATGCTAATGATCTCATCTTCTAGCTAAAATATTCTTTATGCATTCTTTATGTGTACTAATATTCTTAAATTGTACTTATAATATTTCAGATGTTGTTTTGATAAACACTTGTCTGATCTGCCACATGATTTAGGTTATAATTATGATGATGCAAATTCACTGAACAGCTGTCTCAGAAGAAACCAGAGTCAGTTCAGGTAGTGACAAAACACCACAGCTGTTAGTAATTATCAGTGACTTGCACAGCCCGGGTCTGGATTCTTGTGATGGATGACCCTGAACCAGTCCTGTTATTTAACCGGTCTGATCCGCAGCTCTTATTACCGAGTCCAAATGGTTCCAGGTAAAATCATTCAAGCAAGTGGGTTCTATTTATCAGAGTTGCGCAGACTGAACGTTGGACTTCGTAAGACATGTAGATTTCATAATTTGTTAGCTAATATTAATTTTTAACATAATTTTAAATTGTTAATACAATGATTTTATCATGTCGGTTTTCTGTGCCTGTAATACTCAAAGCGCAAACAATGACCTCACAACTTTATTATTATTTAACCTACTCTACTGTTTAGATTTCTTACTGAATTGTTCATGAACGATTGTTGGCTTTGCTATATTTGTCTTTTTTAAAGTGTAAAAGTTCAGTAAGCAAGGTATTTATAAAAAGGGTTTGCTATTTTGATCACTGTTTATTTATCTATTCAAAGCCATTCACACTCACATTCACATTTAGGGGCAATTTGAAACAGCCTAATGTGCATGCCCTTGGACTGTTGGGGGAAACCAGTGTACCCATTTGTACCCACTTGTACCCACTTGACACCCACACAGGCACGAGGAGAACATGCAAACTGCAGACAGAAATGCCCTCATTGAGACCTGCACTCAAACCAAGAACCTTCTTGCTGTAAGGCTTATGTGCTAGCCACTATAGCACCGTGCTACCTGTCTGTAATGATGCTGCCCCACTATTACACAACATCTATAAATGTGAGGCGATGCAACACTGGCTTATATCAAACTACGTTTTTTTTTTTTTTTTTTTTTTTTTTTTTTTTTAAACGTATCTGTCTCTCTACAAAGTAGGGAATAAGTGATGTTTATGTTCTGATTGTTCTCTATCCTAACTTCCCCATAAATGTGCTGAATATATAACAAAGGCCTAACAGAAACAAGATGTGCAACTTTAACATTAATTTATATTTACTAGCAGTCTGTTCAGCAACATTTTCCAATTTTACAAACTTTGTTGTCATTGGTTGTTTTGTTTGCTTGTTATAAGAACTAACTGTGTAGAATTTTGTAATCTACGTCTTATATATTATGTCACAGACTGGTGGGTGTTGTGGAAATATCTAGAACAGGGTTGCTCAATCCTGCTTCTGGAGATCTACCTTCCAGAAGACATTCGCTCCAACCCGAATCACACCCACCTAACCATCCAATCATCTCATCAAGACCTGACCGGATCTTACATGTCACATGGGCCACATTAGTTGGAGATAAAGTCATCTGGAAGGTAGATCTCCAGGAGCAGGATTGTGCACCCCTGATCTAGAATAATCCCGGTCAGGCAGGGTCGTTCAGTGTAACAATCTATTCAAGAAGGGTTATAGACGGAGGGAGTGGACGAAGGTCGACAGTGGTTCACAGTGTGTAATGTCTCGGTCGTCTGGGGTTCGGCACGGTCCGGCGCATAAAGGCTGATGAATCTCAGAGCACTCTTCTCTTTGATATCTTTGTTTACATCAGAGTTAGTGTACGTCTCACAGCAGACGGACATCACAACCCGTGTGCAGTTCACAATGACTTACCATCACAACCACCGTGGCCGTATCACAATTGTCCGCCGTATCACAATTATGTACTATATATTTCCTCCATCAGACTGAGACGAAGACCTACATAGACCAGATTCACAGGTTTCTTGTGGTTGGTATGTCTCTTGCCTGACTGTGTTGACAACCTAAATACTGTATGTATGTACATGTGCTTGAGGCTACTGATATCATTTCATCAGGTTCATCATATGGCACTTGTACATAAGTGCAAACATGTGACTAATTCTGTTTTATTTATTTATTTTTTGCATATTTAAACTTATTTTTGCAGAGAATTTGTTACCCGAGGTAATTAGTCCGTATACGGACAGATTTATGTGTTATACAGACATTAAATGAGAATTGCATGAACAAGGAAGAGGTTACAAAAAAAACAGTGTTAATAATCTATTATTATGACCTTTATCATAAGCACATTCATTTTGTGTGCAAAAGGCAGTATTAAGTCAATACCACAGCTATATGCAACTACAATGTAAAGCATGGCCTGTGGCCTTCTCAGGCCAAAATGATAAACTGCAGGGCAAAAAAAAAAATAATAATAATAAAGTTGCGTACACAAAATGTTATTGTTTGCTTTTAGCCTTGCTTCTTCTTCTTCTTCTTCTCCTTTTGGCTTTTCCCCATTTTCAGGGGTCGCCACAGCGAATCATTTGATCCGCATGTTTGAGCAATGATTTATGAATTGCACGAACCTCTCACCATAGACAGTGAGAGACATGTCCGGCCTTTGATAACACAGTTAGCTGCACGGGGTGTATGGGGTGGGTGGGTGGGGTGTATGGGGTGTATGGGGTGTATGGGGTGGGTGGGTGGGGTGTATGGGGTGGGTAGGTGGGGGTGTTCAGTGACAGCCTTGTGGAGAGTGGGACTCGAACCCCCAACCTTAGGACCAGCAATCCAGTGCCCTTTACCATCAGGCCACCACTGCCCCCTGCCATTAGCCTTGCTTATAGCATGTAATTTTCTTGCCATTGTTTCAACAAACTTAAGCAACATAACATTTATTCCATCCAGTGTTGGGTTCATTTTTCACCAATGTCTTGGGTTGATAAAGGAAAAACTGAAGCACTCCAGAAAGTCTTCTCCACCACATCCTGAAAATGTTCAATAGGGTTAAGGTCTAGTGGTATAGGGCGCTGGATCGCTGATCCAAAGGTTGGGGGTTCGAGTCCCACTGTCCACAAGGTTGTCACTGCCCCCCCCAGTGCAGCTAACTGGGTTATCAAAGGCGGGCCATGTCTCTCACTGTCTATGGTGTGAGGCATGTAAAAGAACCATTGCTGACTTTCGTAAAGAGTTCAGCGTGTTTCTGCCTGCGATGGCCTGGCGAGCTGTCCAGGGTGTACTCTGCCCTCGCCTGAAGTTGGCTGGGATGGGCACCAGCCTCCCTGTGACCCAAATTAGGATTAAGCGGTTACAGAAAATGAAAAAAAAAATGTTGCTGAGCCTTGACCAGACTAACTGGCACAACAATGCCATGGAGATTACATGCTCTGTCTAAAGCAGGGGTTCCCAAACCTTTTCCTACGAGGGCCACATAACCTTTCCCTTCTCTGATGGGGCGCCGAAGTCAGTTTGTAACAGAAAAAGTGTGACGATCGCACGGCTGTCTAAAGGTAAACATTTATTTTTTTTCCAGTAAGCCAGTACAGTAAACTGAATATTTGTTAGTCACCCTTTCTGGGAGCTTTACAGAAAAAGTCAGGGGAAAAAAACAAAAACAAAGCAATAAAAAGCTATCAGTTGAGCAGCCCGAAAGCTGCCCAAACAGACGACTGGTTCAGCCGAGCCTGGCGTACAAATGTATTCTCCTGAGCTAACGGTCCACTTTTTAGCTTTGAGAGTTTGTCTACTCGCATTTGGTCTTGCAAGCGATTATACTTGTCTTTGTGGTTCAGAGTGTCGGCACAGATAGTATTCTTTGAATACCGCCACCGCCTCTTGACAGATGATACAAATGTTTTCTTTGCACTGAGCAAAAAAAATAATAATCATCGTTTGTCCACTGCAGGTTAAATACCATGCATTCTGAATCAATTTTTCTCTTCCAAAAACTTTTCACCATTATTCCGTTCTATTTGACAGGGGAGAGTCTAGAATTTTTGTTTCGGGGTTGGGGGGGGGTGCCAGATAGGGGCACAGATGGCAGAAGGGTGGAATAGAGTGCTATTTTCTAGGTGTGTATTAGTCTTGATTGAGTCGCCAGACTAAAAAAAAGTAATCATAATGTGTTTCTGGTATTGTTCAGGGGGGCCGGGCCAAACGTGGAGGTGGGCCGTATCCGGCCCGCGGGCCGTAGTTTGTGGACCACTGCTCTAAAGCATAAATCACATAAAAATATTGATCATCATCATCATTTTCTGTAACCACTTAATCCTAAATAGGGTCGCAGGGAGGCTGGCACCCATCCCAGCCAACTGGAGGGCAGAGTACACCCTGGACAGCTCGCCAGGCCATCGCAGGGTGGAAACACGCTGACGGCTTTGCAGCTACTCTAGTCGAAAGTCAGCAATGGTTCTTTTATATGAACCTCACATCAGAGACAGTGAGAGACATGGCCGACCTTTGATAACCCAGTTAGCTGCACTGGGGGACAGGAACAACCTTGTGGAACCCTGGAAGGCTAAAAGTATCATTCCATTAAACAAAAACACCTGAATTACTTAATTAATTCTTTAACACAAAATTAAAAGTATTAAATAATAGCCGACTTCATGAGACACACATGGTTGAGTTAGTAAGGTGCAAGTACTTAACAGTACATGTTCAGTTCGCTGCTATTTTATAAGCTGCCACAGGAGGGTGCAAGCCATCTTTATAAATTAAACAAAATAGAAAGTGCTTCAGCTGATAATTATTCATGCCACAATATCAGCAGTTTATCAAATACCCTTTTTTTTTTTTTTTTTTTTTTTTTTTTTTTTACAAGATACCCATTTTTTTACCCAGATTGCCATTTTTTCATTAAAATATAGCCGTATTAGTATTACTATGATAAATTGTTAATTTTTAAGATTTTATTTTACATTATAATACATTTGTAAACAATTTAAAAATCCTTTTTTGCTCACCCCTGATCTTTTATTCTGTATTAGAAACAGATGCTTGTGATTCGGTGTCATGGGCACATTATTTTCTTAATTTGAATGGCATCCTGGCTTGGTTTCCAGGCTCAGGTGCTGCTGTGGGCAGTTTTCCTGCTTTCCACATGCTGGTCTGGCTTTCTTTCAGTTTCCACCCCCAGTTAAAGAACATGCACATTACGCAAATTCTCTGTACAAAATTGCCAATAGGTGTTGATGCTTGTATGGGTCGCCCTGCAATGGTCTGGTGAGCTGTCCAGGTTGCATTCTGCCTTTGTCCAATGTCAGCTGAGATGGGCACAGTCTCACCCCAGGAGTAGTATTAAGTGATTCAACAAATGAATGAGTATCTGAATGAATGATATCCTATAAATTAAGCAAGTGACTGAGCATGTGTACCTTATTACACATAAATACTGCAATAGCATTACATTTGTACTATGACAATATTTTATGAGTTACAGGACCCTTCTACATCCATATAAGTAGGTGTGATTGCTATTATAGGAATTTGTGAATAAGGTGTGGCAAATTATATACAAATTCGTTTATTGGATTACAGTTGGATAAAGAGTACATGTAAAACACACTACTCAAAGCTTAAGAACACGATTCCATTAAAAACAAAAAAACAATCAAATGAAGAAAAAACCCAAAAGAAACATAAAACAAACAAAAAAAACCCCAACAACAACAACAACAACAAAAAAAAAAAACTTGGGGGTGGTGGAGGTCACACACTATGGCAATGACGCAATCAATAGCCCAACAGACTTGAAAATCTAATTGAGAATCCAGTACGGCCTAAAATGAAATGAGATTAATATAAAATTAACCAGATTTCTGATTCTTTATATTTTTTTAAAGGTAAAGGTAAAGTATTTTTAAAAATAAAAATACGGTGATGGACAGCAAACATGTATCTTGAATTGGTAAAACTGTGGAACCAATGGTAGAAGATGTTGAAAATTGAATAACACCTTTCTTTAATACAAAATAATTTCACTGAATAATTTCAAAAAATTTTACTGTGACATATTTTATTAAAAAGATTCTTTTGGTGTTTGAGAGAAATCTAGCTGTGATTAGCATGTGACAAAAAATTTACCTTTATTCAAGCTAAAACAATCCAACTAAATTACACCAAATGTGAGATTTTAAAACTATATGCACCTGTAGATTGGTTTTTTTTGTTTGCCCCCCCCCCCCCCCCCCATGTACAGACAATGGCATCCATATATTTCCAGCAAACATCTCATTTCTAAATATCTGTAAAAATATTGTAGATACATCATAATTGTCATTTATTCAGTAGTTATTGTTCATGTTTATTGAGTTGCTTTCTGGACGCGTCCATCACATGTAAAGCGTACTGTATCGCTTCAGTTCATTTCATTCCAGAGGAAGATCACTGAAGTGTCCAGTCTTCCTGCTTTTAATCTTCTGACTTGTCACTTCTCTTGTCTGATTATTTTGCTTCAGCTGCACCAAAGTTAAAAGGATGAAAATACATGTAACAAAATCACAGTGTATGTTTGAAAGTTCTGGGCCAAGTCATGTCTAGTTCAACAAGAATGTGCAACACTCTACACTAGGGGTCACTAAGATACTTTTAAATGGTCAGAAAACAGAGTTATAAAACGCCTTCTTCTTTCTTCTTCTTTTCCTTTCGGCTGTTCCCTTCAGGGGTCGCCACAGCAAATGATCCGCCTCCATCTCTCCCTATCCTCTGCATCTTCTACTCTTACTCCAACCACCTTCGTGTCCGCCTTCACCGCATCCATAAATCTTCTCTTTGGTCTTCCTCTGGGCCTTTTGCCTGGTAGTTCCAACCTCAGCATCCTACGACCAATATACTCACTATCCCTCCTCTGTACATGTCCAAACCATCTCAATCTAGCCTCTCTGACTTTGTCTCCAAAACATCTAACATGTGCTGTCCCTCTGATGTACTCATTTCTGATCCTATCCATCCTCGTTACTCCCAAAGAGAACCTCAACATTTTCATCTCTGCTACCTCCAACTCTGACTCCTGTCTTTTCCCCAGCGCCACTGTCTCTAAACCATACAACATCGCTGGCCTCATCACCGTCTTGTACACTTTTCCCAGTTATAAAACACCAAATACCGAAATTAAAGCTAGTTACACCACACACATGGTATTATATATATTTAATGTATAACGGTATTATATATTTAATGTATAATGACATCTGTAGGTTTTTAATTTGAAGTTCATAATAGCATTATAATCATACAATTCTTGTAACCAATGGTAGAGTGGGTACGTTAACTAGTCAGAGAAAAGATAATGAGTTGTTAGTACTGTATTAGGACAAATACAGACAAAAATAAAAAATTAAAGCTGAACAGAATGGCTTTGGAATTGTGTAGTGAACCGTGACCAACTAATCACAATCATATTTATAAACATAAGCATAATTGTCCAGTTATTAATTACTCTAACAATAAGTAAACAGGAGTACAGGGACGCTGGCAGTGGTGGCCTAGTGGCATAGGGTGCTGGATTGCTGATCCTAAAGTTGGGGGTTCAAGTCCCACTCTCCGCAAAGTTGTCACTGCCCCCCCCCCCCCCCCCCCACCAGTGCAGCTAACTGGGTTATCAAAGGCCGGCCATGTCTCTCACTGTCTATGCCGAGAGGTTCATGTAAAAGAACCATTGCTGACTTTCGTAAACAGTCGCTGCAAAGCCGTCTGTGTGTTTCTGCCCTGCCATGGCCTGGTGAGCCGTCCAGGGTGTACTCTGCCCTCGCCTTCAGTTGGCTGGGATGGATTAAGCGGTTACAGAAAATGATGATGATGATGATGATGATGAGCCCAGGGACAATAAGTGTTGTTTTTAGAGTGCATGGTGAAATCCTTCTGGATCGATTCCCAAATGTTGATTTTATTTCTCTTTCCATAGTTACAATCAACAATTGAAGGAAAAAAAAAAATGGCATTGAAGGTCAAAAGTACATTTAAAGTTTGAGTTCACTGAATCCCGAGAGCGCTGCCTTTTTTGTGTGTGTGTGTGTGTGTGTGTGTGTGCACGCGAGTGAGGGATTTTACGGGATTTGTATTGTTTGCATTGTTCACTTTCTGAAACTTATTTATTAAGTTTAAATGAAGCGACTGAGTTCAAAGACAGATACAGTAAGTGCCATTGTTTTGAGTATGAGAAAATCTTTTGCAGTAGCTTTATTTTAAACCTGCAGAGGGCAGTGGTGGTCTAGTGGTATCAGGTGTGGGATCGCTGATCCCAAGGTTGGGGGTTCGAGGCCCATTCTCCACAAGGTTGTCACTGTCCCTCCCAGTGCGGCTAACTGGGTTATCAAAGGCGGGCCATGTCTGTCACTGTCTATGGTGAGAGGTTCATGTAAAAGAACCGTTGCTGACTTTCGTAAAAAGTAGCTGCAAAGCCGTCAGCGTGTTTCTGTCCCTTGCTAAAAAGGGTTGTGTCAGGAAGGGCATCCGACATAAAAAAATCTATTCCAAATCAAACATGCGAACCATTCTCTGTGGCGACCCCTGCAAAAAAGGGGAAAAGCCGAAAGGAAAAGAAGAATATAAGTGTTTGAAAGCTACCGGGAAATGTTTTTAAATGAAAAAAATTTATATTGGTGGTGGTGGTGGTGGTGGTGGTGGTGGGTGGGGTTTAAGCTGCTCAAATATACTTTTTCTTATAATCAAAACAATGGCACTTATCCGTTTTTGAAGTCAATCTCTTAATTTGAATATACGAATTATGTTCCCCACTTAAGTGCAAGAAAGGTAATGCTCTTGGGGATTTAGTGACATTTGTGTAGAAGTGCACAATAATATCTCACCAGAATAGGCCGTACCTGACTGAGAAAATTACATTATACCACTTTGTATGGGTTTTTTTTTTTTTTTTTTTTTTTTGAAGTGATGTGGAGAGAATAACAGCAGGAAACGCCTTTCCTCACTCACACCGCCACCAGTAACAATGAGTTATTAAAAGCACAGACTTCCTCTGAACAGCTCAACATGTTGGACCAGATAAATGGCAACCGAGGGTGGAATGCGAACAGAAGAAAAGAGCAACACACATCCCTTTCACTCTAAACATACAGGACATGTATTGTTTTTAACCGGGACTTGTTTCCAACTTCGACATCGTCATAAGCAGTTGTTTTTGTGTCCAGAATCCCAAAAACTAGACTGGAATATTGAGTCCCGTGCATGTCTGAGTCTTAAACAAGTCCTGCTGAGAAAGTGTTACCAATTCGGAATTGCAATTGTTTATCTTCTGGTCGGCGAGTATACAGTCAATAATATTTGTTTGCAATGACGAAGCTGCTTAATCCTAATTTGGGTTCTGGGGAGTCTCAGCCGACTTTGGGGTGAAGATGGGAGACACCCCAAACAGCCCGCCAGATTATTGCAGGGCCAACACGCATACAACCATTCACAATCTCACCCAGGGGTGACTTGGAAAAGTCAATTAGCCGGCTGTGCATGTTTTTGGACTATGGGAGGACAGTGGAGTTTCCAGAAAAAACCCAACCAAGCACCGGGAGAACCTGCAAACTCCACACAGTTACACCCAAGCCTGGGAATCAAAGCTAGGACCTTCTTGTCGTGAGACAGATGTGCTAACCACTGTGCCACCGTGCCACCTTTACTCAGATCATTCTTTTATTTATATTTTATGTTTTTTTTTTTTCATTCTCACTATCTTTGGAAAGTCTGAAAAGAAGAGTAGCACCTGAAAAATGTTGCGTTAATTATAGTAGGACATCATTAAATCATCAATTAGCTCATTCATTCATTAATGTTCTGAAGGCTGGTGCCCTTCTCAACCGACTCGGGCTGAGGGCAGAGTACACCCTGGACAGCTTGCCAGGCTATCGCAGCGCAGAAACACACTGACGGCTTTGCGGCCTACTCTTGACGAAAATCAGCAATGGTTGTTTTACATCCCCCTCACCATAGACAGTGGCAGACATGGACGTCCTTTTGATAATCAAGTTAACTGCGCTTGGGGGACGGCAGTAACAACCGTTGACAATGGGGCTTGAACTCCCAACCTTAGGATTGGTTGTCCAGTACCTTACCATTGCCCTCATTCATTAGCTGAACCACGTACAGTAATCCTTTTTTTGGTTGCATGGAGGCTGGAGCCTATCTCAGTTGAATATGGGTGAAGGCAGGGTACACCCCGAAGAGCTTATCCATCACGGAGCCATACAGGCAACCATTCACACTCACACCTTCAGAAAAATTGGAACAGTCAGTTCGCCTAATATCCATGAATTTGGAGTGTGGAAAGAAACAAGAGTCTTCTTCTTTTCCTTTCGGCTGTTCCCTTCAGGGGTCGCCACAGCAAATGATCTACTTCCATCTCACCCTATCCTCTGCATCTTCTTCTCTTACACCAACTACCTTCATGTCCTCCTTCACCACATCCATGAATCTTCTCTTTGGTCTTCCTCTGGGCCTTCTGCCTGGTAGTTCCAACCTCAGCATCCTACTACTAATATACTCACTATCCCTCCTCTGTACATGTCCAAACCATCTCAATCTTGCTTCTCTAACTTTGTCTCCAAAACCTCTTACATGTGCTGTCTCTCTGATGTGCTCATTCCTGATCCGATCCATCCTCGTTACTCCCAAAGAGAACCTCAACATTTTCATCTCTGCTACCTCCAGCTCTGCCTCCTGTCTTTTCCCCAGGGCCACTGTCTCTAAACCATACAACATCGCTGGTCTCAACACCGTCTTCTACACTTTTCCTTTCGTTCTTGCCGATACCGTCCTATCACACATCACACCGGACACTTTTCTCCAACCATTCCAACCTGCCTGCACACGCTTCTTCACCAGAGTACCCGGAGAAAACAACCACAAGCACAGGAAGAGCTTACAAACTCCACACAGAGCTGCTCAAGCCTGGGACTCGAACTAAGGACCTTCTTGATGTGAGGTGGTAATGATGCTAACCACAAACACTACCGTGCAGCATAGGATATTAGAGACCTATAAATAATATCAGCCAATAACACAAGGGCGAAAATAGTACAGTTTCCCATTCACGAATGAATAGCCTGTACGATATTCCTTCATTGTCTGTTAATTTTAGCTGAACACAAAGATTTCTTGGCAAAACCACCCACCCCGCCCTCATGTGCATAGTATCGCTTGTTCACCTGTTTGACATCTTGCTTTGGTTCTTAGTCTGCTTTACAATAAGAATAAGAATGAGGATAGATAGGTGTAGATAGGTTGGAGAGCATGCCGTAGTTAAAAGCATGGATTATTAACAGGTGAATAAGGAAGCATACCATTCTCATCTGCTCCTGATTTGACTCCCAAAAGCATGACTCCATCTTTGTTACTCTCTGTCCTTTGGAACGAAGCACTGAGATTTCAGCAGTAACGGGAAGAATCACAACATCAACAAAAAATATATCAGGACAGCAGGAATATGGTTTTAAAACAGTGTGTGGGGAAAAAAGAAGTGTGTTTTTCATACTCACTTTTCTGTTCCATGGCTCATGGTCTCAGCTATGACAAATAATAAATACAAAAAAAAAAAAAAAAAAAAAAAATCAAATAAAATAAGGAAAACTCCTGGATTGTTCCAAATGAACAAATCCAAACAAAGTGCATAATATTTAATTTTATTGTTGATATAATTGATTTTGATAGATACCTGAATGCTGAACTTTAGAACACTTAAACTTCAAAAAAATTCCCACAGCCAAGACTGCAATCACCAAAACCAAGAACCAGAGATATCTGGAATCTGTACATTACATCACCAGTAACTCATTTGACAGAAAAAGAAATGATTAATTTCAGTCAATAGCTGTGATTTATTGCACTGTATTAATTCGCTGCTTTATAATATCACACGTGGTAGTAGGTAAAGTCCTTTGGCTTTTTATACCTGAGCCTAGTGGATCATCAGGCCGGTGCTTATCCCCGGTTTCCGTAGCGTGAAACAACTAGGAGTTCAACTCCTCCTGGATGGGATGCTAATCCATCGCAGGTTACCTTCCCAGTATATTTTTTTACTGGTACCCATTTATACTGCTGGGTGAACAGAGGCACACTTGTAGTTAAGACCTTGCCCAGGTGAGGCACATTGTGGTCTAACTGGGATTTGAACACACAACCTCCTGATCATGAGTGTAGCACCCTAACCACTACACCACCGGCTCCACTATCACACGTGGTACATATGAATAAATGGAACTGATCTTAAAAGTGGATTTTGTTATTGTTTGGCTCGCATTTAATACAGAATATGTCAATGACACCGTGGCTCAACCGTGAGAAAGTTCTTTCAAACCAAGAGACGCTAACCCAAGAAAACATGACTTGATGTACAGTACCATTATTTCAGCAGCTTGGAACCAAAAATGTTGGCGCGGTTACTGAGAATATTTAATTACGTTATTCACCAATTATAAGTGTGGCTTTTGGTGTAATGGTTAGGGTGCTGCGCTCATGATCGGGAGGTTGTGTGTTCAAATCCCAGTTAGACCCCCCCCCCCCCCCCACTGTGCTAAGACCCCTGGGCAAGATCTCAACCACAAGTGTGCCTCTGTTTACCCAGCAGTATAAATGGGTACCAGTACAATATACTGGGAAGGGAACCTGGTGTCCAAACCCCAGATTAAGTGGAGGAAGATGAAGATGAAGAGTATCTGGAACATCTAATTTATTAAGTACTCTCTGAATGATTTGCAAACATACAGTGCGTCTTCAAATGCATTGCAAAGAGATACCTAAATTATAAAATTATTTTTAATCAAATATAATGTAATTGGTGGTGGTATGGCAGCATATTGGTAAGCACAACCACTTCACATCAAAAAGGTCCTAGGTTTGAGTCCCAGGCTCAGGCATTTCTGTGTGGAGTTTATATATGTTCTCCCCATGCTTTCCTCTGGGTACACCAGTTTCCTCCCTCAGACCAAAAACATGCACATTAGTGACTATTCCAATTTTCCTCCAGGTGTGAATGGGAATGGTTGCATGTATTTGCCCTATGGTGGTCTGGCAAAGTTTTCAGGGTGTACTCCACATTTGCCCAATATTGGCTGAGATGGGCTCCATCCTCACCATGACCCTAATAGGATTAAGCAGTTCAGCAAATGAGTCAGTGATCAGTCATAATTGTTTACACTTAAAACAATTTTAAACTCATCATATTTCAATGACAGAAAATATTATGAATGACAGATGTAGACTTTAAAAATCACAAATATTCAATATCTTACGTTATTATTTATTCCAACTTAAAAAATAAACCAGTTCAAAGAGGGTTTTTTGCGTTGTTACTTGACAACATGAGTATACTGCAGGAATTCATCAGTTTATAATTGACTGACATACAGACTTACCAAATGAACTGGATTTTAATTTGTTTTCAGAGTGGCGATCTATGGGGGAAAAAAAAATCATCATCATCATCATCATCATCATCATCATATCATCATATCATCTTAATGCAATCTCAACATTTGATATGATGCACTCTACTTATAAGCTGTTCTCCAATGTGGGCGAAATTCTCCCATGTATATTAAATATTTATGAAGCTATGTGTTTTTTTTTTTAAATCCATGACCTACAGTATACAGACGCTGCCCGACTTACTTTTTTTTTAACGTTCCGAATGGCTGAACGTAAGGTGAAGGAAAAAAAGTAACTTGTTACTGTATGTTCCAGTAACGTATATGGTACTATACATCCATAAATACTCTTACCGTATCTCATAAAACACCTCTAAACCAATTATTATAAACATAACATTGTAAAATAATATCAACATTAATTTCAAATAAATTAAATTCAACAAACAATTTCAAATAAATAAATTTTCATCAAATTCACTTATTACCACTGATTCTTATTTCCACTATCACTAGTAGACTTACGCTTCTGACCAACCATATTTGCTTAGGGTTACAAATACGCAAAACAGTGTAAACACAAAGATCACAGAGACGATGTCTTAACACAAGGGTAACACGTGGTGAACTGGGAAGAAGCAGAGCACGTTCAGTCTGTCGTTTGTAAACAATAAACGCAGCGCCATGTAAACAATGGACGCAGCGTCAAGCGTAAGTAGCGTACTACGTCTATGTACTACGTAAGAATGTCTTGTACTATATAGAGCGTGCTAAACTCAAAATTTGACTTTCAAAAAAATTTTTTTGCAAAATTTTTTTAATCCATTCAAACGTAAAAAAAACAAACAAACAAACAAAAAAAGTAAGGTGAATAAACGTAGAGCAAGGACCATCTGTACATCCTAACGGCAGTTATGAGAAAGAATTGGATTATGTAGCACATTATGCCTACTTCTCACATTACACGTACTAACAAAATAAAACGTAACAAAATTTCTATATAGGTAAGTCCACGGTTCACATTTTCCCAGGCAGGCAAAATACATAAAGGCGTTCCTGAATCTAATTCTTATTTTACTATTATTTTTATTATCATGCTTTCATTCCTGAGAACACCTTTATTTTCCACATGGTAGATTTGACTGGAGTGTGTTGTTGAGAATGCACGCAACAGAAATGTTTGATTTGAAACATACAAAAAATGACTTCAGCACAGATGGGAGAATTACGAGAATTGATGTGCATACAGGTAATGATTAACTACAGATTACTCACCAGAGTTTCCTTCCCCAGCTGTGTTGATGTCTTTGGTTTCAGTAGGTTTGGTGTTGTTATTCCCATCTAAATGACACAGTTGACAAATTGCATTAATCAACATGCAGACATGTAGTAATGCAACCTATTATACTGCCCAAAAACTGAAAAAAATAAGGATTACCTAATATACTGTATACCTAAAAATTAAGATTTAGACCAAAAAGAGGTTCTATATTAAAAACAATTAACAGGATTATCATAATAGGGTGATATTTAAGATGAGGAAGGCACACAGATATTCATAAATTTATTACAGTGCTTCTCACATACCGTAGTGGGGTGCGCCCCCCCTTGGGGGACACGGTATGATGCCGGGGGGATTGCGGTGTGATGCCGGCGGGAGCGCGTATGACCCTGAGGAACATGCTTTTCTGGAATTGTGTACGAGAATTAAGTGTAATTGCACCTCCACTCCACTAGTTGGCAGTGGCACCCTCATTGTCACGCTATGGTGTAGCGGTTTTTTGCACGAGCAAACGATATGGAGTGCAGTACCAACCCCTCTATAAACAACATGGAAAAATTTCTAACATGAACGAAGAGAAAGATGGAGAGAGACGGAGATATTAAGATTATATAGGTTAAATGAGTTTAAAAAAGAATGTGTTCTTTTAAATTTCAGACACATTGGTGCACTTTAAATCTTTTCTGTTACAGATTAAAAACAATGTTCATGACATTTTTCTGTGTTGTAAGTTGAACGATATTTCTTTTTTTTTTGTTTTTAATGTTAATAAAAATACAATGTTATGCAGAGTTGTTCTAATAACAATTTTATAGACAAATAATACTATTTATAGGCAGTGGGAGGCATGAAATGTTTTTTCATTCCTAAGGGGGGCGCCAGAGAAAATAATTGAGAAGCACTGACTTATTACAGTGGTACCTCACTTTAATAAAGTCTCACCAAATAAAAAATTCAGGTTACGAATACATTTTCCTAAAAATTTTGTCTCTGGATACAAAATAAGTTCACGTTATGAAAGCGCCATCTCAAAAATTTAAACGCGCCATTCAATCATTCAAACAATGCGCGAGTTGCTTTCCCATCAGTTGTCTCCCAACACCCCGCCCCGCTGGCCTCCCATTGGCTAGGAGGGAACTGAATTTCCATAATACAGTACTGTACCCATAATGCTTTTCGTGTGCCTTTGACCCATTGTTTGACAACGCATGAAGGAGAGTTGTACTGTTGGTTCGTGAGTTTCGTGAGTTTTTTTTTTGAGTGTGCTTATTGCAGAGTTATTTTTCGTTATTAATCATGAGCCCCAAGAACGTGATTCCCGGTGAGACTGAAAAGAAGAAGCGGGCTCCGTTATCAATAAAAGTTAAACAGGAGATGATAAAAAATATGAAAATGGGATTCGGTTGAATGAAATCGCAAAGGAGTATGGCCGAAACCCCTCTACAATCGGGACGATATTGAAGCAGAAGGAGGCATTAAAAGCGAGATACTGTGATGGAGGCGATTATTTCGGAAAAAGCAACCGCCATATTTAAGAACCTCGTGAAGGAGTGTGGGGGTGAGGGTTCTTCAGACCAGCAACCCCCGGACTTTAAAGAGTCGCATGGGTGGTTCAAGAGATTTCAAAAAAGGTAAATCCTTTTCTTTTACTTTTAACACATATTTAATACAAAATTGGCAGCCATTGAATGAATCACGCATTTTACATGTAAAATGCGGTTCAATTTACGAAAAATGCAGGTTACGAAAAAGGCGCTGGAATGGATTAATTTCGTAAAGTGAGGTTCCACCGTATTAAATAAAACCATCATGCAGTTAGATATACAATTAATGTAGAAAATAACCCCCCCTTTTCAAAATATCCATATTTTGTTACTTGAAAGCCTGTAACAAAGATACAAACAGTTCTGTTTTTTTTCCAGTTATATTTACCTAGTGTGACTAATAACAGGCAAATTATTCTACAAAGTACTGATACAGGGCAACTGATTTAATTTGTTGGGATTTTTTTTCGACCCCCCCCCCTTTCCTCCCTAATTTAGTCATATCCAATTCTCAACCTATCATACAACCAACACCGACCAGGAAGGGGCAATGACATGCACATGCTCCCTCCATGGCATACAATACTAGGCACCTGCCTCTTTTCAAACTGCTACACATGCGTATTTTGGGGTGGTCAAACCCTCTCTGAGGGAAAGTGATATCTACCTCCTGGTACAATTGAGCTCACATTCACCCATAATTGGCTGGTGATCACTGTGATTGACAGGGAAGTGACGTATGCCCTCCCTCCCTCTAGCTTCCAGTGACTCCCACGGACTCCCATGGAATCCTGGCCATGGACGACTGTATCAATAAACAAGATTCGAACTTGTGATCTCCGGGTTAATAGTCACGCATTTTGTCGATGCAACACTCGATCGATGCGCCTTTAATTTCCTTTATATTATTTCCAAAAGTGTTGCTATTATTTCACTTGGCTGTTATAATTTACATACTCATGAGTCACATCCCTTGAGGGCTGAATAATCCGGTGCGCATAAAATAGTCATGCTGGTGGTTTTTACTCTACAATGATTCCTCATTTTATTTAAGTCCATCACTTACATTCCAGGCTGACAGTTATACACTTCAGCAGAGCAAAAAAAAAAAAAAAAACCAAAATGCAATCTTATATATAATTTAAGCACATTAGGTCTATTTGTATAATGGGCAGTGGGGGCCTGGTGGTAAAGGGCGCTGGATCGCTGATTCTAAGGTTGGGGGTTCAAGCTCCACTCTCATCATGTTGTCATTACTGTCCCCCCAGTGCAGCTAACTGGGTTATCAAAGTTGATAGAAAATCAACAAAAATATGAAATGTGCGTCCCCTTGAGATAGGAAGAAAGAAAGAAAGGTCCAGCAAGAAGAGGAGAAGGGGGGGGAAAAATGAGATGACGGTGTGTTACAAACAAGCTACAAATTCCTTCATTCCTTCAATCATTTTCTTAAGTGCTTAATCCCAAATAGGGTCACGGAGAGGCTGGTTCCCACCTCAACCGATACACATACCTGGGCAGAGTACACCCTGGACAGCCAGGCCATCACAGACACTGACGACATGATATGGAGAATAATGTATACAGTGTGATGTTATTTCTAATGTAAGTGATGTATATTCTACTCTATTCTACTCGAGAATAGAGAAGAATAGAAAAGAATAGAGAAGAATAGAATTGGACAGTGGTGGCCTGGTGGTAAAGGTGCTGAATCACTGATCCCAAGGTTGTGGGTTCAAGCCCCATTGTCCACAGGTTGTCACTGTCCCCCCAGTACGGCTAACTGGGTTATCAAAGGCCGACCATGTCTCTCACTGTCTATGGTGTGAGGTTCATGTAAAGGAACCATTGCTGACTTTCGACAAGAGTAGCTGCATAGCTACCAGTGTGTTTCCGCCCTGCGATGGCCTGGCAGGCTATCCAAGGTGCACTCTGCCCTCGCCCGGAGTCGGCTGGGATGGGTACCCGCCTCCCCGTGACCCTAATTAGGATTAAGTGGTTACAGAAAATGAACGAATGAGAGTAGAGTAGAACAGAGTAGAATAGAATAGAGCACGGTTGAAAAGAATAGAGTATAGCAGAGCACAGCAGAGTATAGTAGAGTATAATAGAGTATAGTATAGTAAAGTGGAGCATAAAACAGTATAGTATAGTAGTGTGGAGTATAATAGAGTATAGTATAGTAAAGTGGAGTATAAAACAGTATAGTATAGTACAGTGGAGTATAATACAGTATAGTAGAGTGGAGTATAATACAGTGTAGTATAGTAGAGTGGAGTATAATACAGTGTAGTATAGTAAAGTGGAGTATAAAACAGTATAGTATAGTAGAGTGGAGTATAATGCAGTATAGTATAGTAAAGTGGAGTATAATACAGTACAGTATAGCAGAGTGGAGTATAATACAGTATAGTATAGTGAAGTGGAGTATAATACAGTATAGTGTAGTAATGTGATTAGAAAAGTAGAATAGTGGTATTAAGGGAAGTTTTGAAAATACTTCGCATGATACAAATATCAAATTTGGTGTGAAGCTTCCTTTGAGCTTATACTTTGGAATTAAACAATGGTCACATGATTTTTTAATATATATTTTAAAAATGTCCTACGTCAAAAAAAATCATTTGGTGACATGAACATAAGATAAGAATATCAAAAACTTGTGCTTTACCTTAGTGATGGTCACACAAAACTTTATGAAGCCTTGAAATATTTCAACTCTCTGTGTATAAAGTGAATAATTTCTCAAGGCGTCCCATGCTCGCTAGAGCCACCCAGTGGTGTCCAATCAACAGTTATACAGCACTGTATTGTAGTGTGTTCAGATTTGAATTTTCCAGTTTACAGATCTGTTAAATTACTTTTACACATTTGTTAAATGGATTATTCCTATCAGGATTGTGGGGGAGCTGGTGTCCATCTCTGTGGACTCTGGACCAAGGTGGGGCAACACCTTAAATAGCTCGACCAATTCAGGACCAACATACGATTCACACTTCGGCAGAAATTTGAAACAGCCCGTTATCCTAATTTGCATATTTTCGGACTGTGGGAGGAAGTCGGGGTTCCCAGAGAAACCTATATTTACTTAATTCAACTATGTACTATCAACCAAGTAAAATATACAATAGCAACAATTTGTCGACTTAGAATTGACAAGGGCTAGCTTTCATTCAAATGGCACATAAACCCATTTAATTTTTGGTTGATGAATTCAGAAATACGAATAAACAAACAAATCAACAAGTTTTACTGAGACGTGAAACATTTGTTTGAGAATTATTGAGCACGATTTTCTGAAAACCAAACTACCAACCCCACCCCCATCCCTCCTAAAAAAAACAAACAAAAAAAGACAAAACAGAAAAAAAAGGACATTACAAAGCTCTATGTGACTACGCTTTTGCCTGATACTGTAAATGTATAGGCCTGCTTAAACACACAGACACACACACACACACAGAAACACAGACACAGAAGCACAGACAGACAGACAGACACACACACACGCACACACACACACATACAGAGAAACAAACACAGAGACACATGCACACACACACAGACAGACACACACACACACGAACGCACAGACAGACACACACAAACGCGTGCAAACAGGCACACGCTGCTGCGTGTGCACAGACAGACACACACGCACACAAACAGACGCACACACATATATGCATGCACAGACACACATACACACACATGCACAGACACACACTCACACACACACACACACACGTGCGCACGCATGCACAGACATATACACATGCGTGCACAGACACACACACACGCACAGACACACACATGCATGCACAGACACACACACGCACGCACACACACACATGCACAGACACACACACGCACGCACACACACATGCACAGACACACACAAATGCATGCACAAACAAACAAACAGACAGACAGACAGACAGACAGACACACACACAGAGAAACACTCACTGAAACACACACATGCATGCACAGACAGACAGACACACACACACACACGCTTGCACAGACAGACACACGCACACGCGCGCAAACAGGCACACGCACGCACGCGCGTGCACAGACATACACATGCACACACAGACACACACAAACAGACACACACACATGCACAGACAGACACATACACACACACACACACACACACACACACACACACACGCGCATGCATAGACACACACATGCACAGACACACACAAACGCATACACAAACAAACATACATACAGACAGACGCACACACACGCATGCACAGACATACACAAATGCATGCACAAACAAACATACATTCAGACAGACACACACACACGCACACAGACAGACACACACATGCGTGCGCACAGACAGACAGACAGACACACTCACAGGCACGCACACACACACACACACACACATGCACAGACAAACACACAGACAAACAGACACACACAAACACATACACAGACAGACACACACATACACATATGCGCACAGACAGACACTCACATGCACGCACAGACAGACACATACGTATGCACACAGACAGACACACACACACACACATATACACAGACACACAAACACGCATGTACAGACAAACACACACACACACACATGCATGCACAGACAGACACACACACACACACACACACACACACGTGCGCACAGACAGACACACACGCGCGCACACGCAGAGACGGACAGACACACACACACACACACACACACACACACACACACACACACACACACACACACACACACACACACACACACACACACACACACACACACACACACACACACACACACACACACACACACACACACACACACACGTGCGCACAGACACACACACACACACACACACACACACACACAAACAAACACACACAAACACAGAGCGAGACGCACAGAGACACAAATGAAATTATAACTTTATAACATTGTATGTACCTTTAGTGCTGTTGGTTGTCGTTTGAGAAGTTCCCGTTATACTTGTTGTGTTCGGCGTCTTAAAGTCTTTAAACACCACATGTAAGCGAATATAAGGTTCTTACATTTGTACCACAAGTACAACTTTACAAAACATGCAAAACAGCATTTTAATGAAAAATGTCTGGATAATATTTTCTATTCTACTGCCTTTCACTCAGTGTATAAAAATTTAGATTTCGAACAAAAAGAGTTTCGATATTACAACTTAATAACATTAGCATAACATGATGTCATCCAAAATCAGGAAGGCACACAGATTATCCTATAAACAAAACACAGTGCAGTTAGACTTACAGTGCGTATAGAAATTAATTAATTCCCCTTAAAATATCCACATTTTTAATTTTGCAGTTCAAAATAAAAATATGTCTGATTTCTTTTTCAGCTATACTGTATTTACTTAATTCAAATGTTAACAGCCAAGTAAAATATATAATAGCAACAATTCACAAATATTAATAAACAATAAACCAGAATGGCTGGTAGTGGCCCAGTGGTAGGATGCTGAATTACTGATCCTAAGGGTCAGGAGTTTAAGTATCACTAGTAAAATATATAATAGCAACAGGTAAAATACTAGCGGGTCGTTGTTGTCCCCCCAGGCCAGCTATGGCTCTTACTATCTATGGTGAGAGGTTCATGTAAAAGAGCCATTGCTGACTTTCGTCAAGAGTAGCTGCATAGCTGTCAGCATATTTCTACTCTGCAACTGCCTGGCAAGCTGATCAGGGTGTACTTGGCCCTCACACAAAGTTGGCTGAAATGAGCATCAGCCTCACCTTCACTGCACACTTAGCTAACTGGCTCCCACCTGTGATCAGGTAAAATAATTCTGATTAGTTCAGCATCGAGACAGCTATTTGTAGGGTATTCCGGTTCTTGAATGTATAAATAAAAGCAAAAAACAACTGTGGGTGGCGGGAAACTGCCTAAAGGTCTCACGTAAAGTTATGGAATGGTATACATCAGGAAATGGATATACAAAAATTCCCAAGAAGCACAGCAAACACTGAAAACAGAAGAGCTACTGAACAGTGGTACCTGACTTTACGAAAGTCTCACGAAACAAAAAATTCTGGTTACGAAACGCATTTCCCGAAAATTTTTGTCTCTGGACACGAAACCAGTTCACGTTACAAAAGCGCCATCTCAAAAATTCAAACGCGCCATTCAAACAATGCGCGAGTTGCTTTCCCATCGGTTGTCTCCCAACACCATGCCCCATTGGCCTCCCATTGGCTAGGAGGGAGCTGAATCTCCATAATAGAGTACTATACCCATAATGCTTTTCATGTGCATTCGACCCATTGTTCGACATACACGTGAAGGAGAGTTGTACTGTTGGTTCGTGAGTTTTGTGAGTTTTTTTGAGTGCGCTCATTGCAGAGTTATTTTTCGTTATTAATCATGAGCCCCAAGAAAGTGATTCCCGGTGAGACTGAAAAGAAGAAGCAGGCTCTGTTATCAATTAAAATCAAAAGGAGGCCTTAAAAGTGACAACCTCTTCGAAAGGTCTCACTGTGATATTGAAAAAGAGGTCGTCACTGAACGACGAGATGGAGAGACTATTACTCCTTTGGATAAAGGAGAAAGAAATAGGCGGAGATACAGTACGGAGGTGATTATTTCGGAAAAAGCAACCGCCATATTTAAGGACCTCTTGAAGGAGGGTGGGGGTGAGGGTTCTTCGGACCAGCAATCCCCTGACTATAAAGCGTCGCATGGGTGGTTTGAGAGATTTAAAAAAAGGACTGGAATCCACTCTGTATATGTTAATAAAATGTTAAAATGGTTTAATAAATAATTTTCTTTTACTTTTAACACATATTTCATATAAAATTGGTGTACTTTTATAATTTTTAAAGCGTTTAAGGGGTAGTATTGGCAGCCATTGAATGAATCACGCGTTTTACATGTAAAATGCGGTTCAATTTCCGAAAAATGCAGGTTACGAAAAGGTGCTGGAATGGATTAATTTCGTAAGGTGAGGTTCCACTGTACGTGCATTTTTTGAGTAACACATGTAGGAGACGTGACTCACTGTGCATATTGATGTTTGGCTGAAGGTTACTTACCAGTGTCTCCTATTGCTTGTGATTGGTTCCCCTTATTTTTTGTAGGTAGATCACGTATGTTAAACAATGCTGCAAATACAATAATTTCATACCATACAGTGCATTTTGCATTGTGCTTGAGTTGGAATTGTTCATCATCAAACATTTTATAATATACTGTACAGTATCAGTATAGCTGGACATAAGTGACATGAAAAAAAGTATTTTCTAAGCTGTTTAATCCTAATTAGAAGTGCAGGGGGGCCTTTCGCTCATCTTTGCTGACTCTGGGCATAGTTGAAGTACACCTTGGACAGCTTTTCAGGTCATCGCAGGGCCAACATACTCGTACACACACCTCGGGGTGAATTGGAACAGCCAATTCTCATATTTATGGACTGTAGGAAGAAACTGGCGTATCCAAAGAAAACCCATGCAAGCATGTGGAGACCATGCAAACTCCGCACGGAAACACCGAAGCCTGGGAATTGAACCCAGACCTTCTTGCTATGAGGCGAAAATGCTAATCACTGCACCACCGCGCCACCTAAGACGGTAATTCAGTTCATCAGTTCATTTTCTGTAACCGCTTAATCCTAATTACGGTCGCGGGGAAACTGGCGCCCACTCCAGCCGCTCCGAGCAAGGGCGGAGTACACCCTGGACAGCTCGCCAGGCCATCGCAGCCTACTTTTATCGAAAGTCAGCAATGGTTCTTTTACATGAACCTCACGCCATAGACAGTGAGAGACACAGCCCGCCTTTGATAACCCAGTTAGCTGCACTGGGGGGGACAGCAGCGACAACCTGTTGAGAGTGGGGCTTGAACCCCCAACCTTGGGATCAGTGATCCAGCACCTTTGCCACCAGGCCACCACTGTCCTAAAGGGTGATTATTATTACATAATTCCAAAGCTTTAGTTCGTTTTTATTGAGCACTGTATGTGACCATGCTTTTGCCTGGTACTGTACATTATATTCATACTGTAAATGCATATACTTTCTCTAACACACACACACACACACACACACACACACACACACACACACACACACACACACACATACACACACACACATCAAATTATAACGTTATATGTTACCTTTAGTGCTGTTGGTTGTCGTTTGAGAAGTTCCTGTTATACTTGTTGTGTTCGGCGTCGTAAAGACTTTAAACACCACATGTAAGCAAATATAAGGTTCTTACATTTGTCCCACAAGTACAACTTTACAAAACACGCAAAACAACATTTCAATGGAAAACATCTGGATAATATTTCCTATTCTACTGCTAAACACTCAATGCATAAAAATTAAGATTTCGACCAAAAAAGAGTTTCGATATTACAAACTTAATAACATTAGCATAACATGATGTCATACAAGATCAGGAAGGCACACTGGATTTGTATGGATTTTTTTTTTTTTTGATTGTGTAACCCAAGAAAGGAGTTTTCTAAACTGCTAATGGGTATGAACGTATGAATGGCTGTTTGCTATCTGCATTTCTTTCAACTTGTTCAGGGTGTACCCCACTTCCTGCCCAATAGCAGCTGGGATTGGCTCCAGTTTGTCTCTATGACCCTGACAAACAAGCTGCAAGGATAATAGTAATAATATCAGCCATGCGGCAATCATCATGATGGAGGTGATTATCCATTTATTTTCGAAGCCGCGTAATTACTAAAAAAACTAATTAGGGTCACAGGGGGCCTTTCGCCCATCTCAGCCATCTCGGGGCACACCCAGCAGCAACAAAGATAATAGTAATAATATCAGCCATATGGCAATCATGATAATGGAGATGATTATCTATTCATTTTCGAAGCCCCGTAATTACTAAAAAACTAATTAGGATCATAGGGGACCTTTCGCCCATCTCAGCCAACACTGGGCAAAGGCGAGGCACACCCTAAACAGCGCACCAGGTCATCGCAGGGCCAACATACACATAACTAATCACAATCATTACTCACATCTAGGATCGATTTGGAACAGCCAATCCGCTTAATTATTTGTGGACTGTTGGAGGAAACCAGAGTACCCAGCAGAAACCCAGTCATGCACAAGGAGAAACACTTAAATGCACCAAGTACGGGATTTGAACCCAGGCCCTCCTGCTGTGAGATGAACGTGCTAATCACTGCGCCACCATGCCACCTAAGAATATTATTGCGTAATTCCGTAGCTTTATTTCTTGAGAATTATTGGGCACTATTTTCTGAAATATTGTTAAAAATTGTGTGGGGCCAGTGGCGTAGAGGTTAAGTTGCTGTGCTCATGATCCGGAGGTTGTGAGTTCGAATCCCACTGAGACCCTCACTGTGCTATGACCCCTGGGCAAGGTCTCAACCACAAGTGTGCCTCTGTTCACCCAGCAGTATAAATGGGTAGCAGTAAAAATATACTGGGAAGGTAACCTGTGATGGACTAGCGTCCCATCCAGGGGGAGTTGAACTCCTGGTTGCTTCACGCTATGGAATCTGGGGAGAAGCACCGGCCTGATGAGCCACTAGGCTCGGGTGTAAAAACCCAACAGACTTTACCTTACCTTATCATTTTCTGAAATGAACACACAAAGCTGTATTTGACCACGCCTTTACCTTGTTCCAACACACACACACACACACACACACACACCAAATTATGACATTATAGAATCACCTTTATTGCTGCTGGTTGTCATGTTGGGAGTTCTCGTCGTACTTGCTGTGCTTTGTTGTTCACTGCTTGTAGACACTACATGCAAATGAATATAAAGCTCATAATGTACAGCTCTCTGTGTTGTTTTTTATTTTTGAGGCAAATTGTAAATTTAATATGATGATGAAATTCCACACTTCACTGAGCGTGACACTCACCAGGTGATGATGAAGTACTGAGTCCAGACAGTGTTGTGTCACTGATGATTGTTGTAGCGCTGGTATTTTTTGTTAATTCAGTTGTTGTAGTTGTAGTTGCTGATGGGGATAAACAAACAAACAAACAAAAAAAAGTTATTCACTCTTTTCTTCCTGATTGCACAATTAAAAGTCAAATGAACTGCAAAGCAAATTATAGATGTACATTAATGTCATGTATTTATTTTGTGAACCGCTTAATCCTAATTAGGGTCACGGGGAGGCTGCCGCCCATCTCAGGGGACCCCGGGCGAGGGTGGGGTACACCCTGGACAGCTCACAAACATTCAGATAGTGAGTTTTTGGACTGTGGGAGGAAACCGGAGAACTCGGAGGAAACTCACGCAAGCACGGGGAGAACATGCAAACTCCACACAGAAACGCCCGAGATGGGAATCGAACCCAGGACATTCTTGCTGTGAGGCGGACGTGCTAACTACTACGCCTGTACATTATAATGCCTTTTATAATACATTACTTCAAATCTTTGGAACTCTCTTTAAAAGACCTGTACGATGAATGCTGAAAAAAATTGTAAGCCTCACTAAGACAGACATCCTGGTGTTTTTATTGAATAAAATATGTTGTATAATATTATATTATAAATTATAATATCATATTTAGAAAAAAAAAAGTTGCTTCACTGTCAATATTTCATGTGTTTTCCATGTTCTACTATCAATAAAACATGGGGTTATGAGATTCATGAAAATCATTGTATTCCGATTTTTTATTTACATTTTACACAGCATCCAAACTTTTTGGAATTGGGTCATGTAATGAAATGTGTTTAAGTTCTTCAGTAAAATAAAACAAATTGACAAATACAGTGGTGCCTCAGCTTACGATAGTCCCAGAATATGAAAAATCCAGTTTACGAAAAACATTTTCCTAAATTTTTTGTCTCTGTATACGAAATAAGTTCTCCGTACGAAACACGCCATTCAAACATTCAAACAATGCATGACTTGCTCTCCCACTGACTACATGTCCCAACATCCCGCCCCACTGGCCTCCCATTGGCTCTCTCTCAACATCCCGCCCTGCTGGCCTCCCATTGGCTAGGAGGGATGACACAGCTCCCTCCCATTGGCTATTATGGAGCTGCATCTCCCATAATGCTTTTCATGTAAAGGACAGAGTTACTGGCTTTTAAACTTCCATAAACATTTGTAAGATTATACCTCTGTTAAGAAGACATGGTCAACACGCGCACACACACACACACACACACACACACACACACACACACACACACACACAATCCCAGTTAGACCCCCACTATAGCCCCGGTCACACAGCATTCCACATCTAAATCACATACAAAAAGTTCTGAAAATCTGGTGAACTGGTGAAAATCTGGTAAGTGATAACTTTTGGTCAATTTTGGCTTGGCCGTGCTTTGTACGTGCTTTTTACGTAGTAAGGCCGTCGGCGGTTGTTCCACTGCTAAAGCACTGCCTAAGCACAGCTAACCATGTCCAGCAACATGTAAGGCAACTTAGGCAAAACACTTGTTCGAACGTGGGAAAAAAAAACTGCAAGTTACCACGGCTAATCACGGTCTCATCATGTCTGTATCACTGCCGATCACGTCTTGAGAGCGGACGTAAAATGGGCACTCCACTGCCATATCACTGCCTAATCACTAATAACTGCGGCTCAGCGTCGTCAGAAGGGTGGATTGTCACTTTTGCGTCGTATCACGTCTCCCCAAGTTTTTATCACTGCCAGAACACAGATTATTACGCGTGTTTCATGTGTGTTGCACGTCTTTATCACGTGGTTGTCCATGGTCTAAAATTTTGAGCAGTTCAAAACTTTTTTCCACGTCCAGTGCCGTTCAAATTTTCCCCCACGTCCTGCCACGTCTAAAAATCGACTGTAGCACGTCTTAATCTCGACATCAACACGAACAACACCGTCTGCTTCACGGGAAACCATTTTTGGACGGGTTTTGGCCGTGATTAAGCCGTAAAACGCTGTGTGACAAACCCTTAAGACCCCTGGGCAAAGTCTTAACAACAAGTGTGCCTCTGTTCACCCAGCAGTATAAATGGGTACCAGTAAAAATATATACTGGGAAGGTACCCTGCGATGGACTAGCGTCCCATCCAGGAGGAGCTGAACTCCTGGTCGCTTCACGCTATGGAAACCGGGGATAAGCACCGGACTGATGAGCCACTAGGCTCAGGTATAAAAAGCCCAACAGACTTTACCTACCTATTGGTGGCCTTGGAACGAATCACGCGTTTTACATGTAAAATGCGGTTCAATTTACGAAAAATCCAGCTTAAGAAAAAGGCTCTGGATCGGATTAATTTCGTAAGGTGAGGTACCATTGGATGTCATATGTTCATGGCCTGGTGCATTTGAAACTTTTAAACAGTGATGAAGATAGAACTGAATGCAGGGAGAGACTATAGTGACACTCACCAGTCGTTGTGATTCGTGCTGTTGTGGTTTCTGTCCCTATATATTGTGGAAAAAAGTGAAAGGAGTTTGCCATTATTCTTTGAAAATTCATTAGACGTTTAAGTGACAGTTCAAAATGCATTTCCTATTTTTACATTTATAAATGGATTACAATATTTTAGTAGAGTAGGGGTTTCATGAGCATTTCTGTATAGTTACATATTGTGTATTATTCATCGAGTCATTTTCTGTAGAAGCTTAATCCTAATTATGGTCACAGGGAGGCTGGCGCCCATCCCAGCCGACTCTGAGCGAGGGCAGAGTACACCCTGGAGAGCTTTCCATTCCATCGCAGGGCAGAAACACACTGACGGCTATGCAGCTACTCTTGTCAAAAGTCAGCAATGGTTCTTTTACATGACCCTCACACCCTAGACAATGAGAGATATGGCCGGCCTTTGAGAACCCAGTTAGCTGCACGGAGGATTGTATATTAAAAATAGTTCTTACAAAGAGGCAAAGAGATTAAATATATTCGGAAAAGGTTATACAAAATCTCTGGTGTGGGAGGAGTTTGGTGAGGGCATGGAAAGTGACTATCGTTTGGCCCCGAAAAGGTTCTTAACCACCATCCAACACCTCAGGCAGGGGACGCAGTTCTCCTCAAATACTGTTTACATTGAAAGTGGGGACCTGCTCACCTCGACTGGGGATGTTATTGTTAGGTGGAAGGGATACTTCGTGGACCTCCTCAATCCCACCAACACGCCTTCTGTGGAGGAGGAAGACCCTGGGGGTCTAACCAACATTGAGTAGTCATAAAGCTCCCCGGTGGTTGGGTTCTGGTGGTGAATGAGATCCGCCCTGAATGTCTAAGGGCTCTGGATGTTGTAGGACTGTCTTGGTTGACACATCTGTGAAATATCGTGTGGTCATTGTGGGCCGGACCTCTGGATCGACTCACCAAGGTGGTAGTTCCCCTTTTTAAAAGGGAGACATGAGAGTGTGTTCCAATTAGCATGGAACCACACTCCTCAGCCAAGCAGGGAAAGTCTAGTGCTGGAGAGGAGGATCTGAACGATAGTTGGACCTTCGATTTAGGAAGAACAATGTGGTTTTCATCCCAGCTGCAGCACTCAATACTCTACAGGATCCTGGAACGGGCGATGGGAGTTTACCCAATCTGTCCACATGTGTTTTGTGGATTTAGAGAAGGCTTTCGGCCATGTTCCTCGCGCTATCTTTTGGGATTTCCCAAAAACGGTGTACAGAATTTCTAAGTGCAGTTGCGCCATTGAGGGGCTCTGGGTTGGTGGCCATAAGATCTCATTTTTCTCTGCTTTTTGTGGATAATGTCATGCTTTTGGTTTCTTCAATCCAGGAATTCCAACTCTCATTGGAATTCGCAGCTGAGTGTGTGCAGCGACCGGGATGAAAGTCAGCACTTTCAAGTGTGAGGACATGGTACTCATCCAAGAAAGGTTGGAATGCGTCCTCTGGGTCTGTAATGAGGTCCTGACCCAAGTGGAGGAGTTCGATTATCTTGGGTTCTTGTTCATGAGCACGGGAAGGATGGAGCGGGAGATCGACAGGCGGATCGTTGCAGCCGTTGTTGTTAAGGGGTTCTTGTACCGATCCGTCATAGTGAAGACGGAGCTGAGCTGCAAGGCAAAGCTCTCAATTTACAAGTTGATCTACGTTCCAACCCTCACTTACGGTCACGAGCTTTGGGGAGTGACTGACAGAACAAGATCGACTGAAATGAGCTTCCTTCGCCGGGTCCGAGGGCTCTCCCTTAGAGATAGGGTGAGAAGCTCAGCCACCCAGGAGGAGCTCAGAAATAGAACCACTGCTCCAGTGGAGAGGAACCAGTTGAGGTGGCTTGGGCATCTGGTTGGAATGCTTCCAGAAACGCCTTCCTGGTGTGGTGTTTTTGGCATACTCAACCATAAAAAGACCCCGGGGTTGACCTAGAGCATGCTGAAGGACTGGTAAGGGAATGCCTCGGTGTCCCCCAGGAAGAGCTGGAGGAAGTGGCTGGTTAGTGGGATGTCTTGACCTCACTGCTTAGGCTGCTGCCCCTGTGACCAAGACTCCGTATTTAGCAAAAGACGATAATGACGAGGAAAACGTTACAACAAAAACAATCCTACATGCTGTTTGAGGTTTATTTAGAATGAGTTTGTTTACTCATGACCTCATGACAGTAAATAAATTATTTAACTGGCAACACACAACAAAAGATTGTTTCTGAATGCGTGTTTTTTATGAATATTATATATGTATATATATATATATATATATATATATATATATGCATTTTTATGTATTAGCACAGATGCATAGTTTTTATTCCTGAACCTTCTGAGTTACCTGATAATGAAAAAGGTTATTGTACCTGCTTGATGTTCAGCAGTTGTCATTAAAGAAAAAAAATAAACAGTTTCTCCACATACATGAATTCTGGCTTTTACCAAAATTTTGAATACTGACAAAAACTATTGTACAGTAAATGAACTGATTTAATGCGCTCATTCTGCTAAGTCGATAAACAAATGATAAATACAAACAAAATTTCAATGCATTATTCATTTAATGATTAATTTGCTGAACTGCTTAATTCTACTGGGGTCACAGGGAGGCTGGAGCCTCTGGATAAAGATGTGGTACACCCTGAACAGCTCAACAGATCATCACAGGGTCAATACACACACACACACACACACACACACACACACACACACACACACACACACACACACACAACCATTCACACTCACTCTCATACCTCGGGGCAATTTGGAATAATGGATAAATTAGTGTCTGAAAAGTGTAGTGAGGTTAGTTTTTATTTTTAAATTCAGTTGATAGAGAAAACAACAATGTAAAATGTTTATCATTTCAAAACATCCTCTCCCGTAGCCAGCTGACCAATTAGTGTCAGACTCACCATTTTTTGATTCAGCTCCTACTTCTGGAGCGTTGAGCACAGTTGCTAAATAGTGAAAAAAATCTGATTACTTCACTGAAAAATAATTTGCTGAAAACATGAAACAGAAAGTGATTTTACATTAAAGGGGACCTGTACCCAAAATTGACAGCGTTAAAAATATATCCACAATACCTTATTATAAACTTTTAAACATCGCGTGATGTCGGTAGGTTATGGATAAGTCCACATTTCCTTTTCTTCTGTATGACATTCCTTGCTCACAAAGGTTCCGAGCACGGACATGTTGGCTTTTTTCCACGGGGTCAAAGGTCATTGTGACGTAACATCGTTGACAGTCGTATCGCCAATTGCAGAATGTCAGTATATTTTCCTCAAGCAATTCATCATGTTGTTTACAACAATAGCACTCCTGATCGGGTTTTTGACGCACGCATTTTCCACAAGAGCACCAAATATTTGCTGGTTGTTTGCTATGATTTTCCCGTGTAAGAGCTTCTGCCAACTCTCCAATATCGTCCTCCGATTCGTCACTTTCCTGCTCCGATTTCACTAAATGTGGATAGTCTTTCTTCAGTGGTTAATATAAATAACCTTCTAATCCTTCTACGACATTGTCTTCGTCCATGGTTTAAAAAAAACCCAACTATAATGTCTGTTTTTTCCAAGTTTCCGTGAGATTTTGTTGTTGTGTCAGGTATATAGGCTTATGTTTACATTGCAATCTCACAGTTCCGGTCGAGGCTTTGTCAACGATGTGACGTCACAGGAAATGCGACGCTGCAAAACTCCTGTGCTCTGAAACTTGACGTTAGTGAAGCCCTTAAATCGCTTAAAGCTGCTTTGTGAGGGAATATAAGAAACGCCTTACAGGTGTATTGTCACTAGCTATACACAATACATCAAATTAGATATATGAGCGTTTTCACTACAGGTACCCTTTAATGATTCGGGTGGAAACCATGGAGGTGTCATAAATGGTGGGAAATAATGTTGTATACTTTGAAAACAACTATGAAGCATTAGGTTTGCACATAGCACAGTGGGAAATTAACCATTCAATATATACAGTAATGTATACATAGTGGCCCTGGGGAAAAGACAGGAGGCAGAGCTGGAGGTAGCAGAGATGAAAATGTTGAGGTTCTCTTTGGGAGTAACGAGGATGGATAGGATCAGGAATGAGTATATCAGAGGGACAGCACATGTAAGACGTTTTGGAGACGGTCAAGAGAGGCTAGATTGAGATGGTTTGGACATGTACAGAGGAGGGATAGTGAGTATATTGGTAGTAGGATGCTGAGGTTGGAACTACCAGGCAGAAAGCCTAGAGGAAGACCAAAGTGAAGATTTATGGATGTGGTGAAGGAGGACATGAAGGTAGTTGGAGTAAGAGAAGAAGATGCAGAGAATAGGGAGAGATGGAGGCAGATCATTTGCTGTGACGACCCCTGAAGGGAACAGCCGAAAGGAAAAGAAGAAGAAGATATACATACACAGTGATCCCTCGCTACTTCGTGCTTCAGTTTCTGCGGCTTGAGTGCATTGCAGGTTTTTCAAAAATGTTCATTGAAAAATAAAAAAATAAGGAAAAATAGGGAAGAAGTTAAGGAAAATGCCACAAAACAAGGCCAATTGTAAAAAAAAAAACCCAAACAAACAAAAACAACTCAACAAAACTACTTACATTTTTATATGAGATGTACATCTGTGTGTGCGTGGACGCGTCTGTATGTGTGCTGTGCATTTATATTTTATTTACATCTCATGCATTATTTTTAAATGTTTGTTATTATAAGCATTTATAGCGTTGAATATGTATTTATTGATATTATATACACATATACTGTACATGTACGTATATGTCAGTCAGGGATGTCGAACCTACTTCGCGGAAATCGGCGGTCACGGGGGATTGGTCTCAGTTCCCATTAAGTGTGGAAAGTGAGGGATCCCTGTATACTCTTTGATAGTCAATACAAGAGCTTGTGAAAATTAATTCACCTGGAAATTAAATTTATATTATGATGTTGCATAAGGAAAGCATCACGGTGGTACAGTGGTTAGCATGTCCACCTTACAACAAGCAGGCCTGGGTTTGAATCCTGGGTTTGGGTGTTTGTGTGTGGTAGTTTGCACGTTTCCCCCTATGCTTGCATGGGTTTCCTCCAGGTACTCCCACAATCCAAAAACATGCACACCAGGCTAACTGACCGTTCCAAATTGCCCAGGGTGTGAGTGTCAATGTTGTAGGAGTATAAAGGTTGTATTTGTCTTGACCCTACAATGGCCTGACGAGCTTTTCCTTTCGGCTTTTCCCTTCAGGGGTTGCCACAGCGAATCATCTGCCTCCATCTCACCCTATCCTCTGCATCTTCTTCTCTTACACCAACGACCTTCATGTCCTCCTTCACCACATTCATGAATCGTCTCTTTGGTCTTCCTCTAGGCCTTCTGCCTGGTAGTTCCAGCCTCAGCATCCTGCTACCAATATACTCACTATCCCTCCTCTGTACATGTCCAAACCATCTCAATCTAGCCTCTCTGACTTTGTCTCCAAAACATCACTCCCAGTATAATTGTTCAATTTGTGTGAAACCAAAATATCATAAAAAACAAGATTGGACACTGTTATGTGAACATTTCTCAATAAAGAAACGTTCACATAACAATGTCAATCCTGTTTTTATTTATTTTTGGCAAAGAAAGAGATTTGATTGTAATTAAGCAACAATAATGAACATATTTTTACTCATCAAACAAACAAAAGATATGGCCTAAAATGCATATTTAATTGGAGGGAAAACTTAAGACACTCCCACATATTTTTCCACTTAATATGGATATAATCAAACAGAGGAGTATCAGATCAGGTCACATGATCAGAACATCATTACCCAGCTTTTTGAAGTAGGCTTGCCCTATATAAATTACGTTTGGTGTGCCGCTGTCCGTTGAACAGACTGGACGCCATGGTAAAATCCAAAGAGCTGTCTGAGGTTCTCAGAAATATGATTGTGGCGGCTTAAAAGTCGGGTAAAGGATTTAAAAAGCTAGTCAAAGACTTTGACATCAGCAATTCCACTATTTGGAAAACTGTTTATTAAGTGGAGGACATTCAAAACAACTGCCACCATGCACAGGTCTGGCTGGCAGGCAAGTTCACCCACAGAGCAGACAGCAAAATGATGAAAGAAGTAAGCAAAAGTCCTAAAATATCTCCACGGGAACCAGAAGGCCTCCTGACCTTCATGGAAGGTGTGTAAGGAGAAAGATTTTGCTCTTATAAAAGAACATTAAGGCCAGACTGAAGTTTGCCAGAGAAAACATGGATCAAGACCAGGTCTTCTGGAATAATGTTCTTTTGACAGATGAATGTAAGTTGAATTATTTGGGCACCAGAACAGACGACATGTTTGGTGGAAACCAATTACAGCATTCGAAGGAAAGAACCTCATACCAACTGGAAAGGATGGAGGTGGAAGCATCATGGTTTGGGGTTGCTTTGTTGTAGCAGGACCTAGTCAGCTCACCATCATCAATTCCACCATGAATTCTACTGTGTATTAGAGGGTGCTTGAAGAACATATGAAACCATCTGCTAAAAAAAAAAAAAAAAAAATCTGAAGCGGAACTGGACACCGCAACATGACAGTAAGTACTGGCCGAAAACTAAGAAGTGAAGAGTCCTGGAATGGCCCAGTCAAAGCCCAGATCTTAATGCCATTTAACTGCTGTGGGGTGACCTTGAAACTTGCTGTGCATGCAAGAAACACCTCAAACACCTCACAGCTGAAAGAATTCTGCATTAAGGACTGGGGCAACCTTTCCTCACATCGAAGTCAGACACTGCTAAATGGCTACAAGAAGCATCTCACTGAAGTTATTTCAGCCAAAGTGGGTAACTCTAGTTATCAGCATGTAGGGTGTCCTAATTTTTTCCTCCAAATATATAAGAGTTGTTCATATCTTTTGTTTGATGAGTAAAAATATGTTCATTTATGTTATTTAATTAAAATTAAACCATGTTCTTCTCCAGAAATAAATAAAAATAAAATTGGACAATGTTACATGAATACTTCTTAAGAAAGATTAGACTATTTAATGGGGGGTGTCCTAATTTTTTCATACAAGAGTATGTGTGTGTGTGTGTGTATATATATATATATATATATATATATATATATATATATATATATACACACACACACACACACGCACACAGGGATTCCCCCACTTTCCGCAGTTAATGGGAACCGAGATCCCATCCGTGACCGCCGATTTCTACAAAGTAGGATCGACCCCTTGACTATTGTGTATATAATATCAATAAATACATTTTCAATGCTATAAATGCTTATAATAACAATTAAACATTAAAAATAATGCATAAGATGTAAATAAAATATAAATATACACAGACACGCACACACACTGAGAACTCAGATGTGCACCTCACATAAAACTGTAAGTAGTTTTGTTGGGGGTTTGGGTAATTTATTTTATTTTTTTCATAATTGGCCTTGTTTTGTGACATTTTCCTGAACTTTACCCCTATTTTTCCTTAATTTCTTTATTTTTTGATGAATATTTCTGAAAAACCCACGATGCACTGAAGTCGCAGAAACTAAAGCACAAAGTAGCGAGGGATCACTGTATACACTCTGTAAAGTTTTCTCCAGCACATTCCAGAGACGTTCAATAGGGTACTGGTGAGGATTCTGTGGTGCCAGTTCATGTGTGAAAATGATTGATTCCTCAAGCTTCCTGAAGCAGAGATATTCTTATACATCATATATCAATGTGATAATCTTGTCATTCATTACATTCATTTCATCAGCGGACTTCATTTTACTGAAAAATAACGTTATGTCTGTGCCTAGACCTGACCAAGTCAACATACCACACATCATAATACTGCCTTCAGAGGCTTCTATAGCGGCTAGTCTGCATGATTGGTGCAATTCTTCATGTGCTTCCATTCATACCCTGACAAGTCCAGCACGGTCTCTGATTCATCAGAACAAATGGCTTTTTCCTTTGCTCTCTTCATTTGAAAAAACCTAGTACATGAGATACAAATTTGCACTTACTGGGATTTTCACTGTAATTAAATCAAGTTCAAATATAAAAGGAACATATACTCAAGTGTATTTTGGTCTAGAATAGCCTATCAAGTCTCCCTCACTAGTGAAAACTTACTGCGTTTTTCCAGATCAAACTCCATTTTTTTTCTTTTTATTTATTTGTTTTTCCTTTTTATTTGATTTTTTTTTGCATTAGCCTCACTATAAAGTGTTTTCTCCCGGCCCTCTTTAATCCTAATACAGAAAGTACTTGTTGCATTGTGTGTGTTGTTCTCTCCATTTTTGAACATGGCATGGAGCTCAACCTTAAATTGTTGATTATTATTCAGATTTATACCCTCATTTCACTGGAGCGTGGAATGCAATGATCGTGGCGGACAGGCGCGGAACACACTCTAAGGAGGAGCTTCGTCATTTTTACTCGGAAAATGGGTCAAAATCCGACTTTGTGCCCTCGGAACACCTTCAGAACGTTCATGGAATGTGCGGAAAAGACACGGAAAGACCGCGGTACAATGTTGGAATACATGCGTAAAAGCACTCAGATTACCTTTGGAACCACTGCGGATTGCAAAGGAAGACCTTCGGATAATTCACAGAACGTTCACGAAAAGCACGGAACACTCGAGGAACGACTACGGCACTACTCCATTTTAGAAGGAAGAGCTACGGAATGATTGCGGAACAGGTGGAATGAAGGCGGAACGTTCACGTTCAACACGGAATGACTGGCGTAACCACATTTCAACGAGGAAAAATTGGCAAAGATCAAAGGATTTGTTCCAGATTTTAAGATAAGATAAGATACAGCTTAATTAATCTCACAATGGAGTAATTTACTGTTACAGGCTCTTGAAGTACTGTCAGTAGGGGGTGCAAAATAGCTCAGAACGGTGTATATAAGTACACAGAATCATCCAAGGAAGCTCATTCTCCTTCATACTTTATGTTTATAATGTACAATAAATTTAACATATGTTTGTAATTTACCATATGTTTCTAATGTTCAATATGTTTATAATTTACAAGAAATTTAAAATTTATCATCATCATCATCTTCTTCCGCTTAGTCCAGGGTCGGGTCGCGGGGGCAGCAACCTCAGCAGAGGTCCAGACATCCCTCTCCCGAGCCACTTCCTCCAACTCTCCCGGGGGGACCGAGGCGGTCCCAGACAAGCCGAGAGACATAGTCCCTCCAGCGTGTTCTAGGTCGACCCCGGGGTCTCTTCCCGGTTGGACATGCCCGAAACACCACACCAGGGAGGCGTCCGGGGGGCATTCTGACCAGATGCCCGAGCCACCTCAACTGGCCCCTCTCAATGCGGAGGAGCAGCGGATCTACTCCGAGCTCTCCCCGGATGGCGGCGCTTCTCACCTTATCTCTAAGGGAGAACCCCGCCACCCGGCGAAGGAAGCTCATTTCAGCCGCTTGTATCCGTGATCTTGTTCTTTCGGTCATTACCCAAAGCTCGTGACCATAGGTGAGGGTTGGAACGTAGATCGACTGGTAAATTGAGAGCTTCGCCTTGCGGCTCAGCTCCTTTTTCACCACAACGGACCGGTACAGGCACCGCTTAACAGCAGAGGCTGCAGCGATCCGTCTGTCGATCTCTCGCTCCATCCTTCCCTCACTCGTAAACAAGACCCCAAGATACTTAAACTCCTCCACTTGGGGCAGGACCTCATTCCCGACCCGGAGGGTGCATTCCACCATTGTCAGACTGAGAACCATGGCCTCGGACTTGGAGGTACTGATCTTCATCCCGGCTGCTTCGCACTCAGCTGCGAATCGCTCCAATGAGAGCTGGAGGGTTCGACTTGATGAAGCCAAGAGGACAACATCATCCGCAAAAAGCAGAGATGATATCCCATGGCCACCAAACCAGAACCCCTCATTGGGGTTTAAAAATTAAAAATTATGAACAGAATCGGTGACAAAGGACAGCCTTGGCGGACTCCAACTCCCACTGGAAACGAATCCGAGCTGCTGTTACCAATACGGACTAAACTCTGGCTCCGGTGATACAGCGACCGAATAGCTCGTAGCAACGGATCCGGAACGCCGTACTCTCGGAGCACGCCCCACAAGATCGTTCGAGGGACACGGTTGAAAGCCTTCTCCAAATCCACAAAGCACATGTGGACAGATTGGGCAAACTCCCATGCCCCCTCCAGAATCCTGTGGAGCGTATAGAGTTGGTCAAGAGTGCTGTGGCCAGGACGAAAACCACATTGTTCCTCCTGAATCCGAGGTTCAACTATCGGTCGGATCCTCCTCTCTAGTACCCCTGCATAGACTTTCCCAGGTAGGCTGAGGAGTGTAATTCCCCGATAATTGGAACACACCCTCCGGTCCCCCTTCTTAAAAATTGGGACCACCACCCCAGCTTGCCAATCCAGAGGTACAACCCCTGATGAGCTCGACCACCGAGGAGCTTTTTGACAACCTCAGTGACCTCCACTCCAGTGATGGGCGGACCCTCACCCGAACCCCCAGGGTCTTCCTCTTCCACGGAGGGCGTGTTGGTGGGATTGAGAAGGTCCTCAAAGTATTCCCTCCACCTCTCAACAACATCCCCAGTCAAGGTAAGCAGCTCCCCACCTCCACCGTAAACAGTGTTTGTGAAGAACTGCTTCCCCCTCCTGAGGCGTCAGATGGTGGCCCAGAACCTTTCTGAGGCCAACCGATAATCACTCTCCAGGCCCTCACCGAACTCCTCCCACGCCCGAGATTTTGCATCTGCGACAGCCTCGGCTGCAGCACGTCTGGCCTGCCGGTACCCGTTTGCTGCCTCAGGAGTCCCACAGGCTAATAAAACCCGATAGGCCTCCTTCTTCAGCTGGACGGCCCCCTTCACCGCAGGTGTCCACCACCGGGTTCGGGGATTACCGCCACGACAAGCACCGACAACCTTACGGCCACAGCTATGGGCTGCCGCCTCAGCAATGGAGGCACGAAACATGGCCCATTCGGATTCCATGTCCCCCGCCTCCTCTGGAATGTGGTTGTAGCTCTGCCGGAGGTGGGAGTTAAAGGCCTCTCGGACAGGGGGCTCCGCCAAACGTTCCCAGCAGACCCTGATTACACGCTTGGGCCTGCCAGGTCTGGAAGGCAACCTCCCACACCACCGAAGCCAAACTCACCACCAGGTAGTGATCGGTAGACAGCTCAGCTCCTCTCTTCACCCGAGTGTCCAGAACATATGGTCGCAAGTCCGATGACACGACTACAAAGTCAATCATCGAACTGCGACCTAGGGTGTCCTGGTGCCAAGTGCACTTATGGACACCCTTATGTTTGAACATAGTGTTCGTGATAGACAAACTATGACGAGCACAGAAGTCTAACAATGAAACACCATTCGCATTCAGACTGGAGAGGCCGTACCTACCGATCACACCCTTCCAGGTCACACTATCGTTGCCCACATGGGCGTTGAAGTCTCCCAAGACAACGAGCAAGTCTCCCGAGGGAGCGTTCTCCAACACCCCCCCATCCCCAAAGACTCCAAAAAGGGTGGGTACTCTGAACTGTCATTTGGTGCATAAGCACAAATAACAGTCAGGACCCGTCCCCCCACCCGAAGACGGAGGGAAGCTACCCTTTCGTCAACCGGGGAGAACCCCAACATTTGGGCACCGAGACGGGGGGGCAACAAGAATACCCACACCAGCTCACCGCCTCTCCCCATGAGCAACTCCAGAATAGAAGAAGGTCCAGCCTCTTTCGAGATGGATAGTTCCAGAGCCCAAGCTATGCATTGAGGTGAGCCCGACTATATCTAGTCGGTATCTCTCCACCTCACGCACCAAATCAGGCTCCTTTCCCGCCAGAGAGGTGACATTCCATGTCCCGAGGGTCAGAGTAAGTAGCCGAGGATCGCTCCGACAGAACCCATGCCTTTGGCTGCCACCCAACTCACACTGCACCCGACCCCTAAAACTCCTCCCATGGGTGGTGGGTCCATGGGAGGGCGGACCCATGTCTCCTTTTCGGGCTAGGCCCGGCCAGGCTCCATGGGCATAAGCCCGACCACCAGGCGCTCGCCTTCGAGCCCCTCCCCTGGGCCTGGCTCCAGGAGGGAACCCCGGTGACCTGCGTCCGGGCAAGGGAGACTGCTTCAAATGTTTACTCCGAGATGGCATAGGGGTCTTCTGAATAGGGGTCTTCTGAATCCCCTCCCTGAATCGCCACCTTATCGTGGTGGAGGGGTTTGCGTGACCTAATGATCCTAGGAGCTATGTTGTTGGGGGCATAATGCCCCTGGTAGGGTCACCCAAGGCAAACAGGTCCTGGGTGAAGGTCCAGACAAAGTGCGATTCAGAATTTAAAATTTAACATATGTTAATATCTTTAATATCAATAATGTCAATACATTCCTTTTATTTGCACCTTAATCATTCCTGACTAAAAACCATGCGCATAAGTCCAAACCACAGTGATTATAACTTTAAAACATTATTACATGAACAGGAAAACAGGAAAAATAAAGTGAATGAACTGGAATAATTTATAGTGGAAGTAACTTCCTTGAGTGTTCCGCAAGTCTTCCGTGTTATCCGCAACCATTCCGCAAACCTTCAAGTGAGTATTCCGTGGAGATTCTGTGGCCGCTTTTGACCATCCGGAAGAGGGGGGAAGGCTTGCGGAACAATCAAGGAACGCTGGCGGAATAAAAGGAATGATCATGGAACGTTTGAGGAAATGACGGAACGTTTGTGGAACGACTGAGAAACCTAAGGGAACACTGTCGGAAAATTTTTCCTTGAATGAGCTTTTGAACATGTTCAGAAGCACGTTCGCGGAAGATTTTGGCCTGTCGGAATCAGAGGAATACGTTCGGAATCATACGGAATGACACGGAAGATGACGGAATGACTGAGGAACGTTGGAGGATGATGACATTTTTGCTTCCGCGAGTCTGCCGCGCTCCAGTGAAATGGGGGTATCAGATTTAAATGCTCTCTCTCTGCTGATGGTAATTCAATCCTTTATTTTGAGCACATTCCTTTTGTAAAGCCCAGTACTACCAGTCGAGGTATTAATAATGTGTTACACAGTTCTTAATCCAATTCCTGTCATTTCGGCAATGTCCTTAGTTGTTTTCATTGCTTGGTGCAGGCCAATAATGAAATGAGAAGCTACTCACTGCATCAGTTATGGTTAATTATTGCTGGCTAAAACTGTGATTTTTTTTTTTTTTTTTTTGGAATACTGTTTTCAAACAAAATGATATGCAGTTTGAACACGTGTGCCATTACAAGTACAACAGTAGAATTATTCATTAATTTTTTTTGACATTATGAATAAACGTGTACTTTCAAAATGACTCACCATTGACCGCTGAAATCAGATGGGAAACATTTACAGTGCTTTTTTACCTAACACTATCTCCTGTAAGGCTTTTATTCAGCACATTGGATGACGTAAGATGATTAAAAGAGCAGCATTTGGTCATCCTCCAGTGCAGACATCCTCTGTATGTATGAGCAGACCTGTGAAAAGCTGCATCCTGTGTAACCCTCTTTCTATCTCAAGCGTCCCTTAGGAGGTTCCTGTCAATGCTTCCTGTCTATGACAAATGCTTTTTCTGTGCCCGTATTGTCTAGTCCAATGAGAATTCTAACCGTGTTTGATTTGCAAGGTTCAGTCGTAAAAGCTGTGTCCTGAACCTGTACGTCTGGGAGAGTCACAGTCTATAACATAATTAACGATGCGGAAAAAACATCGATGTCAATGTCAGAATTTTGGAAGCCTTTATTAATTAATACTGAATTCAGTTTATACGTTTTTAGTATGAAATGACAATTTTATTTTAGTTTATTTTGTAGGAATGATTTAGACTTTTTAACCATTCTCAAGCCTCAGGGTTGTTGTGGTTGTGGTGACTTACAGTGGAAGCAGATTTGCTGTAAATTTTTCCAAATTAAAGTTTTATTGTGCCCGCGAATGCTGTACCTCCCTGTGAGAAACAGAGAAGTCTGGTTCCCATCGATTGTCAGCACATTCAGTCCATTTCTCCCAAAAAAAAAGGTTAATCTCCACGATAAAAAGATACACGGTAAACAAACATCTACATGTCATTCCACATTTATATCAATCTACTTTTCTTACATTATACCTTTTCACACCTTAAATATACTTCAGCGTCTGAAACAAATTGATTATATTCCTCTTAACATTTCATTAAAACAATAAAATATGTACAAAAAATTATTTATTATTAACACGCTTCCCATGTCAGTCTCCATCGAATAATAGGTGTTTGATTTATCATGTTAAAGTTACTTCATTCCACCATAATAAAGTCCTTCCTCACTGATTCATCATCTCACCCAAATTGTTATAAACTTCACCTGAAAAATTACCTCAACAATTTAAAGGACACTTTTATTTAATTATTTATTTTACTTACTTAAGAAGAGAAAACAGCAGACTATGAGAGTGACCGTGGTAGGCATGATGTCCTTGTTTTGTCCAGTGCACTGAATATGATGGTTTTCCAATAGATGAGTAGAAGAGGGGCAGTGCTCACTGGAACGCTCACAAACAATTCTTTTGGGTTAATAGAGGAAATGCACCAGCTTCCACTTGGATCGGGGACTAGCCGACGGGATGGGAGGTGGAGTGTTTAGGGTGTGAATAAGCTGGAGCGAAAATTCCAAACTCTTGGACCAGGAACCCGGTGTCCGGGGGTTGTGTTGGTGCTCTTATGCACCAACCTCTTTCTGTTAGCATTTCCTTCCTGGCCAGGTTCTGCAAGTGTTTGAGTAATATGTGATGTACAGGCTTGACTATAATACTGCAACAGTTTTGGTTCGATTACAAGTCAAAACCAGCCTATTATCAGAAGTACATTTTATAAGATAAACCTGAATGTGTTTGTGCTCAGACATATAACTTGAGAAATGACTAACAGATCTCATTGTAAGGTTAGTGACCTATTTAGTGACACTATTTAGGTAGCCTGAGTTTTAAGCGGGTTTTTTTTTCCAAAAGAGAATCAGCATTTTTATAAGAAATTACACATGCTCTCACTTATCACTTACTATCAATTTAAAGTTTCTTGCAAAGGTGTTCATACACACTGAAATTTTCCACATTTTATCGCAGTGCAACCACAAAAATGAAAATGTGATTATTTGGGATTTTATGGGATAGACCAAAATAAAGTGGTGCATAATTTTGAAACGGATGGAAAATGGTACGTAGTTTTCAAAGGTTTTACAAATTCATTCATTCATTTTCTGTAACCGCTTAATCCTAATTAGGGTTATGGGGAGGCTGGCGCCCATCCCAGCCGACTCCGGGTGAGCTCACCAGGCCATCACAGGACGGAAACACGCCGACAACTTTGCAGCTACTCTTGTCAAAAGTCAGCAATGGTTCTTTTACATGAACCTCACACCATAGACAGTGAGAGACATGGCCGGCCTTTGATAACCCAGTTAGTGCACTGGGGGTACAGTGACAGCCCATTTGAGAGTGGGGCTTGAACCCCCAATCTTGGGATCAGTAATCCAACACCTTACCACCAGGCAACCCCTGCCCTATGATCATCAAATAATGTTAAAAATAAAGGTGGCTAGACAATGCAAACCGTAATAGGGAGCGGAGACGCTAAGTGGTTGTCAAGAGGGTTTGAATCTGAGTGGGTGCTGACTCTGGGCAAGGGCAAAGTACACCCTGGACAGCTTGCCAGGCCATCGCAGGGCAGAAACACACTGACAGCTATGCATAGCGCGTATGAACATGCTTTTCTGGAATTGTGTATGAGAATTATGTGTAATTGCACCCCCACTCCACTAGTTGGAAGTGGCGCTCTCATTGCCGCGCTATGTTGTAGCGGTTTTTTGCACGAGCAAACGATATGAAGTGCAGTAAACAACCCCTCAAGAAACGACACGGAAAAATTTCTAACAGGAACGAAGAGAACGGTGGAGAGAGAGACGAAGATATTAAGATATAAATAAGTTGAATGAGATACAGTACAAATGTAGATAACGTAGGTGCTCCAGTCAAATGAAACAAAAAATTAACTTTGTGGCCTAAATGCAAAACACAATGTGGAGTTGAATACTTCCGTGAAACACGGTGGTGACAGCATTATGCTGTGGGGATGATTTGGGGAATCTGGTTAGAGTTGATAAGAAGATGGATGGAAATTAATACAGGATGATGTTGGAATCTGTTAGAGTCTAGAAACGACTTAAGACTGGGACTGAGGTCCACTTTAAAGCAAGTCAATGACCATAAACACGTCGCTAGAGCTACAATGGAATGGATTCAATCAAAGAATCTTCATGCATTACAATGGTCCAGCCAAAACCCAGGCATAAATCCAATTGAGAGTCCTTGGCAAGACTTGAAAATTGGTGTTTACAGGCGTTTACTATCAAACCTGACTGAGCTTGAGCTATTTTGCCAACATTTCAGTCTCTAGCTATGCAAAGCGAGAGAAATACCCCCCAAAAGACTTGCAGCTGTAATTGCAGTGAAAAGTGGGTCTGCAAAGTTTTGACTCAGGGAAAGGTGGGTGGAATGGGATGCAAATACAAATGCACCACGTTTCAGGGTTTTCACAATTATGTACCACTTTGTATCAGTCTGTCATAGAAAATGAAAATTAAATACATTCATGTGTGTTTTTGGTATGTGTCAAAATGTAAAAATGTTCAAGGGATATGAATAATTTTGCAAGACACTGTAGATTGATAGTACATGATACGTGAGCAGCATGTGTAACATGACATATTTCTGGCTGACGCCATTTTCTAAAAAAAGCACATGGGAGAGGCACTGCATCTGATTGGTGATGTGTGTGCGTGTGTTATACAGGGTGTGTCGCCACAATCTCCAAGACTGTTTACAAATGCAGGTTTGAGTTCCAAAAATATTCAAACAACTCCATGACTAATTCGTATAAGACTTATTCGATTGAGATGCTTTTGATAAGTTACCAAAGAACTTTTAGTCAAATTTCAGGAATGTGACTGCCATAGACTCCATCATAATTGCATCATAAGTGTTAGTAAATATAAAATATAGAATGCTCTTTATAATGAAATCTGGGGAACCCCCCCCCCCCCCAAAAAAAATATCAATACCACTGTATTTTAGGAAAATTTTTGTCTCTGGATACAAAACAAGTTTACGTTCCATCTCAAAAATTCAAACAATGCACAAGTTGCTCTCCCATTGACTATCTCCCAACATCTCTCCTCACTGGCCTCCCATTGGCTATCTCCCAACGTCCTGCCCCGCTGGCCGCCCATTGGCTAGGAGGGATGATGTAGCTCCCTCCCATTGGCAGTTATGGAGCTGTAATACCCATGATGCTTTCTGTGTAAAGAACACAGTTTCTGTTGTTTCATGAGTTTTTCAAGTGTGCTCATTGCAACTTTATTTTTTGGCTCAGGCTTTTGACCTTGCATAAAGATTTGTAAGATTATAACTCTGCTAAGAAGACATGGTCATCATGAAGTAAGTACTGTACCTTAAAATGTATGATTTTATAATTTTTAAAGGGTTTAGGGGGTAGTATTGGGGGCCTTGGAACTAATCATGTGTTTTACATGTAAAATGAGGTTCTACTTATGAAAAATCCAGGTTATGAAACTGCCTCTGGAACGGATTAATTTCGTAAGGTGAAGTACTACTGTATTTCTAATACATAATTCAGAAATATTGCAAAGAGAAGATTTATGGATGTGGTGAAGGAGGACATGAAGGTAGTTGGAGTAAGAGTAGAAGATGCAGAGGATAGGGTGAGATGGAGGTGGATGATTTGCTGTGGTGACCCCTGAAGGGAAAAGCCGAAAGGAAAAGAAGACGAATTCAGAAATATTGCACATCTGGAAATATACTGTACGTGAAAGTGTGTTGATTTTCACTGGTGCCTGTGGACGTGTGGTTATAATCTCTATTACATCCATTGAAGCTTCAGGGGCAGTGGTGGTCTAGTGGTATAGGGCGCTGGATCGCTGATCCAAAGGTTGAGGGTTCGAGTCCCACTCTCCACAAGGTTGTCACTGTCCCCCCCTAGTGCGGCTAACTGGGTTATCAAAGGCGGGCCATGTCTGTCACTGTCTATGGTGAGCGGCATGTAAAAGAACCATTGCTGACTTTCGTAAAGAGTAGCTGCAAAGTCGTCTGCGTGTTTCTGTCCCTTGCTAAAAGGGTTGTGCAAGGAAGGGCATCCGACGTAAAAACCTCTGCCAAATCAAACGTGCGAATCAGATGATTCGCTGCGGCGACTCCCAAGTAAAAAAAAAAAAGGGAAAAAGCCGAAAGGAAGACAGACATCCATTGAAGCTTCACATGGATCTCAGCTCTTTATTAAATTTCAATAAAGCTGTCACTGATGTTAGATATATATATATATATATATATATATATATATATATATATATATTCAGTATGGCCTTAAAAACTAAAAAATATCACCGAATATCACTGAAACATGAAATCGATGGAAGATAATCTGGTTTCAAGCTAAAGTGTAGTGTTCTGGGTACAAGTCAAAGAGATTGAGTGGGTGTGTTAATATGAACTATAAACAGTTTGCCTGCTTATCTTGATCACACACTAAACAGGAAATAGTGCAGGTCAGATATGACTATCTACTCTGTGTGACATCTGGTGTTATACAACTGCAAATGGAGTGGGTTTGTCTCCCAGGTTTATTTAGAAAGCACCCACTTAGATGGACAACTTTTTCCCCAAAGGCTTCTTTGTCCAAAACAGGATGTCAAAAGACTGTTTACTTCCTGCGTCCATTGTGTCATGTAAGCCCTCAAGAAAAATAATTTGAGCGGAATTTAGTGAGAACTAATAAACTGCTAATGCTCAGATTTTTCAAAGAAATCCAAACTTTCAGGAAATCAAAAGATGACAGTCCTCCTAGCATGCTTTCCTGGGCAGTAAATAAACACTCGTTTATTTCCATTTACATCAAGGAATTAGATAAGAACCAAAAATCCTGTCGTTCAAAGCAGTTACCAGATCATACACTCATTCATTCATTTTCTGAACCGCTTGATCCTAATTACGGTCGCAGGGAGGCTGGTGCCCATCTCAGTTGACTCTGGGCGAGGACAGGGTACACCCTGGATGGTTCGCCAGGCCATCGCAGGGCAGAAACATATTGGGAGACGTGGTTAAAAAAATTGCCTTGAAAGAGATGTGTACAGCTCATAAGTAACCCTCACTAACGATTAATCCTATTAGGGCAGTGCTTCTCAATTATTTTCTGTGGCGCCCCCTTTAGGAAGAAAAAAAACATTCGCGAGTGACTATAAATAGTATTATTTGTCTATAAAATTGTTATTAGTACACCTAACATTATTTTTAAATCTGTAACAGAAAATATTTAAAGTGCACCAATGTGCCTGAAATAAAAAAATACATCCTTATTTAAACTCATTGAATTTATTTATGTTTTAATATCTCCGTCTCTCTGCACCTTTCTCTTCGTTCCTGTTAGAAAAGTTTCCGTGTCGTTTCTTGAGGGGTTGTTTACTGCACTTGATATCGTTTGCTCGTGCAAAAAAACTGCTACAACAATGAGAGCGCCACTTCCAACTAGTGGAGTGGAGGTGCAATTACACATAATTCTCATACATAATTCCAGAAAAGCATGTTCATATGCGCGCCCCCCCCCCAGCATTACACGGCACCCCCCACCCCACTATTTGAGAAGCACTGGTTTAGGTGGAACAGCCATATCTTGGTAGATTTGTGATTGTTAGTGTTCCAGAGCCTTTCAAAAGAATTGGGCGTGCCAACGAGAGCGCCACTGCCAACTACTGGAGTGGAGGTGCAATTACACTTAATTCTCGTACACTATTCCAAAAAAGCATGTTCCCCAGAGTCATACACGCTCTCCCTGGCATCACACATTCTCCTCCCTGAGCTGTGAATCTCTGCAGGTCCTCCAGACTTACCACGGGCCTGTTGGTTGGCGCTCTGATCAATGCTTTCTTCGCCCTTGGCTTCATGATGCTGTTTGTTCACTCATGTTCTGGAACAAACCTCTGAGGCCTACACAGAACAGTAAAAAGATTTAAAACCATGAACCATTTTCTTTTAGAATTTTTGTGTTGGTTGGTCATGTCAAATCCCAATAAAATACATTTATGTTTGTTGTAACGTGAAAACAAAAGGTCAAGGTGTACGAATACTTATAGAATCCACTGTAAGTCATGCTGTTGTTTTATTAAGTATAAATGATCACGTGGTGTTTGGTGTAGTGTTACTAAGCTGTGTGGTCACTGTGTTTGTACAGAATTAGTAGCGCCAACTCCCATAAACATCCTTTCCAGCAATTATGCAGAGGTGTTTTCATAGGAGTGTATTTGTGTTCCCTGACTCCCCCTCACCTCTCTCAGCCCACTTCTGCCAAAATTTATTATAATTTATTGCACAGCAAAGGAAGCACCTTTTTTTGAGGCTGCCAAGTGGTCATTTCCTAGTTTACACTATAATTGCTTCAATTTTTATTTATTTTTTAGCAGAGAATTTGCAGCCAATTTCATTGAATACTTGAGCAGATGTTGAATCATGCAATCAGTTGCACTTTATCAAAAACAATTAGGGTAGTAAGTATTTCGGAAACTCTTCATTTTGGAAGATTGTTAAATAATAGGTCGCGAGGTCATTGGATGGACCAGCCTAACTTTAGATAGTTGGAGATGATCCCTCCCCAATGCTTCAATGTACACATTGTATATCTGCATCGTTCAGTTTTTATTCATAGGCACAGAGTTTACATATGTTTTATATATTTACGTAAAATTTCGTGTACAGAACTATTTGTGTTTACATTCTGCTCTTACAACGTTAATTGCAGTTTATTTTCTTGTTTGCACCTTAAAGCTGAGAGCCTCGCACAAAATTTTGTTATTTGTGAACATATTGACAATAAAAACTCTTGATTCTTGAACCTTGAATGGGCTGTAAAAAGGACTGAGCCTAAAACGAACCACACTGCTACAGACAAACGAATCACTTATGAGTGCATCTAACTTCAAATCAATTTTAAAGCTCTAATATTCACTCACCCACGGAGGAGGCTGACACCCATCTCAGCTGACATTTGGCATAGGCGGCGTACACACTGAACAACTTGCAAGTTCATTGCACACATGCGTGCGCACACATACACACACACACACACATAAATTCGCATTTGGACCTCTGGGCAATTTTACACAGCCAGTGTGGCATAGTGTGCAGAAACACACTTGCCTAGAGGAGTCCAAAAAAAAAAAAACCCGAAACCAGAACTTTCTTGCTGTGAGGAGGAAGTGCTTACACCCAGGCTACATTGAATCATTTTTACCTTTTTCTACTTTTTTTATTTTATTTTTAATAAATTTGGGGAATAGTATACCTTCTTTTTTTTTTTTTTTTTTTTTTTTTTTACATTTTTTTATTCTTAATACCTCCAAAATTGTTAGAAGTCTTGAAAGCTGCTTCTTTTTTCATCCTGACAAAGATGTTATACTCACTTTCCGCGGGTAATTGGGACCGAGCTCCCCCATGACCACCGAATTCCGTGACGTAGGATCAACCCCCCCCCCCCCCCCAACTGACGTATACGTACATGTATATGTCTATATACAATATGAATATGTATTTAGGCCACAGCAAATCATCTGCCTCCATCTCGCCCTATCCTCTGCATCTTCTTCTCTTACACCAACTGCCTTCATGTCCTCTTTCACCACATCCATGAATCGTCTCTTTGGTCTGCCTCTCGGCTTTCTGCCTGGTAGTTCCAACCTCAGCATCCTACTACCAATATACTCACTATCCCTCCTCTGTACATGTCCAAACCATCTCAATCTAGCCTCTCTGACTTTGTCTCCAAAACGTCTTACATGTGTTGTCCCTCTGATGTCCTCATTCCTGATCCTATCCATCCTCGTTACTCCCAAAGAGAACCTCAACATTTTCATCTCTGCTACCTCCAACTCTGCCTCCTGTCTTTTCCTCAGGGTCTAAACCATACAACATCGCTGGCCTCAACACCGTCTTGTACACTTTTCCTTTCATTCTTGCCGATACCTTCCTGTCACACATCACACCGGACACTTTTCTCCAACCTTTCCAACCTGCCTGCACATGCTTCTTCACCTCTTTTCCACACTCTCCATTGCTCTGGATTGTTGAGCCTAAGTACTTAAAATCCTCCACCTTCATTATCTCTGCTCCCTGTAACCTCACCGTTCCTGTTGGATCCTTGTCGTTCATACACATGTATTCTGTCTTACTGAGGCTAACCTTCATTCCCCTCCTTTTAGGGCATACCTCCACCTCTCTAGATTTTCCTGCACTTGTTCTCTGCTCTCACAGTCCTCAACAGTTTCCTCTTCTACTCTTTTTTTCTCTCTCATTTTCTTCATACGTCAGCTCTTCAAAGTACTCTTTCCATCTTCCCAGCACACTTCTGTCATCAGTCAATACATTTGCCTCTCTGTCCTTAATCACTCTAACTTGCTGCACGTCCTTTCCATCTCTATTTCTCTGCTGTGCCAACCTGTATAAATCATTTTCTCCCTTCTTACTTTCCAACCGAGCATACAAGTCATCATACACCCTCTGTTTGACCTTTGACACCATCACCTTCGCCTTACGCTGTGTCTCCCTGTACTCCTGTTTACTCTCTTCGGTCCTCTCAATGTCCCACTTCTTCTTAGCTAACCTCTTCCTTTGTACACACTCCTGCACTTCCTCATTCAACCACCAAGTCTCCTTATCTCCTCTCCTTCCAGATGACACAACAAGTATTCTCCTACCTGTCTCCCTGATCACATTGGCTGTGGTTGTCCAGTCATCTGAAAGCACTTACTGACTACCCAAAGCCATTTTCAACACGACACTCTTCCTTTTTCAGCTTCCAACACTTTGTTTTCTGCTCTGCCTTTGCCTTCTTCACCTTCCTCACCATCAGCATCATCCTGCACACCACCATCCTATGCTGTTTGGCAACACTCTCACCCGCTACTACTTTGCAGTCACTGACTTCCTTCAAATTACATCGCCTACACAAGATGTAGTCTACCTGTGTGCTCCTACCTCCGCTTTTATAAGTCACCCTGTGCTCCTGTCTCTTCAGGAAGAAAGTATTTACCACAGCCATTTCCATCCTTTTTGCAAAATCTACCAACATCTATCCTTCTGCATTCCTGTCCTGGATACCAAACCTGCCCATCACTTCCTCGTCCCCTCTGCTTTCTGCACCAAATGTCCATTGAAGTCTGCCCCAATGACCACTCTTTCACCTCTGGGGGTACTTTGCATCACTTCATCAAACTCACTCCAGAATCTCTCCTTCTCTTCTAGCTCACATCCTGCCTGTGGGCCATAAGCACTAACAACATTGAACATCACACCTTCAATTTCTAACTTGAGACTCATCACTCTGTCTGACACTCTTTTCACTTCTAGAACATTCCTGACAAACTCCTCCTTCAAGATGACTCCTACTCCATTTCTTTTCCCATCCACACCATGAAAAAACAGCTTAAACCCTGCTCCTAAGCTTCTAGCCTTGCTACCTTTCCACCTGGTCTCCTGAATACACAGTATGTCCACCTTCCTCCTCTGCATCATGTCAGCCATCTCTCTACCTTTTCCTGCCATAGTTCTAACATTCAAAGTCTCTACTCTCAGTCTTAGACTCATGCCTTTCCTCTTCTCTCTCTGCCTACGGACACGCCTCCCGCCTCTCCTTCTTCGACGTCTTCGACCAACAGTAGTCCAATTTCCATCAGCACCCTGTTGGTTAACAGCACTGATAGCGGTCGTTGTTAACCCGGGCCTCAACCAATCTGGTATGAACTTTTTTGTTGGGACTCGCATAGTTTATTTGCCATTTGTTTTACCCCAGATGCCCTTCCTGATGCAACCCTCTGCATTTATCCGGGCTTGGGACCGGCGTGAGGGAGAGACACTGGCTTGTGCCCCCCCCCTCACGGCTACATTGCTTATAATAACAATTAAACATTAAAAAATAATGCATAAGATGTAAATAAAATATAAATACACACACACACACACACACACAGACACACACACAGATGTGCAACTCACAACAATGTAAGTAGTTTTGATGGGAGGTTTTGGGTTGTTTTTTGTTTTGTGTTGGTTTAAGGTTTGTTTTTGTTTTGGCATAATTGTCCTTGTTTTTGTGGCATTTTCCTTAACTTTTTTGCCTATTCTTCCTTAATTTCCTTATTTTTTTAATTCGATGAATATTTAAAAAAAAAACAACAAAAAAAAACCTGCAATGCACTGAAGCCGCATAAATTGAAGCGCGAAGTAGCGAGGGATCCCTGTACTGTATAATCCAGCAAGGGAAGTCATTGCCTCTGCATTTAACTCATGCAAGGTGAGAACACACACTTGGAGCAGTGGGCTGCCACACACAATGGGGCGCCAGAAGAGTCGTTAGGGGTTAGGTGCCTTGCTCATGTCAGCCATAAAGGTGAGGGAAGGGTAGGTACAGCTGACTACCTACCACCACACATTTTTCCTGCTTGTTCAAGAATTGAAACAGTGACTTTTTGGTCCCGAAGTCGTTTCTCTAACAATTAGACTACATCTGCACTGAAGATTACGTACGCCCAACACGGGGCTTGAACCAACGTCCCTGAGCTTAAGAGGATCATGCTCTACTGACCACGCTATTGGACATCAGATATGCTACACTGCTACAATGCTATGTGTAGATATGCTACACATTTAAAGAACGAATACAGTGGTACCTCACCTTACAAAATTAATCCGTACCAGAGCCTTTTTCTTAACCTGGATTTTTCGTAAATTGAACCGCATTTTACATGTAAAACATGTGATTCGTGCCAAAGCCCCTAAAATTACCCCCTAAACCCTTTAAAAATTATAAAAGTATACCTTTTAAGACCTCCTTCTGATTCAATATCATACCGATGGTAGACGGGTTTGGCCATATTCCTTTGCGATATCACTCTACTGCATGCCACAAGCCCGCTTCTTCTTTTCTCTCACACCGGAAATCACGCGCGCGCGTGTGTGTGTGTGTGCGTGTGTTGACCATGTCTTCTTAGCAGAGTTATAATCTTACAATCTTACAATATAATCTTCTCTTGTTTATGGAAGGTTAAAAGCCTGACTCAAAAAACTCATGAAACAACAGTAACTCTGTCCTTTACACGAAAAACATTATGGGAGATGCAGCTCCATCATAGCCAATGGGAGGGAGCTACGTCAACCCTCCTAGCCAATGGGAGGCCAGCGGAGTGGGATGTTGGGAGATAGCCAATGGGAGGGAGCTGCGCCATCCCTCCTAGCCAGCCAATGGGACGCCAGCGGGCCGGGATGTTGGAAGATAGTCAATGGGAAAGCAGCTCGTGCATTGTTTTAATGTTTGAATGGCGCGTTTCATAAGGAGAACTTGTTTCGTATATAGAGACAAAACATTTTGGAAAATGTTTTTCGTAACCTAGATTTTTCGTTTGCTGGGACTATCGTAAGGTGAGGTATCACTGTATTACGAATTAGGAAATAATATCAAAAATATATTCGTCATTGGCCATGATGTTCTCATACTATACGATGCAGTTACTACTATAGTTTGCATGTTTGAAGATGTGGAATTCATTGGAGTGCTTTGTGGAGATTGACGATACGACAGTTGTTTCTGGATTTACGACAGAGAAATTAAATAAAGGCGAGTATAGAATGGAGTCTTTTTCATGTTCCTGGAACTCAGTGTAATTTGAAAAAGCATAGTGGTGTACTGTAGTGGCTTGCACTCTCATGTCACAGCCAGGAGGTCCTGGGTTTGAGCCACTTTTTGCTTTGATTTAGTATGCCCACCCATACTTGTGAAGGTTTCATCCCATAGTCCAAAGACTTACCCATTAGGTTAACCGTCCACTCTAGATTGATTGTCACTTGGATGTGAATGGATGTTTTTCTGTTTTGGCCCTGTGACAGTGTGACAGATCGGTGAGACATGTTCCAGCTGCCACCAAGCAGGAACAGGATACCCAGTACAGGTAATGAATGAATGAATGAATGAATGAATGCTACGTTTGGCTACTTTGCTAACATTAACGAGCAATGTCTGTACTGATTAAAATCATCCTGAACCATGCAAGGCCCCGCTGTCTATTTAGAGCAACGCTATGCTATTGAGTTCAAGAATATTAATGCCCTTTAACCAGATGTGGGTGGACTTCACTCCCTCTTCCACCCAGGCTTAAAGGGGAGTCTGTAAATCTGCTCTCATTTCCCAACCCACTCCCTCTCAAATACTTTTTTCAAAATGAGCCTGCGAGTTTGGATGATTAGTTCAGTTCATTTTCTGTAACCGCTTAATCCTAATTAGGGTCGTGGGGAGGCTGGCACCCATCCCAGCCGAGGGCAGAGTACACCCTGGACAGCTAGCCAGGTCATCGCGAGGCAGAAACACGCTGATGGCTATGCAGCTACTCTTGATGGAAGTCA